>VDFB02270651.1:478758508-479008675 GCA_007258455.2 Sequoia sempervirens | reverse complement strand
GAGCTAGCTTTCCAACGCTCTAGTAGCTTGCTAATGTGGTAGGTTTGAGAAGGTAGGGGCAGTGTATGCCACATAAAAATGGGGCCCCATAGTGATGTATCTGTGAGACCCCATTTCTATGTGGAATATGCTTCCCCTACCTTCTCAACCCTACCACATAATAAATATAGTGAGTGAAATAGCTTACCAATGCTCCACTAGCTTGCCAATGCGATGGGGTTGAGAAGGTAGGGGTAACACATGCCTCATAGAAATGGGGTCTCACATGATTATATCACTATGAGACCCCATTTCTATGAGGCATATGCTACCCTTACCTTTTCAACCCTATCACATTGGCAAGTTAATGAGTGAGATCACGTGAGACCCCATTTCTATGAGGCATACACTGCCCCTATCACATTGGCAAGCTAGTGAGTGAGCTAGCTTGCCAATGGTCGGCTAGCTTGCCAAGGAATTTGAATTAAAATTCCTTTCCTATGCTTCCATTTTGAGCCTATCTTGTAATCGTGGAATGCCACATTACCACATTTCTTTAAGGCATTCCATTGAAAAACAATTCTTTCATTCTCTCATATTCATCCACCTTTGACTCATCATTCTCTTCACAAAGCTCTTGATACAAACACCCAAAACTGAGACTAGGCATAAAGAATATTATTCAATCCTCAAACCACCTTAAACATCATTAAAATAACTGACTCAAACCAAGGAAAGGTTCCTAAAAATCTAATCTATCTCTTCCCTAAACATTCACTCTCAACTGGCTCACAGTCTAATAGTAGTCCTTAAGCACAAAACAAGTATAATTTCCCAACCAATTTAGATCTCCAAAAATTGAAAGTATTTTTGAGAACCCATTAAGACCTACTTAAACATATAGATAAATCAAGTATGCTTACTTTGAAAAATATTCACCTAAAATAGACTGTCCTACTACTACAAGCCTCAATTAGGCCTTTCTAACAAAGCAAGTACCATCAAAATCACTCCATAGTTCAAAAAACCATGGGAAGATCTTAAATAGACTATAAAACTTCTAAATCATCAATTTCCATCAAGGAAATTGCTCACTAATGCAACAATTCATTAAACCCTTGCTTAAATGCTTAAACTATGCTCAAATAGTGAGGGTTTATTGTAAGTATACATTCCATACCTCCATAGACCTTGCCACAAATTCAAAAACCTTGAATTAGGTCTGAAAAATATAAAAAAAACTATCTCCCAACCTTTACCACTGTTATTTCTTCATGTCATAACTTGTAGGCATTCATTCTTGCATGGAAATCACAAAAAATTGCTTGGAGCAGCAACAAGAACTATGTATCTTCATTTCCTCAATACTAAAAAACTACACCTACACCTAAAACTACTATATTGGTGCCCATTCCACTAAGTAATAGAAGAAAAAATAGGTGGAATGTGGCACTAATACATTTTTACAACTTCAAAACCCTTAAACTTAGAATTTCAGACCCATAGTTAGTAAATTGACTATAAAATCTTTGTTTCTTGATGGAATTCAATTAGACCACCTCCAAACTAAAGCTAGTTCACTTGCCTAATGATTTCAATGATTTTTAGAGAAAACTCAAGCTGTGTAGATTCTTGCAGAGTAGAATAACAACAAGAAAATAATAAAATTCAAAAAATTCAATGAATTTGATTGATTTTCTTGTTCAAAACACGAACAACCACCTTACATCGATCTTTTTCAGTAATAATAGGATTATTACATTAGGAATAACCAACTCAATTGGCTATTCATTTCCCATGACTGATGGTATTCCCACTATGACTGTTGGTATTCCAATTATTGCAATTTTGAAATTTTCCTTAACATTTTTACAAGAATTTGCATTTTGCAACTTTGAACCCTACTATGCCTAATACAATATGAAAATGGTCTAACAAGACCTTATTTAGATGAAAACACCTAAATCCTACCTAAAACCAATTACATAACCAAGATTGACAAAACTTGAAAATTGGACTCCTATGGTGCCCCTGCACCACCTTTGTCTATGCTAGAAATACTCTTCTACATGATTGTAAGTATTTTCAATGAAGCCTTGAATGACATATATTTCATTTATTTGAATGGATACATTTTTTAGGAACTAATAATCTTATTACCATGCTAGAGGTAAAATTATCTGTTAAGCCGAAGAAATGAAGAAGGAATAAACTAACAAAAGAAGAGTATGAAACCTTCAAAGAAAATGAGAGAGAACAGGTGGTGACATATCGTGAAAAGAATAAATTGGATATGATTGACAAAAAAAATCCAATTGAAGAGGAACCTAAACCGTCAAAAAGAGAATAGAAATTGGTATCACAAAGGGCACAAATGCAAAAACGTCGTGGTAGGACAGATTCAAATACCATAGTTGGAGACACTTTGTCTACCGTAGGTGCATATGAAGGGACACCATTAAGCACAAGTGAATATGGAGGGACACCATCTATCAAAAATGAATATGGAGTGGCACCATCTACCACAAGTGAATATGGTTGGACACCATCCACCACATCTCAAGTTGAGAGTACATCATCACTCAGATTTGATGAAGGTGGTATGCCATCATCCCCACGTGAACCTCAAGGTATGTCTTCTACTCCACCCTCAATCAAAGGTACAAAATATAGCCCACCTCAATTAAATATTGATGAAATTCCTAATGTTGCAATGTATGTACCTAGGAGAACACCTATAATTTTGCATAGAAATCCAAAGTATTTTATTAATATCGATGAGGATATTTTGTAGCACATGGAAGGTAAGATTCCAACATGCAATTGTATAAGATATGCTGATAAGATTTGGAAATCCTTCTTTGAAAGGCTAAATGAGACTGCAAGATGTCAACTATTTGTTGAAATGATGTGGGGTATAAACTATAGAAACATCATGAAGACTCTTGGGTTGAGAACATCGAATGCATCAAGTGAAAAAAATATTGTGAAGAATCTAATGGATGCTTATGAGAGTGTGGGTAAGACCTCATGCTCAAAGGATAATAATGTCACCTGATGTGTCATTACATTGAATTTGGTAAGTAGTCAAACAAAGAGCTCATCTCATTAGAAAGATGAGGGAAAAAATGAGAATTAGTTTAAAACTTAATCAAAATATGTTCAAAGGAAGCAAATAATTGGGGGCACCGATTCAAATGAATTATGGGAATTCTTGGGGAGACTACCACAAAAAGATAAAAACGTTGTTGAAGCATTGAGAACACTAATTGAAGATTATTGGAAGAATAACACAAGGCCATCTCCAAATCAAAGGGATGTGATAAAAAGGAGAATTGGTAGTTGGAACTGTAAGCCACATCCAAAAAATTTTTTGGATATGACTCAAACCTATTTTTTTTGTAAATTTCAAAAGGATTATCCTCAAATTAGTATTTATCAAAGATGTTTTGAAATGCTTAAACCTTTTTATGTCAAGATAAATCACACATGCACTACTTGTTTTTGTAGACTACATATTGAATTCTCTAACCATTATGATGTTTATCGTTCTATATGTTTAGATTTGCATACTAATGATGTTTTGTAGGATTGTGGCATAGAAGCCCCACCAAAATCTTCAAGAGAGTTCTTACCAAAATTTTTATGTGAAATAGAGGATGGAAAAATATTCTACAGGACAACTTACTTGGATGGTTCATGTGAGTGTTATGGTGGTTTGTAGCACATTCCAGCATGTCAACATATGGAAAGAACAAATGAGGTGGGACAAAAACTAGTAGATTTTGGGAAGCATAAAATAGTGGCATATGTTACAAAAGATGGGTCTCAAGCAAAAAGGTGTGATTTAGTTATTCAGAAGATTCTACTATATCAGTTTATGTTCATGTTTTGTGACAATATAGTGTATGAGTATGCAAGGCATACCAATAGAGATTGATGGATGGACACATAATTCAAGCTATGCAAGGAAACCTTTCTAGTTGGTAGCATAGTATCAATGGTTGAATTTTTAGAGAACTACACTCTATAGCCAAAACATGAGGTGAAGTCACAGTATTACTCCTCCACATAGGTTTCGATATTTGTGCACATAGCATTCATTCATGCAGCTAACAGTACAAAGGACCAAAGGAAGGTATTGAGGTATTACCAATTTTATATTAGTGATAATCACACACATTCTCCAGAGTTTGTGCAAGGTTTCTTCCAAATGTTCTACAATGATTTGGCTCAGAGGGGCATAGCATACAATTGGCATATAACATGGTTGAATAACTGTGCCGCATAGTTCAAGAACTCATGCATGTTCTACTAGTTGAATATGATGCATGTCATTATAGGTGTTAAGCATATGTGAAAATTTTGTGAGGCTGGGAATGGAAAGGGGGAGCATGATGGTGCAAGAGCATGTGAAAAGAGCATTAGAATGAGAAGAGTTAAATTATAAAGATAGTGCAAAGTTGATAGATGCAAGATCAATCGTCAAGTGGTGTAATGCTTCGATGGGTCTAGGTAATGAAGGTACGTCTTCAGTTCATAGATTTTTTGGGTTGATGGATGATACTAACATTTCACCATATGAGGATTGTTGTACACTAATAGGATCGAGTGAGCTACACTCTTTCCTTAGCTTAGATGCAAGTTCATGGAGTATCAATACATAGAATATGGCATGGTTTTTTTCTTCATTTTTTTTCTTTATGTACAATGCAAGCATGAAATTATTGTGAGTTAGGGGAGTGGATTGACAAATGGTTGACAAGTTATCTTAGCCCACTTCACACGTATCAACCTCTGACAACATTGGAACTAACACAGATGGAATCATTGGTAAAATTTGACCATGTATTAGATCTAATTCAACCAGGTAATATATTTTCTTGCTTATTTTTTGAAATTCCTATTGTTATCTTACTTTGTAGTGTATTCATAATGTTGACTAATTTCAAGAGATTTGCTGCACATATCAATGTAGGGAATTTTTATGCAGTTATTACAAATGAAGACAATGAAGAGGGAATAAACTATTACTTATGTCATTTTTTTGAGACCAAAAAGAAATTGAAGGTCCCAATTATACATGGAGAAAACATCAAATACCCTACAAGTTTAGATATTGTTACTGGAACGTGGCTTAGAAGGTACCCACATAAGAGTGTTAAACATTGGTTGTTTCAGGACTTTGACATGCATCGTAAGATTCTTCATTACTCTAACCTTGTCATGGCATATAATGTTTGATTGACCAAATATGGGGGTAGAGCTTTGAACAAGACCTTTTGGAAGGTTTGTGAGTTTGACCATGAGGCAATACTTGATACAATAAAGAGTAGATTAGACCCAGATGGCTCGTTGGATTAATTTGTAAGTATGCACATTAATTTGTTTGATGCCAATGCTATCATCTTCTTTTACTTTTCCTATTTGTAAGTAACCTATTAAAAATTGATTGGTGTCCCCTTGCAGAAAATGTAAATTTATGAACCATCCAAGAGAATCTTAGCCAAAAAAGCAATGCAACATCCTTATTTTGATGATATTGACAAATCTCAATTATGATTTGAAGCCATTACAAAAGTGTGTGTGAAGCTTGGTGGGAAATTTCAAGTTATTCATTTGAATTTAACCTTATCATGAGCACCTATGATGTAGACATTATAAGAGAATCTCAAATTTCAAGTTATTCTATTCATGAGAGGTGTTGTGTGCAATAGGTATCTTGGAACTCCTAGTGAAGATGAATGACCAGGATTGACTAAGTTGAGAGACTGGCATGCCTATCCTTAATGGAAGCATCTATATTTATGCCTTTTTTTCTCGATTTGGAACCAAATGGTGTGGATTTGTTGTCTGTAAGTGCCTTCCATCTATTTTCATTTCATTTCCATTTTGGACACTCTTTCTTTTTTTTCTTTTACTTTGTGTATTTCTAAGTAAACTACTAAAAATTGATTGGTCTCTCCTTGCAAAAATGTTGATTTATGAGCCATTGAAGAGAATATCAGCCAAAAAATAAATCCAAAATCCTTATTTGGATGATCTTGACAAATCTCAATTTTGATTTGAAGCCATTATAAAAGAGTGTGTGAAGCTTAGCGAGGGAATGCCAAGTTACTCATTTGAAGTTAACCTCATCATGAGCACCTATGATGTAGAAATTATAAGAGAATATCGAATGTATGAGTGAAATTGTAAAATATATGTGAGAATGGAGTACCTAAGGAATTGTAATGAGATTTACTTGTGATGAGATTTACTCAAATATTGAAATTTGGTACAGGGGCACAAAGGTTATTGAGCAAATTTGGTTCATGGAAGTCTTAAGTTAGTTTCGTGTTTTGAGTTTTTTCAATTCAATAAGGTCATATTAGAAAAAATTATAATGTAATAAGTAATTTTATTTGGTTTTGGGTTCATTTTGGAGTTCATGTTCCATATTTTTCAAAATGATGTAAAATTGCAAAAATTGAAAAGTTGTCAATGTGAAAAAAGTGCAAAAAATGTAAACTTGAAGAAGCCCAATGGTCATGGGAATTAAAAGGGTAGTTAGAGACATTTTAATAGGTTGGTAACTCAAAGGAAGAGGTTTTTGATGGTTTTTGTGAAGGAAAAACAATAAAAATCCCCTGATTTCTCTTGTAATTATGTGTGTTTCATTGATTTTTTTTGTTGCAGAATATTATAATTGGCCGTACATACTTATTATGTTCTAAAATAATTTCAAATTGGTAGAGATAGGTGTTAGCTACTTTTTGGATTTGGAGCGAAGGAAATTCATTAAGTTTTAAGAATTTTATTGTCAAATTATTGACTATGGGTCTGTACAGCCAACCATAAGGGTTTGACGACTAAAAATGAATAAATGACTCATTCCACCTATTTTTTCTCTCTATGTATCATTGGAATGAGTCCAAAGTGGTAGTATTAGATGTATCAATAAAATTTAGGAGTAGGGAAAATGTTTAGGAATTTTTTTGGTTGTTCTCCTAGAGGAAATTGGATGAATTTTGGATTAAAAATGGAGTTTAGATGTTGGGTTTTGGTGAAATTGTCTTAGTAAATATTGGGATATGATTTATTTGGAATGAGAAGGAATATATTGAAGTGTTTTAATATTTGGAATGGAAGGGAAGGCGAGTTGAGTTCCTAGGCATGATGCCCTAATTGTCAAACTATGTATTTTGAGTGAAATTTGATGGTTAGAGGAGGGAAGTTGTAGAAAATATTGGGGGGAGAAGATTTTTATGAACCTTCAAGCATGTGTATAAATAAATAAAGGTGTTTGAGGCCTTGGTTGGCTATGTAGAAGCCTGGAACTGTGTTTTTCAATAAACTGCTTTGGAATGGCATAAAGTGAGGGTTTCATGTTTTGGTGTCATGGGAAGTGATTCTTTGATCAAAAGTTGTGGATTTATGCTAGGAATGGTAAATTTACACTAGAAATGGTCCTATTTTTCACCCAAACATGTGGAATCACTTTGAGTTATGTTCAATCGACTTGATCCCTTAAGGGTCCAAAGTGCAAAAGGGCAACAATCTTTGACGAACTATTACTCATAAACGATGGTGCTTACAAAATCTCTGTCTAAGCCTACGAGATCATGTTGGGCCCTTCGACAATAACCTCTCTCAATTTTTGTTATCTCAAAGTGGTTTTCCCATGGTGTCTAGTTTTCACTTGATGGAAAAAGTGTCAAATGCCAACATTGCAAAGTTGCAAAGTGGTGCAACTTTAGTTCTACAACTCGTGTGACCAAACAGACTATTCCAACACATTCGAATAGGTATATTTATGCTAGGCATGGTCCTATTTTGTACCTAAACACATGGAATCACTTTGAGCTATGTTCAACCAGATATATCCCTTAAGAGTCCAAAGTACAAAATGACTGCAAACTTGAACATGTTGTTACTCAGATACCGTGATGCTTAGAAACTTTTTGTTTGATCCTATGGAATCATGTTGGGCCCTTCTACAATAACTGCTCTCTATTTTTTTTGATCTAGGAGGCATTTTCCTGTGGTTGAAAATTTTCACTTGGGAAAAAAATTGTCAAATTTAAGTAGTTGAAAGTTGCAAAGTGGTGCAACTTTTATTCTACAACTCGTGTGACCAAATAGATTATTCCAGCATGTTCAAATAGGTATGTGTAGACACTAAAATTTGGTATAGGCTTGCAACTTCAATTTCTTCATAATTCATACTTTCATTGTTATAATTAAATAATGTTAATTGTTTAATTATTTTCTAAAGTCATTTCTTATCTATTAATTAAATAACTTTAATTATTTAATTAATTCATTTTACCATTATTCAATTCTACTTAAATAAATAAATTTTCTTTATTTAATTATGTCACTAATTAACTTTATCCTCTTTCGGAAATTAAATAAATTCGTATTTAATTTATTCTTGTCATACTTTTGACTATAATCAAATAAACACTTTAATTTATTTAATCTTTAAATTTTGAACATTGAATTAAATAATCATTTAATTCATAAAGAATAATTATTCTTCGCATATTCTTCTATAATTGGGTATTTGCTTAGTTATCTAATTATTCACTTATCACTTAAGTTGCGATCTATTTAAATCAATCATTTATCTCCTGTTTTAATGTTTGATTGTCTCTGATAAATGGACTCCGTTTGTTTTAACCAGTCAGTTATCTAGTTTTAATTCTTATGCATGTAAACATTTATTAATTAAATATCTTTAATTAAGTAATTCATTCATTCCTGCATTCGAATAGATCATTTCTTTTATTCCATCTTTATCCTTTACATACAATCATTATTTTTCTAATTTTTGAATACTTTCAACTAAAGATTAAATCATTATTTAATCTTGATCTTCATTTTTTAGGTTTTATCACTCAAATCACTACTAACAAGTTAATCTGAATGCATGTCGAATCTTTTAATCTAAATAATCTATCTATCTTTCAATCTGAGTTTGTCATTTGAAAACATTATTTTCTATAAATTTGCTTTATCTTCTATCATTGTTACTCCTCCTGAAATATTATGACCTTTGGAAGCAATCAACTGTTTAATCTTTGATAGTTTATTGAATCACTATCATAGGCTATACTTGCACACTTAGGAAATTTGAGGGAAATTATACTACATTGGAAAAATGGAGAAGGACAATTGAGGTCATGCATGGAATTGTTGAGATATTCAATGAGATGGTTCTATTCATTTACATTTTAGCTATTTCCTTTGCTCTTTGTTGTTTAGCTTTAGTTTACATTTAAGTTTATTGAAATCATGTGTTTTCTTTGATCTTTCTTGTTTTCATGATGTTATATTGGTGAACCCAATGTGAAGACATGCTCTTCACAAATATGTAGAAACTTTATTACTTTTTGTAGGTATCGTACGGTCTGACACATTTGACTCACAAAATGACACAATTGACACTATGATCCATATATGATGAGTATAGTAACACATTTGACAACATGTGATGCATCTGTGGCTTTCCACAATGCAATTGACTAATAAAACCGATGATGCATTTGTTACCTTGTGTGACGTATCTGGCTGGTATAGTTTTTGAGTCCAAATTTTGAATTTAAATTTTTCATTGTGTTTTTATTACAACTAATTTTGAGTTTTGTAGTGTGTTTTTTTGAGGAGTTAATATAGTGTTTGCAGGATGTTGCATAGAAGACAAGTTTCTGAAACCTTTTTGTAGAACAATTGAAAAAGATAAATTTGAAACTATTGATGAATTTTTTTGCAGGATGTGTGTTCAAGACTATTTTGAAATAATACTATCTATTTAGAATAAATAACATTTCAATTAGTGCTTAAAAATAACCTTGTCTAATGTGTTTTGTGCACTTGCGCATTATGTGTTACCCAATCTAGTTTGTATGTACGCATTTGTCTTTTTCTGTTTTAAGAGAGGCTTCCCTAGGGATTTCATCACCTCAGGGTTTGACCTTGAGCACGTTTTTTGGTGGGCTATATCAAAGGGTGTAGAACAAAATTTTTACCCCAAGGTGTGGCTAGCATCATTTGAAGCCAAGCTGTCAGACCCTCAGTTTACCGAGACTCAATGGTGATGAGAATGGGAGAGACCCTCCCAATCTCAGGCTATTTCAAATGGGCTCTCTATTCACAGACTCCCTTACTAGACACCCTTTGTTTTTGAAACCCAAATCCTTCTATCTACTAGTGTAGGAGTTCAAACCTCTGAAGTCGTCTCACATTCATACGATTCTTAGTAGAGATGAAAAGTATGTCATGGGAGTTTCATGGGTACTGAAGCTTGGCTTCCCTAGAGAAGTGAGTGTCGAGGAGGGGAGCTAGTGGGGTTAGGATTCTAATCATCCACTCTTAATAAGTATAGTTGGGGAAACCCAAGTGAGAACTTAGTAAGATACTATCACATTCTAGCCTTAGGATATTACTTTTCTTCATCTGATTTAAACGTTGTTTGTGTTTGAAATATTTTTTTTTTCAATGTCTATTATTTGCCAAAAAATATCAAAAATAGTGAGTCAAAACCTATAGTTTACTAGAAAATTGTATCTGTTCACCACAAAACCACAATTGTTAAACTGAGTCGCATCTACTTACCAGTGAGTCACATCTGTCATAATAAGTCACATCTACTTATTGGAATACCACATCTGATATCTTGAGTCGCACATGTCAAGTTTGCTAATACCTCTAATATTGGAAAATCGCATTTGAAACTTTCTATGATGCATTTGAATAGGTGAGTTGCATTTGCAGTCTAGAATGACATACATGCTTTGTCATAGACCCAAGTTATATTTTACTAGTACATTGTCTAAGTTAGAAAACTATAACTGATTAATTCCAAGTCACATCAAAAACAGTAAGTCGCATCTTCCTGATACAGAGTCGCATCTTCCTAATAAAGACCCAATACTTAATTTACAATGGACTGCATCTGACAATAGAAACCACATCTGTTAAATTCTGGCACATCTATCATCTTGCAATGCATTTTTCTGATCAACAAAAAACCAAAATTCACTATCACTGACTAAAATGAAACATTCATACTAGTATCTAATTTATCCTTTTATAGTGATCCTTAGACAGAAACCAAAATTTTTTCTCATAATTTGCACGATTGCATCCTTTAGGTATCATATAGTCATAGCAATAGGCATCCTAGTTTTAGATCTTACTTTCATCTTAGAAGTCTTTATTACCTTTATAAGAATCATCATTTGTAGACTTTAGAATAGGTCCACTTTCCACACTTGGGAAAAACCATAGCTTCAACGAAAACTATCATTGAACCTAGTCACATCATCATATCTTTTGTCCTATAGTGAGTCCTTCTAGCTCATTGGTCTAGTTTGGGAGCTCACTTTATCTTTGATCCTAGTCCTACAAAGTTCCTTTACATAATTAAATTGACACTTTGGTTAGACTTTAATAGGTGGTTGGAACCTTGTCTCGGGTTCACAAAATGGATTACCTTAGAAGCTTTCTTAGAATTTTTTATTACTTAGACATGGTCATCTTAGGATAACATCATTTTAGACATACCTTATTTGCAAGAAAATACCCAAAAAAAATAGTTGCATTGATTCCTTATATCCAAGAAATCCCAAAAACATAGATTAGATTCATACCATTCATAGAATTAGTTTTTTCATCACTTGCACTTTGAGCTTATTTTACATGGTTGAAACAAGATCTAAAATGAAAGAAAGAGAAAACATGGCTGATCTAAATGAATTCATCAATCTGTTCTAAAACCCCTTTTCAAGGAAATCTTTATCGAGACCTCACAAGAATTTGTTAGAAAAATTTGTTACTAGAGATGCACAAGGACACATTGTAGTGGAAGATGTAGATGCTACTGCACAAGACCCTGAGTTTTCCTCCTTTGTAGATGGCTATCTAGCAAAAGATCCTCAATGATACTTATTGAAATTGCTAGTAGAAGGTGCCAAGTTACCTCTTGGATTTTACATTCGTACATTGCAAATAACATCTACCCAAGGAACGAACATGACAAATACAAGTGCCACTATACCTCAAGTGACTACCGCTATACCATTTGGAGTCCCTACATAGAGTTCTCCAACAATACACACATCTCCATTTGGTACATCTAGCACAACATAGGGTATAAATTTTACCATAGGGGCATCATCGTCCAATCCCTTCAGTCCTCTTGTTGGGAAAAAAAGATCTAAAATGTCAGCTCATATACCTAGTGTCAATGTCACTAGTACCATTCCATAGACAACAACTATACCAAGTGTCAATTTCACTAGTACTATACCACAAATTGGGGTCTCACAAATAGGAAGTATACCCTCCTTTCAATATGGAAGCTAACCCACCACTTCACAAATTCCAAATAAAAACCCCTTCACACAAATTCCAAATCAAAACCCCTTCTCACAGATTTCAAATCAAAATCCATTCTCACAAATTCCAAATGAAAACCCATTCTCACAGATCCCAAATCAAAACCCATTCACTAACATTCCAAATCAAAATCCACTTTACATACCGACACTTAACCAAAATCCATCACAAAATGTTGGATTTCAAAAAATGTACATAGACCCAAACAATCCAACTAACACATCATTAATTCAAGTTTATGTCCTGGAGACACAAATGCATGCCCTTCAACATAGATGGATAACATGGTGGTGTCTAAAAAAAATAAAATTTTAAGCAAAGTATTTATGCCCATTTCCCTTCACCAAATCATTATACATGAAACCTTTCCCACATGGGTATGTTATACCAAACTTTCCCAAGTACAATGGAAAGCGCAATCTAATCGAGCACATAAGGGAATTTTCCATAAGGTGCATAGATGTCGCATATCATCCCACCTATCTCTCTTTCTGAGAACTCTTATTGGAATTGTACTGGAATTGTTTTCGGGTCTCCAATATGGCATAAAATCATGGGGTGAATTGGCCAAAAAATTTATTGAACATTTCTCCTTTAACATCAACAACGAGATCAATATAGCAACCTTGTGTCACACTACACAAGATGAAGGAGAAAATGTTATCACCTTCTTCTAGAGATGAAGTATAGCTAGTCAATGCCCTATAGAGATACCTAGAAACAAAAAGTCACTATATTCCAAGAAAACCTCAACTCAAAATTGAGAAGTGACTTGAGAGTACATTGTTGCACATCCTTTGTGGAACTAGTGGAAAAGGGCCTCATATTATAAAAAGGTCTTATTGACAAAGGGGAACTCAAGACACCCATAAAAAATCCAAATGTCCAGAACAATCCTAATGATAGAAACAAGTTTTGGTCTTAGAACAAAAACGTTACCAATGATGGGGTAGTTGATGCTAAAACCTTACAAGTAGGACCGGTCATTATAGTTAGAGGACATAACCCCTCTACCAACACACTCAATGTCGTCAATCAAACTCCCAACATTGTCCAAAACACCTAATGGCCACAACAATAGAGGAGGTTTCCAAAATGTGAGTTCAATCCCCTAGGGGAACCCATCGAGTTAGTCTTCAAACAACTGTTACAACACAATCTCTTATAGCTTCAAGAGCCAAGACAATATGATCTAGGAAAATTTAAACCCTTTTGGTGGAATGACAATTCCTTTTGTGATTTCCATCAGACCAAGGGACATAGCCTACAAAATTGTTGAAGATTGAAAAGCATCATACAATATTTTTTCGAGAATAAAACTATTGAAGTTGGTCGACAGAAATAGACATCTTCAAACATTGATCACAAGGTCTTTTCTGATCCATTACATGACCAAGGGAAAGGAAAAGCCCCCAGTTTGAGTAACAAGACCAATACTTTGGCCAACTATGCTAATGTCAAGCATGATTATAGTGGCCCCATCATAAATCACATCCGAGTTGTTGATGAGCATGTCAATAAAATTACCATAAATAAAACTCCTGAGTGTGTTTTCAGCACTCGCCAAAACAAGATCACCATTCAAGGCCCTCCATCACAGCAACTACCACAGACCTCCAAGCCACAATATAATTTACTTGACCAATTGGGGAAGACCCCAACCCAAATCTCTAACTTTGAACTATTGTATATCTCCCCTGATCATCAATCCATTATGGACAAGGCTTTACAAAACATGACTATCCCTAATGATCTTGATGTCAATTGTTTCCAGGAGATGGTAGGTTACCTAACCAACAATCATCATGCTACCTTCTTTCAACAATACTATGCAACTAAAAAGACAAATCATAATGACCCTTTGCATCTAGAAGTCTTTGTTCATGAAACAAAAGTTATAAGAGTCATGGTAGATGGAGGAGCGTTGTTGAACCTTTTCACCTTGAAAATGGTTAAGGAATTAGGCTTCTCAGAGGTGTGTGTGGACACCACCAAAAGCATTTTCATTAAGTATTATGATGATGAAGAATGAAAATCAAAGGGAGTTGTAACACTCCCCATCAAAATTGGTCCTATAGTTATGGAGAAAAACTTTCAAGTCTTGGATCTCGTCCTTCCATATAACCTTTTCCTAGGTAGACCATGGATTCATGCTATGAAGGCAGTCCCTTCTACCTACCATCAATGCCTCAAATTCCCCTACATTGGAATTCAGATTACAATAGATGGTGATCCATACCCATTCCAATATTGTACTAATCTATGAGAGATACCCCAACACCAGGTGCCTGTCAACTAGGAAGCTTCATCATCTAATTCATCCCACTATGTCAATCCATCCACTCTTTCTAAAACATCCACTTTCCCATCACTACCTTCTACTCCTAAGGTCAAGATCCAAGATAAGGGTTGTGGAGAGTATCACATGAATACATCTTATTGTGTTATCCATTTGGTTCCTCCTAAATCATATGGTTTACCTACAACAAATAGGAGACAATTAGTGGTCACCAAACACATTCTTCCCACAACGACTTTCACAAAATGGGAAGAATTAAGTAAAGAATCCATAAATGAAGATGATGTGATCTCCTAGTTATACAGAGAAGACAATGAAGAACCTCCTCCACTTGCTTAGATACCTACAGATCAATATGGAAAAAGGTTTCATGATAATGTAGAGCAAGGGATATAATGGACATAGTGGCTTAGGGTTACATTAGAATGGGAGGACTGAACCTATCATTGTTTCTAAATAGCTGAAAGGCCTAGGGCTTGGGTTTCGACCACTCTAAAAATTGGTGTTCCTAGTATGACATCACTTTACTAGAGGAATTCAGTGCTTCTAAAATTATCGAGACATCTGATGAGACATCTAACCAACCCTACTACAATTCCCCTGACTCTAACGAATATGAGTGGGATTCCTTATCCTCCATCTCTATCATGGACCTTGATAAACAATTTGGAGAACTTGAACAAATTCTCAAATCCTTTCCAAATCCATTGAATTCCTATCCACTAAAGACTTTGAAAAAAGAGGAATGGTTTAAACATTACTATTGGGAATCTCTTGATCCTACCTCTTGGGAACCTAAAAAATCCACTTTAGATAACCAAACCTTGACAATAGGCCCACCTCAGAATCCACCTATGCCCAAGAAAAAGAGAAAATAGGATTTGGTAAGAAATATTTGTGGCTATGTGAACAAATCAACTTTTACCTTGACCCGGGCTTTGAAATTTGACACCTCTGATGATTACATGCCCTTAGTATATCCCCAACTCATCAATTGAGATCAACAAGACACACTCGTCTTAGAAAATTTTGAGAATGATGAAGAAATAGATGAGTTCCTGGGACTACAAGAAGGAATACCTAGTGGTGATCATAAGGTTGGATTTACCATAGACTTGGATAGCATGTCATATTTTGGGGAATTTGTACAACCCTCTAGTTGCAAAAAAAAAAAAAAATGACAAATAAAAATGATGAGTCCCTAGGTGAAAATCGAAAGGCACCTTTAGACAGTAAAAAAGAAAAAAATAAGGATGGATCTGAGGGTGAAACCTCTTAGAGGCACCCAAAGATGGAGGTTTGAACATTCTCCCTGTTGCTTAGGAAAATTTACCCATGCTAGTTGAAGAATATGTGGAAATAAACATAGGAACTAAAGAGAATCCTTGGTTAGTCTATTTCATAGCATCTTTGACATAAAAAAAAGTAGCCAAAATTTGACAACTTCTTTACACAAAGAAATATCAAATTTTCCTAGTCATATGCTAACATGCCTAGGCTAGATCCTAAATTGGTATTACATCATTTTCCCTTACCCCGTGAAGCAGAAAATGAGGAAAATGCATCCATAGATTGCTTTACTAATTAAGGTTGAACTAAAGAAATTGTTGGATGTGGGCTAAGTTATTAGATTAATTGACTATGTAGACTGGATTTCCAATCTTACACCAATTACAAAACCAACAAGGGGCATCAAAATCTGTACAAATTTTAGAGATATAAACAAATAATGTCCTAAAGATGACTTTTCTCTACCAAACATTGACATGATTGTTGACTTAACAACAATATATGAGATGTTATCCCTTATGGATGGATTTTCAAGGTATAATAAAATCAGAATTGCAACTGAAGACCAACCTAAAACAACTTTCACTTGTCCATGGGGAACTTATTGCTAGAATGTCATGCCCTTTGGACTTAAAAATGTTGGAGCAACATATCAATGAGCCATGCCAACTATCTTTCATGACCTCATCCACACTCTCATGGAGGACTATGTTGATGATCTGATAGCTAAATCATTAACAAGGGCTAATCATTTATAGGTTTTAGACAAGATTTTTCAAAGACTAGAAGAGTATAAAGTGAGGCTAAATCCAAAGAAATGTGTATTTGGCATGAAATCAAGAAAACTTCTAGGATACATCATTTCTAGATGAGGCATCAAAGTGGACCCAAAAAAAGTGAAAGCTATAATAGACATGCCTCCACTAGCTAATCTTAGTCAACTAAGGACATTACAAGGGAGACTGCAATCTATCAAAAAATTCATAGTGTAGTTAGCAGATAAAACACATCCCTTCTAGCATCTACTCATAAAAGGAGTACCATTTGTATGGATAGGTAAGTGCCAAAAATCTTTTCAACTAATCAAGGATTACTAATCACTCCACCAGCATCAATGCCATCTATTGAGGGAGAACCATTGAATCTCTTCATTTTAGCAACTACATCAATGCTAGGAGACTTGCTTGCATAGAATGATAATGAGGGTCGTGAAAGGGAAATATACTATATCAGCCACACTTTGGTAGGTTATGAGCTCAATTATAGTACCATTGAATGTGCTTGTCTTGTAGTATTATTCGCTACTCAAAAACTTAGGAACTACATGATAAACCACCAAACCATGTTATTCGCAAAGATAGATCCTTTAAATATCTCCTTAGCAAAGTAGCATTAATAGGACTACTAGATAAATGGGTAATGGTACTCAATGAATATGATATCCAGTACAGAGAAAGAAAATCTATCAAAGGACAAGTAATTGCTAATTAGTTGGACAATGCACCGATAAAGGAAGATCATGCTCTAGTTGTAGATTTTCATGATAAGTTCATATTCACTCTTGACATGGGAATGACATGGAAGTTATACTTTGATGGGTCCCACACAAATCATCACTTAGGGGCTTGTATATTATTTATCACACCACAGGGTGACTCTATTCCTAAGTCATTTAGGTTTTATTTTCCATGTACGAATAACATAGTAGAATATGAGGCTCTTCTGACAGGATTACACATGACAATCAAATGGAAGATCAAGAACCTACAAGTTTATGGTGACTCAACTAATAATCTGATAGGTTAATGACGACTATGAAAGTAAGGATGAAAAGCTTGTTTCCTACAAATGGATGGCAGATAGTTTCAAAGAGTACTTTGACAAGATTGATTTTCATCAAATACATCATATTCTAAATAGGACAGCAAACTCCATGGCTACTATTGCTTCACTCTTGGACATACCTAGCAACATGCCTAAATTCAATTTTTTGGTAGAACAACTTTTGGCCCTGCCTATGACATCCCAGATTTAGAGATGGTGTGTGAGATTGTTGGTCCCAATTCCCCATGGTATAAAGGCATATACGACTACGTTCATGCCAAAATCCTACCCCCTAACCTTTCAAATAACCAATGTAGGACATTTATCCACAAGTCATCCAACTACACCATCATCAGAGACACCCTTTATAGACATGCCCTAGACAATACCCTATTGAGATGTCTCAATACTAAAGAAGCACAAGAAAGCTTGCATGGGGAACATGAGGGTATATGTGGATTCAATTATAGCAGTCCTACCTTAGCTAAGAAGATTATGAGAGTGGGTTATTATTGGCCTACAATGGAAAAGGAATCATAGATCTTTGTCAAGAAATGTCATCAATGTCAGGTACATGGAGACTTGATACATGCACCAACACAAGAGCTTCATCCAATAATGTCAGGTACATGGAGACTTGATACATGCACCAACACAAGAGCTTCATCCAATAATGTCACCATGGCCCTTTTCCCAATGGGGACTCAATCTCATAGGTAAGATACATCCCACATCCTCCAATGAATATAAGTTCATTATTACTACAACTGAATACTTTACCAAGTCGATTGAAGCTATTCCCATGACCTACATCACCAACACAGATTTATAAGTTTATCCTAAACTATATCATTTGTCGATACAGTGTCCCTCAATCCATAATCATAGATAATGGTCGTCCATTTAAGAACTAAGAAGTCTATCATCTCTACACAGAGTTCCATATCCAACACCACTTTTCCACCCCATATTACCCACAAGGTAATGGCCAAGTTGAGGCATCTAATAAAAAAATCATTAGAATCCTAAAAAAGACTCAATGATGTTGGTCATGATTGGCATTTATAGCTTAATCCAGCCTTATGGGCTTACCGAACAAGCATCCATAATCCCACTGGAACCACTCCATATTCCTTAGTATTTGGTTCTAAGGCCATCTTTCCTATTGAGGCCGAGATTCCTTCCCTAAGGGTATCCTTGAAGGGGAATATTGACAATGAAGAGTATCATATTTCAAGACTACATGAGCTAGAGTTCCTAGACGAATGAAGACAAAGGGAATTAGACCATCTCCAAGCATATCAAAATCATCTTCTTCGCAGCTACAATAGGAAAGTATTGAATAGAAATTCTGACATTGGTGACTTGGTTTTAATGGAGAATCCAAAGAATCAAACAAAAAGAGAAAAACTAGGAAAGTTTGAACAAAACTAGTTAGGACCCTACATTGTTACAGAAGCATTTGGATCAGGAGCATATCAACTCTCTACTCCTGAAGGAGAAGCATTATAAACACCAATCAACAACCTTCATCTGAAGAAGTTCTACACATAGCTTCTGAGAGCCTTGTCTTAATCATAAAAATACAAGGGTAAACCCACAATAGTGGGTTACAATTTTTCGAATGAAGAAAAATTAGAAATTCTCATCAAAAAATTTAAAATGGTTTACCTCTTCTAATGAAGGGGGTTCGAATGAACCACCCCCCTTCTAATGAACCTATTAGAGTAAAGGTTTTAACTTAATTATATTAATTAAGTTACCTTTATTCCTCTCTTAAGATTTCACTTTAGTTTGCATATTATAATATTTAATAATTATATTAATTATTAAATATCTACCTATTAGGGTTTCTTTAGGGTTGCACAATCTCCTTTTATAAGGATTGATCATTGAATTTTAACTCTCCCTTTGATTAATACATTTTCAGTTTTCAGAGCACCCTTGTCTTTTGTCTGGAATGTCTTCTTTCTATGACAGGTTATTTGCATGCAGGTGATCTTCGGGGTCTGTGAGGTTGGCTTTCACAACTTCAACATGGTATCAAAGCTCCAGATCTGTGGCTTCCTGTTCTTTTTTTGAAGATATCAGCTTATAGAGCTTTCTTCTGTGCAAGGGTTTGATGCATTTTTTGTTTTTTTTTTGCTTTAGAAATCCAGCTTCCACTTAGCTGTAGGACAAACGATTTCTGTGTTTTGTAGCCAGGGTTGAAATCTGAACTGGGTATCTTTTAGATTTTTTATATCTTGTATGGATTTGGAGAAAATCATAGTACACAAATCGGTGCGTGTCATTTTTTCTAATGGTTGAAGGTTAATTTTTTTTTATTTTTATCTTCTGCTTGTTGAATCAAAAAATTATTTTTGGGTTGTGTAGCTAGGGTTGAAATATGATCTGGGTATCTTTTCATTTTTTTAATTTTTTTCATAGATTTGAAGAAAATAGCTACACAAAAACCATCGCGCATCATTTTTTTTTTCTCCTGGCTAAAAGTTTAAAAAATTTATTTCTTCATCTTCTACTTGCTGGATCAAAAAATGATTTCTGGGTTTTTGTCTTGGTCTACTCATTATAAACAGATTTTTCAGAAATCAAATTTGAGGTCCTTTTAATCATGGAGGCAGATGTGAACATTGGTTTGTGCATGCACTCGATTTTCATTTTCTTGTTTTGCATAGGATGCTTTGGTTTTGGCCGTTCTTCATGTATTTCTAGCTTGTGTCTTTTTATGACATTATGATCATCTTCTGTAAGCAATATTTTATGTAAACAAATTGAGATAAAGTGTCACACTATTGTACATATTTTTTGGGGATTTTGCACATAAGATTGTGCCATATTTTGTACTCGCACTGTATTATAAAGTGCCATGGGGGGTTGTGTAGTTTCTTTGCTTTTTCCATCACACATTTGTTTGGTGAGTGTCCCTCCACGACGATAGTGGATCCATATGATTTCAGCCTCATGCATGTGTGTTTTGTTTTGCACACCACTTTTTCAGTTGCAGGTGCTTTCTTGTGCACTTTCATATGTTGTTTCTTCTCCTTCATGCACTACAGGGTGTTACACAACATTTCAGTGGATCTGTCAAGCTCTCCCAGTTAACATTATGGGGGGTATTATATTGTTCGTGCTAATGCTTCCTTGGTTTGGCCTTGGAAGGATTTTTCCATTCTTAGTTGATCAGTTTTTTTTAGACTATTGGTACTTGTTCCATCTACATCTTCATTCCAGGTGTTTGCCTTTGTTTGCCATCTGATTCGAGTAGTGTCATTTGGGGCACTCATGCAGATTGTTGTCTTCTTGATCTTGATCATCCTATCTTCAGAGGAGGTTCTTCAACACCATAGCAGTCATGTCTTGATAGTTGTTTGCAGCTTCTTCCTACTTCAGTGATGTTCTTCATGTCTTTCATCTCTTTTTGGAGTAGAGTTTTTTCCATGAGGTTTTCTTTATGTCTCCACTTTACAAAGATTTGATTGTATTCAAGTACCTGATCATGCCTAGTTGTTGGGACCTTTGTTTGCTTTCATGCATTGTAGTTACCTTTGCTTTCTTGCACATGTTTGTAGCTGCACTCTTTCTCATCTTAAGGGGGGTGTTAGAGTAAAGGTTTTAACTTAATTATATTAATTAAGTTACCTTTATTCCTCTCTTAAGATTTCACTTTAGTTTGCATATTGTAAAATTTGATAATTATATTAATTATTAAATGTCTACCTATTAGGGTTTCTTTAGGGTTGCACAATCTCCTTTTATAAGGATTGATCATTGTATTTTAACTCTCTCTCTGATTAATACATTTTTAGCTTTCAGGGCACCCTTGCCTTTTGTCTGGAATGTCTTTTTTCTGTGACAGGTTATTTGCATGCAGGTGATCTTCGAGGTCTGTGAGGTTGGCTTTCACAACTTCAACAGAACCCCCCTTCTAATGAACCCTCCCCCCTTCTAATGAATGCCCCTCCCTTATAATGAACCCCCTTTTGCACAATATAAGAGGGATTCTAATGAACCCCCTTTTCTCACCTTCCCTTCCACCATTTCAAAATTTATGTATTTTTTGACTATCGAAGCTTGGGAAGGAGGTGCAAATGGATTCAACTTGATAAACCAAGTTGGATGATTGTAGTGATCAAAACGTGCTTTCTAACGACTATAAATTTAATATATTTTGTTTTTATTTTATATTTTATTTTTTAGTTTTACTGTACATAGGTTTTTCACCGAACATCAAGTTCGATGAAAAATCATTGTGGAAAAATAATAAATTTGAGGAAAAAAATTTGAAAAATATATATCCACTAAGTATTGATGTTCTCATTCTACCAAAAAAAGAAAAATTGAATTTCAATACATACCAAAAAAGTTATGCGAGCTGAAGTGAACCTATGTCTAAATTATAAATGTTTTGACTTCAAAACTTAATTAAAATAAAAATATTCAACAAAATGCTATGAAACAAAATGAAAGAACTAGATACTTGTGTTACCAACCTAAATTCAAAAGAATTAGAATTTTATCCTTTCTAAAAAAAAATTATGCGAGCCGAAGTACACACCACTTCTTAAAATTGTTGTTTACTATTAAAAACTAGTTATCAAAGGAGACGCAAAAAAATTACAATTTAATTTCAATTCTTTTTAAAAAAATACATTTAAAATCTATAGACAAAATCTCACAAATCACTTGTTTATATCATTTTCAAATTCCTAATAGTTTACCGACTATAAGTGTCAAAAAGTGAAGTATTCTTTGAAAATGTTGATTTCAATGTCAAGTTTGGCCAAAAAGTACAACCCATTATTGTGGAATGACCCACAAAAAATTCCAAAAATCAAAAAAATCGTTACCTAGGTGAAAACCTAGCAAACATTCATCTTGGTAACATCAAAAAAATTAAAAAATCAATAAAATAGTAAAGAGAAATAAGTTTTCCAATGGTTAAAACCACTTCGGTGGTGCTTTGGATAAATACCATGGTGAAAACCTGAAAAACAGGCGCCATCTGTAGACGACTTTGCTCCTTTGTCTGCCATCATTCCAATCTGACTCCCCTCTACATACCACCTATCTTTCTTATTTATATCCCTATACATATCACATGTCTTTCACATCCATTGCTTGTACATACCACTCATAATAAATGGCTATCCTTTCCATATCTTAGAATGATTGACATTAAGTGCACTTAGTATCCCCCATCCCATCCTATTCATAATCAATTGGTCTTATACCCGACTAGGGGAAACCACTTGACTTACATCATATTGGTTCTTACATTGGTTGTTCTAAAGACATAAAACCATTGAAAAAATATAAAAACATTAAAAAATGTCCTAAAAAAATCCAAAAACATCAGAAAACTTCAAAAAGAAAAAAAACATGTCAAAAATTAAAAAAAAAATAGAGTTAAGAGTTAGTCGCACTTGTCAGTTTTTTTGTTTGTCGAACTACGTTGCCTCTACAACTGGATGTAGGCAAGGCCATCTACCGATGTGCCCATGAGGAATTAGGTTAGTCATTTTAGGTTTTTTTAATAAAATTATGACTAAATCCATTTTTCTATATGACAAGGTCATTGGTCATGTCAAACTATGAGGTCTCTATGTGTATAACGTAGGCAAGGCCATCAATCGATGAGCCCCTGAGGCCGCACTAGGTCAGTCCATTAGGGTTCATCACATTCACTATCGCACATGTCTCATATTTGTAAATTAATCAAATCCTTTTCAGCTAGTCTTGTCAGTCAAAGTCTAGTCAAACTATAAGGTCTTTGCATGTATAATGTAGGCAAGACCATCAATTGATGAGCCCTTTAGGCCGCACTACATCAATCATTTAGGGTTTGTGGTCAAGCACAATCAATTTTTAGCACATCACATCAAGTCATGCATCAAAAGGATGAGCAAGTCAACAATATCATTAAGTCAATCAAACAAATTTCCAAAGCAACAACCAAAACAATCAACTTATGTCTGCTACAGGATGTGTCCTTCCTGAAAACAAACATCATCAAAACAACAATCAACCTGTCTTATACAAGATGAGTCCTTCCTAAATACAGACACTATCAAACAATCAACATAGCCTTACATAGGTTATAATATCAATGAAATCATACTCAACGTCTTATATGATATGTGTCTTTCTAAAACCAGGCCTTTTCATGCCTTATATAGATAGTCAAAAAATAAAAAATAGAATCAACGTCTTATATGATATGTGTTCTTCCTGAAATTAGGATTTATCAATAAATCATATTATCTATCAAAACAATCAAACAAATAGATCAAGTTTTGGAAAATATTTTTATTAGGTGTTGACTTTGTGGCTTATATATCTTATCTTTTCATTGATTTGATCTTTGAGTCCCATTACTAGCTTTCTTGAGGATGTCCCATGAAGCATTTAGAGAAGCAAATGATGTTTCAAGATTCTCTTTTCTTTGACTATTGTTTTTCGACTATCTTTTGGGCTTTGATTTTTGAGTCATGTTACTAGCTTCCTCGAGGATGTCCCATGAAGGATTTAGAGGAGCGATGAAGTCTCATGACCCATCTTTTATTTATTTTTTTGTTTGTGCTTTTTCTTGGCAAAAAGACTAGGGAAAGTTTTCCTTTAGTATGAGAAAAGACACTCCTTGTTTGTGACTGTCTGTTTTTAGTAGGTGGATGACCTTGCACACCTTGATCTATCTCATATCATGGTGTTTGTCTTTATTTGTATTATTTTCCTCCCAATGATGATTTAATGCAAGGCCTATTGTATTTCAACAAAACATCAAAGATTTCTAATACTAACATCCATGTCTTTTATTATTCATCTTTTTTTTTTGTGCTAACTTTTCTTCTTTTTTGCATTAGGATGAACTCCTATGACACAAAGAAATATAAAGTATCCTTCATATGCATTCATGCTAGAAAAATCATGTAAATATCATACATTTTAAATCATACATATATGTTGCATTTGAAAACACAAAAATATAGGCATCTATCATATCTAGTAAACCATTTCATAATAGGCATGTATTAAATCATAGATTACATAACATATAGCATCACATGTACATAGCAATTGTAAATATATACATCACATTGTATACACCATCATAAAATGTATAGCATTCGCATGGAATTGCATATATACATCATATTGCATCTCATAATCATAATTGCATACAATACATCCATCAATACCATAAAATTAAATGCATACATCATCATATAGAATCAACATCACATCATAAGATGCATAAAACATCATAACGTAAACATCATCATCCATAACATATGCATATCATATAGAACACATGCATAGATATAAGAATGCATAATCATAAATAGAACTGTATATCTTATAAATTGCCACCAAAATCATAAATATATATATCATTCAAAATAAAAAAGTTTCACAATACAATGTCAAATGTATATCTCAAAATGAAGCCCACAGACTCTATGATCAAAATAAAATGTTTATAAATAAATATCAAAACATGAACCTATCCGGAACTCCCACTACTACCATGGAGACTGTGGAGGTGACTAGCAACGAGATGCTAATGATTGTTGTGTGGAATGGGGCCTATGATATGGTCCAATCATTTGAGGTCCTATGGCCCCCTATGTGCTCTAAGTATGAGATCTACTCTGGTACCTATTGTTGTGTGCCTGTGAATAGCTAGGAGCCTATCTCTCAGGAGGAACCTCCTGCTCATATAGATCCCTATAGTAAATCTCTCTCTCACAAGCTCTAACCAACTCCCAAGAAAAAGTTGTAGCTAGCCCAGTGCAAAGAGTCCTCAACTCTATGAATCTCTACTTGGTCTTTTGTCTCCAATCTATGGATTGGTCCCTATCTAGGTATACTTTGTCCCTCTCCATTAGAAGTGAGTCCCACTTTGATGTCAATTCCCTCATCCACTCCTCCAAATAATCTACCCTGGCCTACAAATCTGCCAATCACTGGTCAAAAGGACTTGACTCCTCCTACCGTGGCCTCTCCCCCATCCTAGTCCTCCGCAATCCTGTCCCATAGCTCCCACTCCTGATCATCCATCTCCTCCTCCTCATCATCTTGGTGTCCTACAAGCATACCAAGAGCATCTACCTCCTCCTCCTCCCTAGCAACCTCTTCCTCTACTGCATGCTCCTGTCCACCAGTCCCACCACCAACATCCTCCTCTCCTCTGCCAATCTCTAGCATGGGAACATCCTAACCCTCTCCCTCCTCCTCCTAGATGGGTGAAAAATTTGGGCCTCAACCTTTGCAGCCTCGTCTACCCCTAACACCACCTCTCCCACCTCATTCCCTCCCATAATCATCACCACCCCTCCTACCTCTACCACCTTGCCACCGCAACCTCTACCTCTACCACCATGCCTGCCCCGAGATATTGTACAATGCCTCTTCATAGGTGCATCATGCTCTAGATCAGTAAAGGGCACTGGCCTGTGACTCGCCCAACAAGTATCATATGCAACCATCATCCTAGGATCTGCTTCTATGCCTCTCCATCCCCATAGAATGGGTTGTAGTGCATCAATATCAGCTTCGACTGTAGCAATAGGAATCTCTGGTTCCCACAGAGGAACCTCCCTAGAAGACCATTCAAACTTTACCTGACCTTGCGGCTCATCTTGAATGTCACAAAACTATCTAAGGACCCTATATGGTAGATATCTCTCAATGATATGAACATGAGACACAGTCCTCCCAATCAAGTACTATGTATGTCTATAGTAGAGTAGGTGTTGATCTTCATCTTTCCACTAAGCAAAATCCATTTACAACGTCTAGATGAACTATACCATGGTATCAATAGCATGTTTATAATAACCAGTATCTCCTACATGTGAGTGGCTATTAGCCCCCACATATCATAAGGCATAAGAGCTCCCTAATCTAGCTTAGCTATAATAGGAAGACAAAATATAGCAATGTTTTCCCACACCCATACCATAAGTAACATGATATCACAACTCGTCGAATGCACCTCTCTATAGGCTATATCATGCAAATGAAAATATAACATGGTAAGTAAACAAGAGACCCATGCATACACGACCTATCTCTCCAACATACCAACTAACATTTTACCCCATCCTATAGGAAATCCATGACCTCGGAAGTCAGACAGAATTATCCCCCCAATCAATGTGCGTAACAAACAATCTATTTGATCATATCTAACCACCAAGACATGCCATGTAATCTCATAGTGAACTATTCCTAGTTTTCTAATATCATCATGTGGATAATATCAACACATCTCACTAAAAATTCTTTGGGTATCATACATGACTCTCGCACCCCTGATAGGAAACCTCAAAATCTTATAAACATCTTCTAACGTAACACTAGCCTTTCCTATAGGAAAATGAAAGAAAGACATCTTAGAATGCCAATGCTCATAGAGCATAGTAAAAAAACCTTGATTTTCCAGAATATTGGGCATAAAGGTAACATGATGCAAACGAAGGTGCCATAGGAACCATTTCTCACCACTCTCCAATTGATCTCGAAAATCAAAAGTCAACAGCCTTGACTCCCTTGTGTAAATCAAATCCAAAACAACCTGCAATGACATTATTCATATCTTGTGTTAGAAAAATAAACTTTTAATAGCCCAAAATTTTAAAATTTTTGATAGGCAAATGTGTCGCTTTAAAGCAAATGTGTTGAAAAATTGCACATGCGTCATCCAAATTTTCAAATGTGTCTCAAAACCTGAAATTCATCATTCTATTATGTAGATGCATTACCCTAATGCAATTGTGGAAAAATACAAAACATTCCTAATCATCAATGCATATGTGTCACTTTTCGCAAATGCGGTGCAATTTTAACAACCAAGTAGATAATCATATGTGTCGCAAATGAAAAATGTGATGCAATTACCTAAATGTGCTACTGTGCTTACCACATGTGAACTAAAATTACAAATGTGGTGAACAAAAAGGCAAATGTGATCATTGAACTTTAAATGACTATGCTACCTTATACGTGTTTTTAAAAATGTGTTCTTCGACAACATATGCATTGATCACATATGCATTTGCATTGATTTAAAATTTTCCCACTCACATGTATCACAACATATGCATTGATCATGTATGCATTTGCATTGATTATAAATTTGTATCACGTAAGCATATCTAAATCCAATGTCCATGATGTTGTGAGTGGGGAACTAGCAACATGTTTGCAGAGAGGTCCAAAGCAAAAATCATAGTTTCAAAACTTGAGGGGTACAAATGAATTGATTTTCCACCCAATTTCTATTTATACCTAGGGTTTTTGGAGGGATATTTCCAAACCTTGTGTATTGGGTGCACTATTTATCAACTTCCATCGATCTTTTCACCTATCAAAATTCACTGAAATTGATTTCATTCATCACCATCGAACTTCTAGCTCTCAAATTGACTAATCGAGACTATTTCCAATTTTTTTGGAATTTTTTGAAAATTTGTCATTTTTCCCAAGGGGGCATACCTTTACATATTTCACACTGGGGTATGACTGGGGCATGTTTTGACTGATTTTATTTGACACAATGCTGAAATGACATTTTATCAAAGAGGGGCAAAATGTAGACACTGAAATTTGGTCTAGGTCCGCAATTTCAATTTCTTCATAATTCATACTTTCATTGTTATAATTAAATAACATTAATTGTTTAATTATTTATTAAAGTCCTTTCTTTTCTATTAATTAAATAACTTTAATTATTTAATTAATTCATTTTACCATTATTCAATCCTAATTAATTAAATAAATGTTTTTTATTTAATTATGTCACTAATTAACTTTCTCCTCTTTCAGAAATTAAATAAATTCCTATTTAATTTATTCTTGTCACACTTTTGACTATAATTAAATAAACACTTTAATTATTTAATTATTATTTAAACCTTTTCTCCAGTCAATTAAATAAATCTTAATTTATTTAATCTTCAAATTTTGAATGTTGAATTAAATAATCATTTAATTCATAAAAAGAATTATTCTTGGCATATTATTCTATAATTGGGTAAGCACTTAGTTATCTAATTATTCACTTATCACTTAAGTCAATATCTATTTAAATTAGTCAGTTATCTCTTGATTTAATGTCTAATTGTCTCTAACAAATGGACTCTCTATTTTAACCATTATAATTCTTATTCATGTAAACATTTATTAATTAAATAACTTTATTTAATTAATTAATTCATTCATGTGTTCGAACAAATCATTTCTTTTATTCCATCTTTATCCTTTACATGCAATCATTATTCTTCTAATTTTCAAATACTTTCAACTAAATATAAAATCATTATTTAATCTTGATCTTCACTTTTTAGGTTTTATCACACATGTCACTACTGACACTAATCTCAATGCATGTCAAATATTTTAATCAAAATCATTTGTTTATCTTTCAATCTAATCCTTTCATTTGAAAACCCTGTTTTCTATAAATTGGATTTATCTTCATCATTGTTACTCCTCCCAAAATATTATGACTTTTGGAAGCAATCAATTATTTAATCTTCGATATTTTGTTGAATCACTATTATAGGCTATACTTGCACACTTAGGAAATCTAAGGGAAATTATACTACAACGATGAAATGGAGAAGGACAATCAAGGTCATGCACGGAATTGTGTAGATATTCGGTGAGATGGTTCTATTTATTTATGTTTTAGTTATTTCCTTTATTCTTTGTTGTTTAGCTTTAGTTTACATTTAAGTTTATCGCAATTATGTTTTTTCTTTGATCTTTCTTGTTTTCATGATGTTATAGTATGTTTATGCTAGGGATGGTCCTCTTTCACACCCAAACACACGAAAATCACTCCGAGCTAAGTTCAATCAGATCGATCCCTGAAGAGTCCAAATTAAAGTGAAAAATGGCTACAAAGTTCAACACATTACTCAGATATCATGATGCTTAGAAACTTTTTGTCTAATCTTATGGGATTGCATTAGGCCCCTCTACAATAACCTCTCTTGGTTTTCGCTATCTCAGAGGAATTTTCCCATGGTAGGAAATTTTCACTTGGGGGAAAAGTTGTCACATGTAAGTAGTTGAAAGTTTCAAAGTGGTGCAACTTTTGTTCTACATAGACTATTCCAACACTTAAGAGTCTAAGTGCAAAATATTTGCAAACTTCAATATGCTATTACTCGGATACCGTAACACTTATTAAATTATTTTCTAATCCTATGGGATCGCGTTGGACCCCTCTACAATAACCTCTCTTGGGTTTCACTATTTCAGAGGTATTTTCCAATGGTGGTGAATTTTCACTTGGGGAAAAGCTTATCAAATGCAAATAGTTGAAAGTTGCAAAGTGGTGCAATTTTCATTCTGCAACTCGTGTGACCAAATGAACTATTCCAACACATATTAATAGGTATGTTTACACTAGGCATGGTCCTCTTTTTCACCCAAACACGTAGAATCACTCTGAGCTACGTTCAACCAGATCAATCCCTTAAGAGTCCAAAGTGTAAAATGACTGCAAATTTTAGCATGCTATTACTCAAATACCATTACACTTACAAAATTCTCATTTGTCCTATGGGATCATCTTGGGCCCCTCTATAATAAATTCTCTCATTTTTTGCTATCTCAGAGGTATTTTCCTGTGGTGGCAAATTTTCACTTGGAGAAAAAGTCTTCAAATGCAAGTAGTTAAAAGTTGCAAAATGGTGCAACTTTCATTCTGCAACTCGTGTGACCAAACATACTATTCCAACATGTCTGAATAGGTATTTTTACACTAGGATTGGTCCTTTTTAATACCCAAACATGTGGAATTGCTCTGAGTTACGTTCAACCAGATTGATCCCTTAAGAGTCTAAAGTGCAAAATGACTACAAACTTTGACATGTTACTTAGATACTATGATGCTTAGAAAATTCTCGTCTAATCCTATGAGATCACTTTGGACCCCTCTATAATAACCTCTCTTATTTTTCATTATTTTGGAGGAATTTTTTTGTGGTGGTGAATTTTTACTTGAGGAAAAAGTTGTCAAATTCAAGTAATTGAAAGTTGCAAAGTGGTGCAACTTTCGTTATGCAACTCGTATGACCAAACAAACTATTCCAATGTTTCTGAATATGTATTTTTATTCTAGGAATTTTCCTCTTTCACACCAAACATGTGAAATCGCTTTGAACTACGTTCAACCAGATCAATCCCTTAAGAGTCCAAAGTAAAAAATGGCTGCAAAATTCAACATATTGTTACTCAGGTACTGTAATTCTTAGAAACTTCTCATCTAATCCTATGGGAATGAATTGTTCCCTTGTACAATAACATCTCTCTTTTTTCATTATCTCAGGGTCACTTTCCCGTGGTGTCCAGTTTTCACTTGATGGAAAAAGTGTCAAATGCAAGTAATGTAAAGTTGCAAAGTGGTGCAACTTTCATTTTTCCATTTGTGTGACCAAAAAAACTACTCCAACACATATTAATAGGTATATTTATACTAAGCAAGGTCTTCTTTCACACCCAAACATGCATAATCACTTTGAGCTATGTTTAATCGACTCGATCCCTTAAGGGTCCAAAGTGCAAAAGGGAACCAATCTTTGACGAGATATTACTCAAAAAATGTAATGCTTGCAAAATCTCTATTTGAGCCTATGGAATCATGTTGGGCCCCTCTACAATAACCGCTCTATCTTTTTGTTATCTCAGAGTTGTTTTCTTGTGGTGTTCAGTTTTCACTTGATGGAAAAAGTGTCAAATACAAGTAGTGTAAAGTTGCAAAGTGGTGCAACTTTCATTTTGCAATTCATGTGACTGAACAAACAGCTCCAACACATTTTGATAGGTATGTTTACGCTATAAATATTCCTCTTTCACACCAAAACACTACTTCATCTACTATGAATATTATGTTTTACAAGTGTTGTGAAAATTATGTATCATTTATTTAATTGAGTTGTTCTAATCAAAGGATTAAATATATTGGAATATTTTTTATGAATCATTTCATGGAATACCAATTGAAAATATGTTTTCTATTTTTAGATAAATCATTTTTTGAACTCTTTGGATTAAACTGAATTGAGATATGTAATAACAAGGGAGCATTAGGAAATACATTGCTCAAGGATCTTAAATAAGCCTTCTTGGTGTAGGGGCACCAGATGCATTTTGTGTTAATGTTTTCAAATGAGGTATTTTGATAGTTTTAAGTGTGTTTTAATTTTTTTCAATTCAATAAGGTCCTAATAGACCATCTAATAGGTAATTAGGATTCATTGAGTTTATATTGTTACATTTTTGCAAAATTGTCAAAACTGCAAAAAAATGTAAAATTGAGGAAGCCCAATGGTCATGGGCATTCAAAGGGATGTTATAATAGTTTTAATAGGTTGGTTAAGGTTTAAAATATGTTTTATACTTGACATATGAAGGTTTTTGGAGGTTTATTGAAAGAATGAATAATAAAGCTCCTGTTTTCATTGAAATTTTGTATCTTTTCTATTGAATATTATTGTTGCAGAGTAGTTGCATGGCCTCTATGGCATGATGGTGAATCCAAATTGATTTTAATTTTTGTTTTAGTGTCTTATCTATCATTTTGACTAATTTTGAGGCATTCCCATTGGGGTTGTAGAATCTTATTAATTTTTCCCTGAAGGCCGCTCTGAAACTCCAATTTTAAAGTTTTGAAGACATAAAAATGTGATTATGGCTCATTCCATTACTATAACTCTTGTATCTGAGTGGAGTGGGCCCAATATGGTAGGATTTAGTTGATTCACTGGTTTTGGGAGCAGGAGAGGTCATTTGGGGGTTTGGGCATGATGCCCTAGTTGTCAAATTTAAATGTTTTGAGTGAAATTTGATGGTTAATGGTGGGTAGGTGAGGAAAAATCTTGGAGAAATTTTTTTTGGTGATAGATTAAGCATGAAAAGGCCATTTTAAGTATTTTTTATCCATTGGTAAAATTTAAATAAGTTGGGAAGTGTTATTTTTCAGTAAACCCCTTTGTAACTTGTTAAAATGAGGGTTTTGTATAAAGAGGAATTAGTGAGCAGTTCACTAGCTAAAAGTTGGAGATTTGGTGGTTTTATAGACTAGTAAATGAATTTACATAGGTATTTTGGGTTAGAATATTGTTTAGAGGAGAGTTTCTTTGTAAATTAGGCCTATTTGGCTTAAGGGGAGAGTGTAGAAGCATCAATTTGAGGGATTTGTTCCAAAAAATTTCTATGAAATTTTGAGATATGTTTTGGTATGCCTTAAAGGGTTTGTGAAAATTTAATTGGTTAATGGGTTTGAGAGTGGAGTTGTGAGATAGGTCCAAGAAACTAGTTCTATAGACCTACAAGGAAAATAGTGAAGTTGTGAAGGGAATCACCCTAGTTAGGGTTTTAGAGATTGAAGGCTTGTTGAAATTAGTTGAATTTATGATTAGTAATTGAAGGCCTCTCTGCTCTGCTTCACTTCTCTCCCATTGAAATTTTGGGTGGATTATTTCTTTCAAAGTATTGGGAATGCTTTGCCTATTTTCTAGTTGGTAGTTTCCATTCTAGAAGGCTCATCACTTAATATATTTTATACTCATTCTTAATAAATTATCAATTTAATAATCAATGCATTTATTTAATTTTTCTTTTATTTTAAATTTGTACAATTTTGGAATTTGTAACTCTACTAGTATTCTTAGAAATATTGAAACTGTTTAGCACTGACTAATAAAGTAGTTTAGCATCAATCAATTAATATTCAAGATAAACTATGAAGGACGACAGTGATCAATGCTAGGGATAACCAATTAATAAGTATACATGTGAATAATTCAAGCATGTATATGTGAATAAGGGAAGCACAAGTACTCAAAAATATGTACTCCTTGAAGTATACACATGAATAAATAATATATGCAAATTAATATAGATTATATGTATGAATACAAGGTATGGGTATGTGCAGGATCATGATGGCCAAAAAGTAGCGATATGATGGGTATGTGTAGGGTATGTGGCTGATGACTTTTTTTTACCCAAAATTGATGAAATGAAAAGGGTTTTTAAAGGAGATTCTCAGCTTTTCACCAATATAAATTATGCTTTACTTTGAATTTAATAAATAATTATTATTCATTTTCTATTTAAATTATGACTAAAGTCCTGATTAATAAGCTAATTGAAAAGCATCTATAGCTTTCAAATAGTATCACATTTTTTGAATCTAAAACATGCATCACATTTTATGCTTCACATACTATAGGATTAAGAAAAAATTGAATTTCATGAATTTTTGACCAAGTTAAGGTGGTCAGACATACAATTTTTTTATATTTTTTTAAAAATTTAATAAGAAATTCATAATTAATTATTTGCTTGAAAAAAATTATAAACAAATACGCATCACATCCAGACATGAGTCCTCTACTTATATCTAAAATATTATAAAAAAATAGTATCATTTTATTGTGGTTAGGCTGGTCAAACAGACACCCACTTCTTATTTTTTCCATAAAATTTAAGTACTATTGTATTGAAATTTCAAATTTTCACCAAATAGATTTAAAAATAAAATAAATGTAGTAGTTTAGAAACTACATTCAATTTGCTATAGATTCTATTCTTACAAATTTTTGAAATAATATAGATAACTTATTCAATTTTTTACATCAAGTTGCCTAACTCTGATTTTTCTGATTTTTTTTCCATTTAAGGGCTTGTTTTATCCATGATGATCCTGCACATACCCAAATATGCATGAAAACACATAAGTCACAAAGTATACATTATAATACACATAAGTCACAAAGTATAAACATAATTTGTTAAGGATACACTTGAATACACACAACTCATATCTATTGAACCATGGATTTAAAATGCAAATATGGACACCATCGATAAAAAAATTTGTATTAACCAAATATCCATGTAGGCATACATCAATATATGTTGATATAAGTATAAAATATAAGTACAAAATAGCCATATAGGCTTATGAGAATGCTATATAAACATACAATGTAAAATATATCCAATACAAAATATGTACAAAAATGCCATATAGGCATACAACAAAGGGCTCTAGAATCAAAAGTCATCGCTCTCCATGCTCTCGAAATAAACTCTTTCCCTTTGCTTATTGATCAGATGGCGATACATCCATCACTCATTTATGTTGCGGTTGAGGAGTGCACCTGGTGCTCATCCTAGGGTTTAGTTCTTGGTCAAGTCTTATCTATTACAATAAGAAGTGAAGACATTAATATATAAAAATTACATTAAAAAAAGATATATTTAACAAAATAATCACTTACCACCATCTAATTATCACTCTCCATGAGGGAAATATTCAAATGACAATGCTAAGGTGTGTTGAAGCCATGTATAAACCATCCAAATAGAAATTAAACTATGAATCAATAATGGTTTGATTTTTCACTAACTAACATCTATAACAACGAATGTAAATTAAAATTTAGTAATTTTCCTCATACCTCCCCTGTCAGAGCCATGGAGAATTCTATAGAAGATGAAACACTGATGTCTATTTCCATCTGAAAATTAGGAGGTGTTTCTGCTTGCAACAGCTAAAAATAAAACAAAAAATTATTCAATCAAGAAAACTACAATATCGATCCACGTCATGACTTATAATGTATGAGATAATGAACAAAATTTTGAGTACTTATTAAACTATATATTTCTGACTATCATGTCTTTGTATTCTTCATGATTATTAAATAAATAAATTTTATTTATTTATTAAATACGTCATTAATTGTCTAAGTCTTCCCTTAATTAATTAAATTTCTAAATTTGTTTAATTATCCCTTTGTCATATATTTCTTCCTGATTATTAAATAAATATGTTAAATATTTATTTATTTAATATGTCACTAACTGTCATACTTAAATGAATTGATTAATTTATTTAATTAATTAATCTTATTTGCTAAATTAAATAATTATCTTTAATTATTTAATTGTCAAAATTAATATTCCTCTCATTTTAAATAAATGGAATTATTTAAAATGTCATCACTTTCTTAAGTGTCAATCAATTTTGGTAAATAATCTGAAAAAGATTATTTATTGTCTCACAAAATCATTATTTTGAATTAATTAAATTCAAAATGGTAGCTAATCTTCCAAAAATCAAGTAATCGGGTAGATTCTTGATTGTCCAAATCTGATCTTCAGTCCAACTCTTATCTTCTTGATTTTTTGAATCTCACAAATTAGGCAGTCTTTATCTTCTTGATTTTCAAAAATCCTTATTTTCTGATTAGTTTATCTCATTTATTCTTCACCGTCGATCAGATTATCTTAGATATTATCTTGACCATTCAATTAATGAATTTTCCCTAACCCTAATTAGGGATTCTCAGATTTAGTCTGGACCTTTCATTTTAGGTTTTTGTCATGAATTAATCTCACCTGTCCATTCAAAATGGCATTTTCTATAAAATGCCATTTTCCTCTCACTTTTCAATTACACGCATTCACTTTATACAATTTCGCACTTGCATACTTAGGATTTCCATAGCATTTACTGTCTTTTATTTAATCAAATCTTAGTATATTTAGACATTGTCAATCATAGGAATTTAGGCATAGGCTTTAGACATTTTAAGCAAATCCTTCAAAGCTTGGTGTAGGACATAGGCATACATTTGCAGGTTGCTCGCATGACGAATCTGAGGGCAAAGCATCATCCATCAAGTAAGAAGGTACTATGGAGGTAATCATAGAGAACTCGATTTATAGGTATAACTGTTTATTGTTTGAATTCCTTTGTACTCGATAGGTCTTTGGGTTTTTGTCTTTTACATTGATTTGATTGATCTAATCAAAACCTTAGAAAATTACCCTCAGTTACATTGGTGAACCCGACTATGTTTTCCTTGTTATTTCCATACGATTTTTGTGTTTTTTCCTATTTTGTAGGTACAAGTACGGAGTGACGCAACCACTTTTTTTTAAAAATCGTGATGCATCTGATGCGTCACGACGCATTTTAGAACAGAAAAGCCGCAATCACTCTGTCGTGACACAATCGACCTTGGTAAAGCCACATTTGAAATACCAAGATGCATCTGATACATAGAGCGACACAATCGTTCTATCATGACGCACTTGATTGGTAAGATTTTCTGTTAGTTTACATTCGGTTTTTTTTCTTTTGTAGTTTTCTGTGTTTCTTTTTAACCTGGTTTGTTCCTACATGCTGCCTAGCATAAGGTTTTTTGTTACTAATCAAGGTTTGTAGCTTGTTGGCGATTACTTTTCGTGGGTTGAAGACAAACACTACAACTACTAACAGATTGTCTTGTAGGTTTGATTGTCAAAGGCTAGACATTAAAAAAATGTGCTTGCATTTTTAGTAGTGTAACTCACATTTTGTTTTTGGTGCAATTAAAACGAACCTTTGTTTTCTATGTCTGAATGTGTTTGTAAAACGATAGGGGAGTATGCTCTCACCTTGTGAAAACTTGGTGATCAAAAACCCAGACTCGTTTTTATCTGTTCTTACTTGACAATTTGGTATATCGGAGTATCCTCTCCCCTTGTGCTTTTGGGAGATCCTGGATGTAAGAGAAATGGTTACCAACTCTAGAAATTGGGCCTGCCTAGGGATTTCATCACCCCAACGTGACTCAAACCGGCAATGGAGTTAAGGCTAAGCTACCCCGACTGGTATATAAATGTAAATTTTAAGGGAAAACCTAAGATTGCAAGTGGGGATGTGTCATACGGACTGAGTTGTAGTCCCTTAAACCCTGTTGAGATTAACCTCTTTAGGCTGGAGTGCCACCTTAATGGTGATTAATCTCTTGCCCCATGTATGGCCACTCGAATGGGGGTCTTGAACTAAAAACTTTTGTGTAGTAAGCCAAAAACCTTCTATTTGCTAGCGTAGCACCTGTCGGTGTGAAGGCATCCATACTTTCATAGTTTGTAGTAGAGGTGATCAACTCGCCATGGGAGTTTCATGGGGGTTGGAAGCTTGGTTGGCCTGAGAATAGAGTGCACTGTAAGGGGGATCCCATGCAACCAAGTTTCTGAATTCACACACTACAAATATGCGGTTGGGGAAACTTGCATGGAATCTAGTAAATACTGTCATGGCCTAACCTAGGATTGTGCTTATCTGATGTGTGTTTGCTTACATTTTAAACACTGTGCTTGTCAAGTGCTTTCTAGACTCATCACATTTATAGCTCCAAACAAAACACTGAATATCAAACAGATCAAATTTTCCATCAAAAATGACAAAACAAAAACTCTTTTTTTACAACTTGTGTCGCATTTGTCAAGCCACATTTAACTTTCTGAATAGCAATCGCTCTGTTAAATTGCATTCAACCTTTCAAATACCGCATATGCATGCGTTGCGAAATAACTAATTTCCATTGAGTCACATCTACTAAACCGAGTCACATTTGTTTGATTCTGAGTCACATTTGCTCAACCTGAGCCGCATTCGTAAAATCGAGATGCAACTGACTGTCATTGAGTCACATCTGCTAAACCGAGGTGCATTTGTTTGATTCTGAGTCACATTTGCTCAAACTGAGTTGCAGTCACAAAATTTAGATGCAACTAAAACCTCAAACGATGCATTTTCCTATCACAATTTAAAACTTCATACAAAGTCAAATCCGAAGTCTTCATCTTGTCAATCATTTGTCAAACACTGTTTCCAAGAAGATTCTATCAGAAACCAAGTTTGAAATTGATCAAAGTCTTGACCATTAGTTTGCATTCAGCACCATAGGTTTCATCCTTCATTATTTTTAGTTGCATACATTCGACATTAGGTTGTCCCTATGTTCACATTTTGCATCCTTAGGATTAGGTAAATCTCAGCACAATTTGCAACATCATTGCTTTCGAAACTAGGCTCTTTTGGACTAAGTTATCAAACCCCTTTTTTCATTCATTGTCCTCTTTTGTGGTATTTTCCAACTCAAAAGTGTAGTTAGGAAAATTCACTAGTCATTTCTACCTTGTCACCTTGTCATTTTCAACAAAGTCCTCTAGTAACCAAAATCGAAAACAAAGGTTGTGCTTAGAAGTGCTTAGGTACCCTTGTCTTAAGTTGCATTTTAAGTCTTCACATTGCATATCCTATTCACAAAAATCCAAAAACATTTTTCATCCTAGTCATCATTTGGAATTTAGACCTTGCATAGCGTCATCACTACATTTAGTTGTCATTCCTTTTCATTTGAGCAATCTCATTTATGGTGGAAACTAGACTTCAAAAACAACAAAGACAAATGGCAAACTTTTGGCAAGACCCCATGTCCACTGTCAACAATCCAACGTATGACCCAAACTAGACCTTTGATGATCCATTTGGCAATACAAACAATCAACCTCTAATGATGACACCACCCTCATCAAACAGTCCATTTGAACCATTCTTGTGTAAAGATGAGTATGGTCAAATACTCAAGGAAAACTTAGAGGTAGCAGCACAAGACCCAGAGGCATCTCAATTTGTTGAAACAATGGTCCTTTACGATAGAGACAGATACTTGGCCATACTCTTGAGTCAAGGAGCCAAATTACCCCAAGGATTCGACATTACCACAATACAATCAACACCTCCAGACCCTAATGACAAAAACATGCGTACGTAACATGTCACATAGTGGTCAACCTCCAAACACTACGAGCAATACCTTCTTTGACACCACAATGACAGTGCATGCTACCTCCAACACAATAAATACTACATCTATTGGAGGATCACAATCATCCACAATGCCCACAACATCCACGACACTATCCCAATCGGCTGGAACCACTCTTGGCTCCTCAACAATATGGGAAAATTACTCCAATCCTCTCTTTACCACTATGATAATTGACATGGGGGCATCCTCAAGTCACAACAACCCCCCCTTGACAGCTACATCTACTACCATGAGTACACCTTCGACATATCTGCTCAGTGGTATTTCACAAAATCCTTTGGGAGGGGGCAAGGGACACATTTTTATCCAAGGACAACAACCAAACGTTAACATGACAACATAGCCACATGTCATTGCCTCCCAAGGTACAAATACAAACATTCCCCTTGTGTAAACCCAACAATTCACACAAGGTGGCCAAGTAAGACAACCCATAGCACCATTAACACATAATAACATTCATGGTCATCACATACCCCAAATAACGACACACATGGCTGGGGGACACATCCCAACCTACTCATCTAACGTTCACACTCACCAACACGCACCCAATCATAACTTTCAATATCAACAACACGTTAATCTGCACACGTCATACATATCACAACAATCCATACTGCCACAATACACCAATATTCAAGCACAACAAATGGGAACCTATGGTGTACCAAGCAATCCGACATACAGAAACACAAATGATCCTGTTATGGATGCCCTCCAAACAAGACTGATGGGAGTAGAAAAAACTATTCAAAACATATACATTTCAGGCAAGAAATCAAAAATATCATATGACCTAAATGTATACCCATTCGACATGAGCTTATACATGCTTCCATTTCCTCCAGGATATGTGTCACCCAATTTCACAAAATACAAAGGAAAGACAAACCCCATTGAACATGTTTGCGAATTTGCAACCAATTGTATGGACATTGCATATGAACAAACATACTTGATGAGACTTTTTTCTAAAATTCTGGTGGGTCAATCCCTTGAATGGTTTTCCACACAAAAGGATATCCAGACATGGGATGAGCTTAAACAAAAATTCATAAAAAACTACGCGTACAACATCGACATGGACACCTCCATCACTAGCTTGTGCACTCTAATGCAAGAGGATGCTGGAGAGACATTTATCCCATTTTTTCAAAAATGGAGAAGCCTTGCTAGTCGATGTCACATTGACATCCCCGAAAGGGAGAAAGTTGACATGTTTGTCCAAACACTTTTGGGGCCTCTAAAATATGCATTGCAAATACATTGTTGCACAAAATTCACAGATTTAGTCGAAAAAGGGGTCCAGATTGAGAAAGCCCTTATCACAAAGGGAGAATTATGATATGGTTCCAAAAACACAAATTTTAATCCAACCACTGACAAGAATAAATACTGGATAAAAAATAAACACGTTACAAATGATGGTGTTGTTGACGCCAAGACTGCAAACATTGTGGGTCCTATACTGGCCCTAAAAGGGGCTCAACAACAAAACAAACCAACAATGACATCGACACCCCCAACTAATGTCCTTTCAAATAATCAAATCGGTCAAAATAATCAGGGACAGTACCATCAATTGAGACAATTTCCTAAAGGTCACACATACACTTCTTTGGGTGAACCCATTGAAGAAGTCCTCAAGAAATGTCTCCATAATGGGGTCATTATACTCCAAGAACCAAATCTGTATGACCCAAGACAATTCAAACCAACATGGTTGAATGACAATGCATTTTGTGAATACCATCGAACAAAAGGACATACAACCTCTAATTGTCAACAATTGAAAAACTTAATACAAGATCTTATTGAAAGTCGCATCATTGAAGTAGGTGGATCTCAATTTGCCTCCAATTCAGATCATACTATCCATAAGAATTCACTGCAAGACCATGGTTCTCATAGGGATTCCACGTCAGGTCCACAGATGCACAATAATCAAGCTAACTTTGCCCAAGTCAAGTACAACTATTCTAGTGGACCTATTATAAACAATGTCTGAACTGACAATGAATACATCAATACCATTATAGTTAGGAGAGCACCCCAATGTAACGCTACTACTCGCAGTGGTAAGATTACTATAGCTGGTCTGCCTCCCGCTAGACAACCCAAAATAACCATACCGAGCCCATCTGCTAAATAGCTAGAACCTGTCCCGACCACAAAGCAATAGAAACCCAAAAGTCAATTCAACCTCATCAAACACTAGGAAAGACTCCGCACAAAACTCTATACTTGAGCTGCTTTGTATATCTCCCGCACACAAAGATATCCTAGATAAAACCTTCCTCGAGTCGTCAGTCCCCAAAAACATCGATGTCAATCAATTTGAAACCATGGTGGGATATCTCACTATGCCTCACCATGTCACCTTCTCGGATCAAGATTACTCATCACCTAGAACCAACCACAATGATGCATTGCACATAGAAACTTTTGTCCACAAGCACAAAGTTAGACGGGTTTTAGTAGATGGCGGAGCAGGATTGAACATATGCTCCCTCCAACTGGTTAAGGCTCTAGGTTTCTCTGATGCGTGCGTAGACCCAACAAAGAGTATAGTGATGAAAGCATACGATGATGAGGAACGCTCTTCACGTGGTGTTATCTCTCTCCCTATTAGAGTGGGACCAGTTATTGTGGACACAACATGCCAGGTCCTAGATTTGGAACTACCATATAACATCTTGCTAGGCCATCCATGGATTCATGCCTTAAAATCTGTTCCATCCACATATCACCAATGCCTAAAGTTTCCATTTTACGGCACAAAAATAACCATATACGGAGACCCCAACCCCTTCCAATATTGTACCAACCTAAGGGGTATTTCTAAAAACTAAGTGCCTATTAATCGGGAAGCACCTGGCTCCTTGTCATCCAAATACATCGATCCATCCACATTCACATCAGTTTCTGCATCCTCTCCATCCAAATCTTTTGCCACACCATCGCCTTTTTCAAACCCTAAGACTGAATCCACTGTCAAAATCTAGGACCTCGGTTGTAGAGAGTTCAAACTAAATACAACATACATCATAACAACAATACCCAAGTCTCCAAAGATATATGGTCAGCCATGTTTCAGAATGGAACCCAGGGAAACTTTTAAAGTTCCACTGAAAATAGTTTTTATCAAGTGGGGGGACACAAGTAATGAAGACCTTGATGACATTACAAGATGGATCTATAAGGATACTATCACACTACCCCCATTACCAGCTCAAAATTATGGCAAGGGTTATAACATAATGAAGGCTAAAGGCTACGATGGTACTAGTGGCCTAGGAAGAAATAAAACTGGCCGAAGGGAACCCATAGAAACTTTTCAAATTTTGAAGTATCTTGGATTAGGGTTTGGATCACCTGACAATGACGATCGATGTATCATTGAACTTTCGAGTGAGCGAGTACATGCTTCGAAAAGTGTCGAGACCACTAAGGAAACCCTGACTGAAACTGACTCGCAAGAGTGGGAATTTGGCTCAGAACAATCCCTAAGTGACTATTGTCTTGATGATTTGTTTGTCAAACAAGGGGAACTGACCTTCAAACAACTATTTTGGGAAACATTCAAAATTGAACAGGCACCAAATAGTCAAAGTCCCATTACCACTTCCCATGACATACAACACCCATCATCTGAACCCCTTCAATCCAATCCATCTAAAGTATCAGACGACATTGACAACTAGGGCTCTAAAACTTTCACCCCTTATTTTGACAACCAATATGACACTAGTGAAGGAGAATATTGGATAGAGTTCGATGTCGAGTTGGATGATGATAATCTCATCTACAATATCAATGAATCCGTCTGCATGTTGTCTGCATCCTCACCTCAATTCACCAACATTGATGATGGAATTTCCTTAGTTTACCCTGAGCTAGTTGATTGGGACCAACAAGAACTGCCAACCCTAGACACATTTCAGAATGATGAGGCAATTGCTGAATTTATGGGATTACGAGAAGGCATACCCAGTAGGGACCGCAAATCAGGATTCGCCATTGATTTAGACCGCATGACATATTTTGGCGAGACTTCTCTGTCCTCTAGTCGCAAAAGTAAAAATAAGAATAAAGTACAAAATGAAATGTCTCTAGGTGAAAACTGAAAGGCACCTTTTGATGATAAAAGAGTAAAAATAAAGGATGTATCTACAGGTGAAAACCTCTCTGAGGCGCCCAAAGATGGAGGACTAGAATTTCTCCCTGTGCAACAGGAGAAATTGACTATGCTTATTGAAGACACAATAGAGGATAACATATCAACTGCAGAAGATCCCAAGATGGTCCTCTTTACGGCATCATTAACTAAAGACGAGAGATTAGAATTTCATATATTCTTTGCAAAATGAAAAATCAACTTCGCATGGTCCTATGCTGACATGCCAAGATTGGACCCAGAATTGGTTCTACTATCTGCCACTATTACCTAATGCTAAACTAGTCAAGCAGAAGTTGCGCAAAATGCACCCTCAAGTTGTTCTATTGGTCAAGGATGAGTTAAAGAAATTACTAGATGCCAAATTCATACGGTCTATTGACTATGCTGAATGGATTTTTAACCTGGTTCCGGTAACAAAGCCAAATGGGCTAATCCGCATATGTACAAAATTTTGAGACCTAAATAAAGCATGCCCAAAGGATGACTTTCCTTTTCCAAACATTGATATCATAGTTGACCTCACAGTAGGGTATGAGATGCTATCCCTCATGGATGGTTTCTCCAGCTATAATCAGATTCACATTGCTCCTGAAGACCAGCACAAAATGACATTTACTTGCCCACGGGGTACATATTGTTGGAATGTCATGCCATTCAATTTCAAAAATGTAAGTGCCACATACCAAAGGGCTATGACCACAATCTTCCATGACATGATGCACAAAATAATGGAAGATTATGTAGATGACCTATTAGCCAAATCAGTAACTAGGAAAGATCATCTAAAGGTGCTCGACACAATTTTCAAGAGACTTGAAGAGTACAAAGTTTGGCTAAATCTTAAGAAGTGTGTTTTCAGGGTCACATCAGGAAAACTCTTGGGATACACAGTTTCCCGAAGAGGCATACAGGTTGATCCAGGAAAGGTCAAAGCCATCATAGACATGCCTCCGCCCAGAGGAATCAATGAACTCAGAACTCTACAAGGCAGAGTACAATCTATTCGGCGTTTCATAGCCCAATTGGCAGATAAGTGTCACCCATTCCAGTATCTATTGCACAAGGGTATCCCCTTTGTATGGATAGATAAATGTTAAGAATCCTTTTAGCAAATCAAAGATTACCTACTATCAACACTAGTTCTCATGCCTCCAATTCATGGAAAGCCATTGATCCTATACATCTCGACTACTAGTTCAACATTGGGGGCATTACTGGCACAAAATAATTATGAAGGAAAAGAACAAGCCATCTATTACATCAACCGCACACTGATAGGGTATGAGTTGAACTACACAAACATTGAACATGCATGCATTTCTATTGTCTTTGCATCCCAAAAACTAAGACACTATATGCTCAGTCACCAGACACAACTGGTCGCCAAGATTGATCCACTGAAATATCTCTTAAGTCGGGTGGCATTAATAGGCTGGTTGGAAAAATGGGTCATGATACTAAGCGAGTATGACATACAATATGTCAAGCATAAGGCAATAAAAGGACAGGTAACAACAGATCAACTAGCAGATGCATCGATTCAAGTCACGCATCTACTACTAACCGATTTTCCCGATGAGTCCATTTTTCATGCGGAACCAGCGGTACCATGGAAGCTATATTTTGATGGGTATCATACTGGTCATGGATCAGGCGTTGGAATCTTGTTTATCACACCACAGGGGGATTCAATTCCTAAAGAATTCTAGATCGCTTTCCCTTGTACAAATAACATTGCCAAATATGAAACACTAGTCACAGGTCTCAAAATGGCAATTAAATGGAAAATTCAAATGTTGCTTGTATTTGGGGATTCCCAGCTCGTTATCAACCAAGTGAATGATGACTATGAAACAAAGGATGAGAAGTTGCTTCCCTACAAGAGGATGGTGGATAGTTTCATACTTCCAATTGATTTCTTTTGAAAAAATCCCCAGGACACAAAATAAGGCAACTGATGCAATGGCTACTATTGGTTCTCTCTTTGACATCCCTCAAAATGTGTCACAATTTGAGTTCTTAGTAGAATAGCTTTTAATGCCGGCATATGATATCTCAGAATTAGAAATGGTTTGTAAACTTGTTGGTCCCAACTCTCCCTAGTATCAAGATATTTATGACTACCTAAAATCTCAATCCCTTCCACTGAACTTGTCCAATAACCAAAGGAAATCCTTCATCTGAAAATCTGCAAAGTATGCCATCATTAGTGACACCCTTTACCACCGTAGTTTTGACGACACCCTCCTTAGATGTATCAACACCAACAAAGCACATACGACCTTACGTGAAGTGAACAACGGTATATGTGGGTCTCATTCAAGTGGTCCTACTCTAGCTAAGAAAGTAACGAGACTTGGGTATTATTGGCCAACCATTGAAAAGGATGCAATTGAATATGTGCGGACTTGTCACAAATGTCAGATTCACAACAATTTGATCCATGCTCTAGCACAGGAACTTCGACCAATCACTTCTCCTTGGCCCTTCGCTCAATGGGGACTCAACCCTGTAGGTAAAATTCATCCAACCTTGTCCAATGGCCACAAATTCATTATCACTGCCACTGAGTATTTTATGAAGTGGATTGAAGCCATTCCATTGACATATATTACCGACAAGCAAATATCCAAGTTCATCCTTAACGACATCATTTGCTGGTATAGCCTTCTACAATCCATCATCACTAACAACGAACGTCTATTTCAGAATCAAGATGTTCAGGAGTTATGTGAGCGATTTCACATTCAACACCATTTTTCATCTCCCTACTACCCACAAGGAAACGTTCAAGCTGAGGCGTCAAATAAAACCATTGTCAAAATCCTCAAAAAGATTGTCAACGACACTAGTCGTGACTGGCACATACAAATCAACCCTACTCCATGGGCATACTGAACTAGCATTTGTACACCTACAGGAGCCACTCCATTTGCCTTAGTCTTTGGCGCTGAGGCCATCTTGCCCATTGAGGTTGAAATTCCTTCATTACAAGTCTCCCTGAAGGGTTTAACTAATGAAGAGGAGTATCGATAATCACGCTTGCACGAGCTAGAAATGCTGGAAGAAAGAAGGAAAAATTCACTAAACCATCTCCAAGCATATCAAAACTGTCTTTGTCACAGCTACAATAAGAAGGTTATGGCTAGATAGTTTGACATTGGCGACCTAGTTCTCATGCAGAACCCCAAGAACCAAGCTGATAGAGAAAAGCTGGGAAAGTTTGAACCAAACTGGTTGGGTCCCTACATTATCATATCTTCTTTCAGTTCTGGAGCTTATCAGCTGGCCACACTAGATGGAGAACAATTGATAGAGCCCATCAATAGTTTACATCTTCAAAGGTTCTACGCATAGCATCAGAAGATTGAGTTGAAAAACTGCAAAATATAAAAAAATTGAAAAATGATAAAAAAAATTGTTGTCTTGATGAAACCCTGGCAAACAGGCATCTTGGTGACACCAAAAAAATAAAAAATTCAAGAAAATAGTAAAGAGAAAAATGATTCATTCAATAGTGAAAACCTGGCAAATAGACGCTTTGGACAAGTACCATGGTGAAAACTTGGCAAACAGGTGCCATGCGTAATCAATCATTGCTCTGCCATCTACTGTCATTTTTTCTGCCTTGGCCTAGGATGAAAGGTATTTCCACCATTATTATGCAAATCGCCACCACATTCTACCCTACCTATCATAGTGGATAAACGATTGACATCAAGTCCTGATGACTTTCCATCTAGTAAATCAGCAGCATCCCGTCCATGTTCCTTAAAAATGGCTAAGTCTTGGACCTGACTGGGGGAAAAATTTTCATCATGAAACTATAGTGGATGTTGCACATGATCTTGGAAATTGGTAAAAAGTCCTAAAAAAAGACCAAAAACATTGTAAAAAGCCTAAAAAAAGACCAAAAACTTTATAAAAAGTCCTGAAAAAAGCCAAAAACATCATAAAATGTCCTGAAGAAAGACATAAAAATCATAAAACGTCCTGAAGAAAACCACAAACAAAACATTAGACTACTCGAAGAACACAAATACATTGTCATCTCTTGTCAAAGTCAGCCATATCAATCAGTCTTTGTCATTTGTCCCAACTACGTTGTCTCTGTGCATTTGCTACATAGGCAAGACTCACATTTGAGTCCCCAAGACTTTAGGTTAGTCCATTTAGGTTTGTCAGAATAAAATCATGATTCAAACTTCTATCCTTTGGACAAAATCATTGGTCGTGTCAAACTACGAGGTCTCTGAGTGTATGATGTAGGAAAGGCCATCTGTTGATGAGCCCCCGAGGCCACACTAGTTGAGTCTATTAGGGTTCATGGCACTACACTGGTACACACGTCAAAAGTCTTTAGGTCACGAAAAATCATTTTCCAAATAGGAAAACTCCTAAAACAAAGTAAAACATTGATTTATTTAGCATGACAATCTCATCAACAGGTCAATCATATCATCATGACAATATTGACATATAGTCAACCTAGGTCAAACTCAGCCAAACTTCGGTCAAACTTGGTCAAAACAACTCAAACCATCATACCCTGTCAAACTATCAAATCTCAGTTAACCTTCAGACGTGTCATTCTAAAAGATAACCTCTGTCATTCATGCCTTAGGATGTGTCCTTCCTAGGCATCGTCACTATCATTCGACATCTAAGGATCACTCATCTCGACATCAATATTTTTCAGATGTGTCCTTCTAAATATCCAACTGTGTCATTTATACCTCAGGATGTGTCCTTCCTAGGCATTGTCATCATCACCATCACATGGCATTTGCAGATCAATTCTCTTGGAATTCATATTATTCAGGATGTGTCCTTCCTGAATTTGACAAATTTGGACATTTGTCATTTGAGTAGCATCAAAGCTTTGACACTTTAGCATCTCATCATTATGAAACATGACATCTTCACATTAGAACAATGAATATCCAGACGCACTTGGCAAACACTTGAAAATTGTCTTTTAGTTTTATCATGATATTAGTTTTTCAGTGATATCTCACTAAGCAGGATTTAGAGAAGCAGCAACGTATCATGACGATTGAAATGCATGACTACTAGTTTCCCAGCGAGGTCCTGATTCTAGGATTTAGAAAAACAATGACGTAGTATGATAAGGGCTCTATTTTTGTATTTTGACAATCATGCTGCTAGTTTCTCAAAGATGTCCTGGAAATAGGATTTAGAGAAGCAACGGCGTTTCATGATTTGTCCTTGTCTTTTTTTGATTGAGGTTGATTATGACAAAAGACTGGGGCAATCACGCTCTTAGTATGAGTCATGATCATCCTCATCTATGACTAATTGTCTAACGTGATGGTATGACCTTGCACACCTTGATCTATGTCATATCATGGTGTTTCTTGGCCATTACAATAGTCCACCCAATGATGATTAATAGCAATAAATATTAAAGTCCTACAGTAAAGATTTGAAGGATTTGGTCTAGGAATTAACATGCATTTTCTTCGGTTTGGTCATCCCCTCTTCTTCGGTCTAGTCGTCTTCTCTCATCAGTCTTGTCGTCTTCTCTCATCCATCTCACGATGATATCCTGTGACATCCAAAAACATAAGTGCATACATGATCATATAACTATTGCATTAGGTCCATAGATACATCATTCACAGCATTAAATCATATACATAATCACAAACATTGCATTAACATTGTCATCAACATTGCATCTTTTACTAAATAATTTATGCACATCATTATCATTATCATCTCACAAAAGTAAGAATTGCATCATCATGGCATCAAAATCATAAATAAGCATCATAGGACATACATGCTACATCATAAATCAACATCATACATCATACATATCATAATACATTAAATCAAAGAGCATCACATAACACATGTAGGACGCATCAAAACTACATCATCATATAACATCATCTCAAAAATGTATAATGTCACAGGATAAAGTCAGGGGATATCCCAAAAATGGAGCTCGCAGGCTCAATAATCTATACATAGTGTGTCATAATAACAAAATGTCCCTAGGGTAGACTCTCATCATCCCCTCGTGGTGAAGAATGTGGTGGCTGCAACTCTGAAACTAGAACTGAACTGATAGGCGGACCTATCACAACTTCTTCCTGTGCCTCTAGTGGAACTGCAAAGGAAGGCGTCATCTCTATGGCAATAGATACCTGTGATGTCACTACAGCCCAACTCTGAGAAGCAGATGGATCAACCACTAGCAGCTGTCCCTGTACTGATCTCTGCACTGAACTAGTCGACCCATGGCTGTGACCCAAATGGTGACTCGGGGTATGCCGGCATGAGTGGTGTGACCTGTGCACTAATGTGTGCCTTGTCGAGGTAGATCCTCTAACGCTAGTGTGACTCCTACTGCCTGATCTATGGCCACTGCCTGTCCTTCTCTGTGACCATGACAGGGTAGGATTGTGTCACTCAGGTGGCACTTCCTGCTCATATAATGTCCAATACTACCCCAATCTCATGCTCACTCTGGCCAACTCATGAGCCATGTCCCCTACAGGCCCTATGCATAATGCTGTGAACTATGTGCACCACTGAGCAGAGTCCTACTGGTAGATCACTGCTTGATCTCACTCTATCGGAGCCACTTCTAGCTCTCCCTATAGTGCCTTGACCTGTGCCATGCTCTCATCTAATCTCCGCTGTAAATCAGTCACCCTCTGATCTATTGTGGCATCTTGTGGCAATCCTAAGGAGGACGGTATATCCTCCTCTCCCTCCACCATCTGCCATTTGAGGAGTCTCTCGGCCTCATCCATGGCATCATCCTCGTTGTCATCGTCCTCTGCCACATTCTCTGCCACCTCCTCCTCCTGTCCCCCCACATCCACCTCCTCCTGTCCCCCCACCTCCACTCGCTCCTCCTGCCTCTCCACCTCCGCCACGTCCTCTGCCACGTCCTCCTCCCGTCTCTCCTCACCCCTCCCTCCTATCAGGGATGCTCCTCTCTCTCCCCCTCCTTGCCAACCTTAGCATCTAATGCTACCCTCGCCACACGTGGGCACACTCTTTGGACTTGTCTCTTCCCATCCTGCCGTTTCCTCTGGTCATCTTCGCCATCATCCCCACCTCTGCCTCTGTCTCCACCCCTGCCTCCGTCTCTGCCTGTGTCTCCACCCCTGCCTCTGTCTCTACCTCTGCCTCTCCCCCTACCACCTTGCCTAGCCTGTGGCACACAAGGAATCATTGATTGTCTGTCCACCGATGCTGGCCCATCTGGATCTGTCAATGGCACTGGCCTGTGTGTCTGCCACCATAGGTCATAATCAGCTATTGTTTCAGGATTAGCTGGTCATCCCCTCCATCTCCATGCTTGGGCTACTAGCCCATCAATCTGCTACTCCACGAAGGCCACTGGAATGGCTGGTCCCCAAGCATACTCTCTGGAAGACTGGGCATACTCTGTTGTCCCTGCAGGTACACCCTACTGCTCTCTGAACTGCTGTAGGACATGCTATGGTAAATACATCTCAATGATCAATGAAGTCTGCATTGTCCTACCAATCAAATATCTATACTGCCTGCACAGACTCAGGTGGTCTACCTTATCATCCCACTATCCACAGTCTTGATACGACCTCCAAATAAAGGACATCATCATGTCAATCTGATGCCACCACCAACTTGTCTCACACATCTGAGTCTGTTGTAAGGCACTAGCATAGTAATAAGTATAGGATATATTGTTGGCCAACTGTGGTCTTTCAATCGGTGGATGAAATATGGATATGTGCTCCTAGGCCTATATCATCATCAACGTCATCCCACATGAGATGCTCTCTCCTCTCCTATAGGCAATATCATGCAGCTGATGGTAGAGATTCCCTAGCAAGCAAGGACCCCAAGCATACATGGTCTTGTCTCGTCTCATGCCAACTAGGATGTCTCCCCAGCTAATAGGAAATCTGTGTCCTCGATGATTAGGAATTAAGATCCCCCCAATCAGAGTCGCAAGGAATGCGTCAAAGCGACCATAGTGATCCGCCATGAACTCCCATCTGATCTCATAACCCTGGATGCCCAGTCCTGCACCCTAATCTTGGTAGTACGCTTGGAAGGTATACTTGCCATGCCAAGGATCGTAGACGATCCGCTCCCCTCGGATTGGCACTCACAGGATCCGATAGATGTCCTCTAGAGTAATGGTAGCCTCACCTATCAGTAGGTGGAACGAGCAAGTCTTTGAATGCCAATGCTCACATAGCGCAATTAGTAATCCCTTGTTCACCTGAATGGCGGGCATGTAGTCAACGTAGAACAACCCTAGTCGCATCAATCGGTGCTGCTCTCGTGGGCTCAACTGGTCGACAAACTGAAATGTGGTCGGTCTACTCTCTCGCATGTAGATAGGGGCAAGCTACCTCTACAAAAAGGAAAACAATATATTAGTACTTTCTAGACAACTATCAACATCATCAAAACCATTAACAGTTTCACAAGTATTACATTTGATCTAAGTAATAGAAAAGAAAAAAATCAAATGCGTCGCATTTTCTCAGTTGCATCGCAAATATTCAAATGCGTTTCTAAAATCGTCAATTGGGTTGCAACATGATAGTTGCGTCGCTTAGTTGCCCAGATGCATCTCATTATGGAAATTGTGTCATGAATTTTAGCAATTGTGACACAGGATGGCGAATGCATCGCTAAAATGTGTAATTGCGGCACAAAATGACACTTGCGGCACTTCAATACTCATATGTGATTCAGTTAGGCGAATGCGTCGTAGTTTTTATCAATTGCGTCATAATGCCTCACCCACCCTATGATTAGCTAGTCATTCACGTTGCAATGCATCATATCGGTCGAATGCGCAGACGATTGTGGCTTACACGAACGTAGTTACGTCGCAGCGCAGTTGTTGTTTGCCCTAGAAACTTAAATTTGGCACGTAAAAAAAAAAATACAAAGCAAGACAAGGGTACATACCGCTAGCTCTGAGCCCTCTGGCCATCTGAATGTCCGTACAATCTTGCTGTGATGCTCTATCACTGGAATAACCATCCTCGCTGCGCTCCTTTTCACTCTGGGCTCTCAAAATTTGCAAAGTAAATAGTAGAAATGAATTAACTTTTACCCCTTTGTCAACCTATTTATAAAGTCAAAATGACATTTCTCAAATGAGGTTATTACTAGAGGCTCATTTGACCAACTTTGACTTCCTCGTTACCTGCTTTAAACATTTCAGAATTCAAAACCGACTGCGCCATTGTTTTTCTAGTCATCGAATTGATTTATCGGGACTCTTTACAAATTTTTTCTGTCGCTGACCCAAAATTTGAAAATTTTCCCAAGGGGGAAATGATACTCCATACTTTTATTGGGGCATATTTTTGACTTATTTTATTTGTCACAATGTGACATGCTACATTATGACAAAGAGGGGCAAAATGTAGACACCTAAAAATGACCTAGGTCTGCAAGCTTCATTTTTACCACTTTCATCCTAGCATAATTATGGCAATTAATTATGTCATTGGTCCACATTTGACTATTGATTAAATAATTCATAATTTTTTAATTAATTGATGTCTTTGTATTCTTCATGATTATTAAATAAATAAGTTTTATTTATTTATTAAATACGTCGTTAATTGTCTAAGTCTTCCCTTAATTAAATAAATTTCTAAATTTGTTTAATTATCCCTTTGTCATATATTTCTTCCTGATTATTAAATAAATAAGTTTTATTTATTTATTTAATATGTCACTAACTGTCATAATTAAATGAATTGATTAATTTATTTAATTAATTAATCTTATATGCTAAATTAAATAATTATCTTTAATTATTTAATTGTCAAAATTAATATTCCTCTCATTTTAAATAGATGAAATTATTTAAAATGTCATCACTTTCTTAATTGTCAGTCCATTTTGGTAAATAATCTGAAGAAGATTATTTATTGTCTACAAAATCATTATTTTGAATTAATTAAATTCAAAATGGTAGCTAATCTTCCAAAAATCAAGTAATCGGGCAGATTCTTGATTTTCCAAATCTGATCTTTAGTCCAACTCTTATCTTCTTGATTTTTCGAATCTCACAAATTAGACAGTCTTTATCTTCTTGATTTTCAAAAATCCTTATTTTCTAATTAGTTTATCTCATTTATTCTTCACTGTCGATCTGATTATCTGAGATATTATTTTGACCTTTCAATTAATGAATTTTCCCTAACCCTAATTAGGGATTCTTAGATTTAATCTGGACCTTTCATTTTAGGTTTTCGTCATGAATTAATCTCAGCCATCCATTCAAAATGAAATTTTCTATAAAATGCTATTTTCCTCTCACTTTTTGATTACACGCATTCACTTTATACAATTTCGCACTTGCACACTTAGGCTTTCCATAGCATTTATTGTCTTTTATTTAATCAAATTTTAGTATATTTAGACATTGTCAATCATAGGCATTTAGACATAGGCTTTAGACATTTTAAGCAAATCCTTCAAAGCTTGGTGTAGGACATAGGCATACATTTGCAAGTTGCTCGCATGATGAATATGAGGGCAAAGCATCATCTAGCAAGTAGAAGGTACTATGGAGGTAATCATAGAGAACTCGATTTACAGGTATAACTGTTTATTGTTTGAATTCCTTTGTACTCGATAGGTCTTTGGGTTTTTGTCTTTTACATTGATTTGATTGATCTAATCTAAACCTTAGAAAATTACCCTTAGTTACAACTATGGTGGCATAGAGAAGGCAGTGAACTGTTTAAAAAAATTCCTTAAAGAAATGGGCTCTCATGGTGATGGAATGCCATTACAAACAAATGCATGTCATGGCATTCCATCACCATAAGACCGCATTTCTTTCAGGAATTTTTTTAAACAATTCATTTCCTTATCTATGGTATTATTGCTTACTATTACCCTTTGATCAAAAATTTTCCAAGCATCCATAGTTTGTTGGAAAGCACCTATTTTAGGCTTTTAGCCATAGCAACAAGGAAGTGAGTAATTTGATAAAATGCTTTGGTACACATCTATGGAAAATGTGGTATCATAGAAAAGGTGGTGAGTTGTTTGAAGAATCGCCTTGAAGAAATGTGGTCTCATGGTGATGGAATGGCATTCCATCACCATGAGATTACATTTCTTCAAGTCATTTTTTCAAACTACGAACTACTTTGTCTATACTATTGCTTACTATTATGCTTTGATAGATTTTTTCCAAGCATCCATAGTTTTTTGGAAAGCACCCTTTTTAAGCTTTTAGCCATAGTAGTGAGGAAATGAACTATTTGATAAAATTCTTTGGTAGACATGTATGGAAAATGTGGTAGCATAGAAAAGGTAGTGAGCTGTTTGAAAAAGTGCCTCAAAGAAATTGGGTCTCATGGTGATGGACATCACCATGAGACCACATTTCTTATAGGCATTTTTTTCAAACAGCTCATTGCCTCTTCTATGCTATTGCTTACTATTATTCTTTCATATATTCCTTCCAAGCATCCATAGCATAGACATGGCAAAGAATTGTTTGAAAAGATTCCTTAGTAAAAAGTGGTCTTATGGAATGCCATGAAAATAAAATGCAATTGGAAGCTGCTCCTAGAATTATTACTTATGCTATGTGAAATAATTTCATCACTACTTATGTTGAATTTCTAAACAACTATATTATAGTTGAAATTTTGTCATCTATCAACATCTAGTTATTAGTTATGGAATGTGAAGTAATGCTTTGAGTTTGAAAGATGTGCAATGCAACATAATCAATGATATGAATATAAACTACACAAATATATTAAGTAAAATTCATTAGTTAAACTCTTTATTCTATTACCTATATGTAGGTTTGACTAAATCCACTAGCACTGGGAGGTGTTCCCTTGAAACCTCCAATATTACCCTATTCAACATCCAAAATCACATATTAAAATACCATTCATAAAACAATGTTATTAACATGTAATAAATTTATAATTTTTTACTAGTTATATATGTCAATGGTAGGTGTAGTGGAGAAATAAGCAAGTGTAGGGCCATCATATCTAGTATCAACATTATGACCCTGTAATTTTATTAAAATCATAAAACTAAATTAGTTAATCTTGCATTTCAAAATTGAAATTTAATAAATTCAATTCAATTAACATGATAACTTTTACCTAAGTATCAATTCCATAGGCCTCATTCAAAATATCAGCTTCCCCTTCCATCTCCATAGTTGCAGACGGATCTTGCATAGCAATGTCCTCAGTGTCAGTGGGATCATATGAACAAGTCACCCCAGAAGATTGACACAAATGGGATCAAAGCCCACCACTTGAAGACTTCCGTGGATGCAATTGTAGAATAGGGATGGCATGTTGGATGACACTCTAGGTCAAAGAGCTAATGGCCTGCAAAGTCTCTACATCAACACTCTCCTTTGTGACAGAAGGGATAACGACATGCTCATGAGGTGGCCTAGAGAGAGGTCGTCTCCCTTGCTATGTAGGATCATGTTGTGCACTAGGTCTATCTTGAGTTGAACACCCACCTCTCCCCTAGAAGTCCCTCATATCAAAATAATTTAGGATTTTGTTCAATATGAACTCACAGTATAGTTTCCTAAGGAAATACTGCAGGACTTGACAATTGTTGCATGGTGGGTAATCAAAAACTATGTACCACCTATCCCAAAAATGGTTCCTAATCTGTTGGTAGTGGCACCAATAAATAGGAAACCTCTTCACATTGAGCTTAATCTTTGCATTTGACGTTGGGTCAGTGAATAATGAGCACAAATCACCTTTTGTAATTGTTAAATCTTTTACATCTTTATATGATAATTTATATTGGTAATAAGACCTAGCCACCTGCCTCCTATCTTGCCAATGAGTTAATTGTTTGCTGATTGAATCTACATGTTTTAACATTTCTTTTAGTGAAGTTGCTAGGGTCATTCTTTCTATGGTTGAACCATTTGGATCATTCAACCTCCTAATTAAATCTTCAATTTTTTGTTTATTGTTCTCAATTTCACTCATTAAGTTTTGCTAAGTGCCAGAAGGATGTTGACAGATTGGTGGAGATTGAGGTTGTGGTTGATTAAATTGAGGATTTTATGTTGTTAATATTGTGCTTGTTTAGAATTTTTCTCCTCTTGTTGTTGTTGTTGTGCTTCTTGAAGATTTTGAGGAGGGTTTGCAGGTTGATTAACATCTCCTACAAATTCAAAAAGTAAATATAAAAAACAACCTAAAACTAACAAATTCAAAACAAACAAAAATACAATCCTTATCTCTCAAACCTCCTTGTCGATGTGGCAACATCTTGGTGATGAAACAACAACCATTGATGAATATTTTTGCAAAATACCTCCCCCCAGAACACGAGCACAAAAAATTGGGGTTTTGGCCCTAGGAAAGAAAAAAACACAGTCAAGTGCAAGAATGAGTTCAATTAGTTTTTTTTTTCTTTTAATAGGTCATCATGTGAGTGTGTTATAATGTGCTCACATTATGGGCTCGTTGTGGCTGAGCCTTAGGATTGACACACCAAGCCATAATGTGAGTGCGTTATAGTGCCCTCACATTATGATCTTTCAAAACTTTTTAAAAAAGTTGACCACAAATTGGCTACCCATCTTTATGCACCCACCCCATTGAGAAGCTCTTGCATGCAAAAAAATTATTGGTATATGTATGAATGGTAGAATCGAGGTTGTGCACATTTATATGGATTATTATGGCTAGAAAAAGCACTAGACATGAATACACTCAATTGGGAAAATAATGTAGAAGTGGATAGAGAAAAACAATTCTTTGATAACTATGTCACTACTTGGATCCCCCTCTCTAAATCTGAAATGAGAAACATCATACATAAAACTTGAATAGATTATCCATGCCTATTAAAAACATCTAAAATATTATCTATAGATCCCTATAGTGATTATAAAGAGTTATTTTATCATGTAAAAGATATTATAAATGTACTGAGCACACCTACCTTTGCAAAAAAGGGCAACATGTCGAATACATATACATAGTTCCATAGAAAGAATACATAAAATTTACTTTATCATGTGATGAATCAGGGAAAAAATATTATGAACCATCAATAAATGATGATAGGTTAAATATTCTTAACCTAGAGATGCTCTCAACATGGAGAGTTAATATAGCTATCTAACCTATCATCTCACAACTTCTTGTTCTCAAATATAAATAGCCAAGTATGCATCTAAAGTTGAAATAAAATCAAAGAATTGTATTAATATGTTGGAAACAATATGTTCAAATGAAATATTAGAAGACCAAGCATTGAAATCATATCAAAATTTTATGATAGTTTTTTTTACAGAATGAGATAGAGGAGCACAAGAAACATATCATATGCTACAAAAAATACCTCTCGTGGTTTGAAATCAAAATTTCGTATCATTGAATGTAGGTAAAAAAAAATTCCATCACCTGAAGAAACAATCAATGGTAGTCAGATACAATCTAACTACATACAATCATGCATGCATCACCCATATCACCTACAAATGGTAACACTAATTGAATCAATGATATCCTTCAAATATGTTGCTTATCACAAAGGATGCAAATGGATAAATAGAAAATAAAAATAAATAGTGCAAGTATTTCCATATTTCCATACCATTCCAAAAGAAGACTTTAAATATTTTGAAACATTTTGTTGGAGCTAGAAATTGTTGGCAACACAGGGGTAGACAACTGACAGGGGGGGTGAATCAGTTGTCACATAAATTATACTTATTAAACTTATTCTTAGATCTAATAAATATATATGAAAGCATAAACAATCACCACATCAAAAACACACATAACAACAAGATTCTTTTACGTGGAAACCCTATTAGGGGAAAAAACATAGTGGAGGTTAATCCACAAGATTATACCCTGTTAAAAGTATAAAAGTATTATAAAAGGGGAATGCACATGCATTCAACCACATTGCATAGAGATCACTGCTCAAATACAAAAAGTCTTACTGCCCAAAGGAAGAATTATTGTCTTCCTTTCACATTCGAATTACATCGAGAATATTTTGAATTGAGAAAATAGCATCTTCTAATGCCTGATTACAATTTGAGTTAAGCACAAAAACACTTTCTTCTGCTCACACTACTTCACAATTTACTTCTTCCTTCAAAAGATTAGAACACTATTCATACACAACACTTAGGATACATCGCACATCACTACTTTCAAATGGTATAAACAATCGATCATATATATATGCAACTAAGGATAACATTAACTATATGTTGGCCCAAAAAAATATAAAATGTGTACAAAATGTCGGCCCAAATCAATAAACAATTATCAATGTGCACCAAACAATTTCAACCAATACATAGTAAGGACGTAAAACAACATGTCTCGAACACAAAACACCTTAAAAAATTATGCCTCAAATATCCACAACATGCTACAATCACCCTGTCGGCCGTGAGCATGAAAAACATGAACTCACAAAAGAAAATCACCAATTGCAAGCACAATGGTCAATGTGGACCAACAAAACAGATAGAGAACAATCTAGAAACATCCAAAAGAATCATGAATCACTATAGAAGCATCCACAACAACTCGAATTACTAGAATAACATTATCTTCTTTCAAGAACACCAACTAAAGCAACATAACAACTATCAGAACACAAATACTCATAACTCAATCTAATATTCATGTGAACGTCTGAAACTTTGTGTGGATAAAATAGATATACTTGTCAACAAACCCTTTAATACACAACCTCTTATCATCAATATATTGAGTTAGCCACCATATTGAACTTCACTACATCATTGACAACCTACAACTTATTTTATTACAATTTTATCAATATCCTTGACATATACAACCTTAAAGAAATTAATTCCAATAGTGTTGACATCAATGACAACCACAAATCAGTAATATCCAAAAATCCCCCCTTTGGCATTGATTGCAACACATGATGTGAAAAACACCATCAACACAACTTTCTCTTAGCACTTTCTCCCTTTAGATTTTGACTCCTTTCTCCTTAGCTCTTTCACAGTTTTTTAGATGAATCTTCTCCCCATTTGACATCAATGAAAAAGATACACATTATCTTTCTCCACACATCCTCTGAAGCACATTTTTGAACATCTGACTACTCCCCCTAAGTAGCAACCACCACAACATCAATCTGGATCTCAAGATATGACTATGAAATGCACGAAGTGGTTCAAGTCAATGCATCTTAATTCTAATTATGAGGGGTAATCACCCCTAGCTTCCATATGAGATATTCAAAAGTATCCTTAGGAAAGGGCTTGGTAAATATATTTGAAATATATCCCTTAGTGGGTACATACTCCAATCTAACTTCCTTTTCACTCACATTCTCTCTCAAAAAGTGAAACTTGATAGATATATGCTTGGTTTTTGAATGCAACACCAAATTCTTAGAAATGTTAATTGCACTTGAATTATGGTGCAACCATGGTAGGAGGGTCCTCAAAGAGAACAATCCATACCATGCAACAAGAGTAACACAATAGAAGCAACACAACATATGGAGGAAAATGCAGATTAAAACATGCTCATTAATAGAAATCTCAATTACAATCAGCCAACAACATCCATGCTTACAGATTTGGCTCACGAGCTTGATATAACATGTTCAAAGATACAACATTCCAATATGCTCCTTAATGTGAGCTAGAATCTAACATCTCAAATCTAATATTTTTTCTAACTATTTTCTAATGATCTATTACACTAATTTATATCACATGTTGAGATCTAGAATCATCATGTTGCCCAAAGATTGTTACTATCTTCAATGAAAAAAATATAACAGGCGCATGAATAGGTTGGACTCAAATTTAAATTAATCCTCGGTGAATGTATAGAATGAGGTGTGGAACTATAATTAAGGTCGGGGAAACTCCACATAACAATTAAAATCACACTGTCAAGATCTGCAAGTTATGGGGAAGATCCACAAGATTGAACTAGCCGTTAGGTTTGAAAATTATTTCGGTATCAGTTCATAAAACTTCCATTAAATATGGAAGCGATAACTTGCCATAAAAATATCCAATCATGCTCAAATATTGCAATAAGGAAAATGAACATGTCCACGATGTACACATAGATCCAAAGGGTCTAGTGAGAAAATATGATGAATCCACCAACATGAACTAGGCAAGAACAAAAATGAAAGAAAATATTTTTGGTTGATGCAAGATTTCCAATAACCAAGGATGCTCCTACATCAAATTATCATAGAATATAGTAATAGGTTCATCATACACAACTCTGATATCTTTCAACATCTACTTCATCCACAATACTTGAGTATAATTGTTAGTAGAAACAATGTATTCTGCCTCTACAGTAGATAAAGAAATGGAATTTTGCTTCTTACTTAACCATGAAATCAACTTCTTTCCCAAGAAAAATGCACCACCACTGGTACTCTTTCTGTCATTCACATCTCGTGCCCAATCAACATCAATAAAAGAAGTCAAAGTAAGGTCATCTTCTCTAGGATACCATAGGCCAAAATCAAGTATCCCCTTCAAGTACCTAAAAATCCTCTTCACAACTATCACATGAGATTCCTTAGGATCATCTTGAAATATTACAACAATGAATACAACATTCATGATATTAGGTCTAGTTTGAGTAAAATAGAGCAATCCACCAATCATGAATCTGTATCTAGTTTGATTTGTTTTATGAGAATCATCATCTTGTGTCAACTGGTTTTGAATCTTCCATACCAAACTTCTTTACCAATTCTTTGACATACTTAGACTGAGATATAAATATCCCTCTATCTAGTTGAGTGATTTTCAATCACAGAAATAATTTCATTTCTCCAATCATAGAAATCTCAAACTCACTCTACATCTCATCAGAAAACTTCATGCACAAACTATCATCTCCTTCAAAAATGATATCTTGAAAAAAGACTTCAACAATCAAATCTTTATCATGATCAATCTTGAAATACAAATTACTATCAATAGTACCTTTATTAAATCCAAGCTTCAACAAATACTTGTCCAATCTAGCATGCCATGCTCTTGGTTCTTGATTAAGTCCATGCAATGCTTTCTTCAACCAACAAACCATATCTCTTTGATTATTCAATTGAAATCCATCAGGTTGCTCAATATGCACTTCTTCTAGTTTGTCATTTAGAAATGCTGAATTGACATCCATTTGAGAAACCTTGAAGTTTTTGTAAGAAACATAAGCAAGAAATAGTCTCACAGATTCAATCCTAGCAATAGGTGCAAAATTTTCTTCAAAGTCAATTCCTTCCATCTAAGAATATCCTTTACACACAAATCTTGCTTTGTTTCTAAAAACTTCACCTTGCTCATTCAGTTTGTTCCGAAAGACCCATTTAGTTCCAATTACATTTTTGTCCTTAGGTCTAGGAACAAGAATCCATGTATCATTCTTCTCAATTTGTAGTATTTCTTCTTTCATTATTTCCACCCAGTGTTCATCTTTGCATGCTTCATTGACACTATTAGGTTCAGTCTTTGAGATCAAACAATATTCTTCTACAATTCTTCTCCTAGTTTGAACACCTTTGTTCTAATCACCAATAATCTAATCTTCTGAATGATTTAGTCTTACATATTTTGGGATCTTAGGGTGTTCTTCAACTTTAGGCTCTTGTGATCTCACTTTTGCACTTTCACTAGTTTCTTCTTCTTGATTTTCCCGATTCACTAGAATGATCTAAACTTGATTTGGAGTATGAACTTTCTTTCCTTTATTTTAACTATCATTTTGATCATCTAAATCATATCTACAAGTTCTATATGGTCTAATTGTGTCTTCATCAACCTTGACATTATTACTTTCAATTATTTTCCTCAATCTCTTATTGTAGCACTGGTAGGCTTTACTTTTAGTAGAATAACCAAGAAAGATTCCTTCATTACTTCTAGCATCAAACTTTCCTATATCTTCATCTCTTTTGATATAGCATTTACTCCCAAATATTTTGAAGTATCTAATAGTAGGCTTATGACCAAACCATAGGTCATAAGGAGTCTTATGGGTATCACCTTTGACATGTACCTGGTTGAGAGTGTAAATGGTAGTACTCATAGCTTCTCTCCAGTAGATACAAAACATATCCTTCCACCATCATGGTCCTAGCATCTTCTTGAATTGTCATGTTCTTCCTTTCCACAACTCCATTATGTTGAGGGGTCCGCGGGGAAAATAATTTTCTTTTTATCCCATGTTCTTCACAAAAATAATTAAACTCACTAGAAGTGAATTCACCACCTCTATCTGATCTCATAAATTTAATCTTTAGACCTATCTCTATCTCAACCATAGTCTAAAAAGTATTGAATTTCTCTAGAGCTTCAAATTTTTCTCTTAAGAAACTAACCCACATCAATCTAGAATAATCATCAATAAGTAACATGAAATACATGTCTCCTTGTAAAATTTTGACTCTAGACAGACCACACAAGTCAGTATGTACAAGCTCCAACACTTCATTTGAACAATGTTGTTCGCTCTGGAATGAAACTCTAGTTTGTTTCCCTAACTAACATTCCTTGCATATAGCATTAGTAGGTTTTATCAACTTAGGAAGATCTCTAACTGCCTGAGTAGAACTTATCTTGATAATATTGTCAAAGTTTACATGACACATTCTCCTATTCCACAACCAACTTTCATCAACTTGAGCAATCAGACAAATTTTACCAGTAGCACTTAGGTGAAAGATATTACCTTTTTTTTGTACTAGATGCAATCACATTTCTGGAACTCCCCAATATTCTACACTTTCCATTCTTGAATTGAATATTGTATCCCTTGTTAACCATCTATCCAACACTTAAGAGATTATGCTTCAAACCTTCCACATATAGAACATCATCAGTATTATGCTTACCATCAAGAGAAATGGATCCTTTTCCATAGATTACAATAGCTTTGTCATCACCAAATCTTACAACGCCACCATCATACTTTTCCAAGCACACAAATTTACTTTTATCACTTGTCTTGTGATGAGAGCATCCAATGTCAATCACCCATTCATCTTTTTCTTCAACTCTGGCAGCTAGAGCTTTCACCACATTTGTGCAACTAGTAGATTTAGTAGGTACTGGATCATTTTACTTGATAACAATAAATGCCCATTCATCCTCACTTAAATTCCCTTTATCAAATTCATCATCTATCACACCTTAATTAGCAACATAATAACACTTTCTTTAGAATATAGGCTTGTTAGGTCTTGGCTTAGGAACTCTTTCCAGACACCTTGAGGAAAAATGACCTATCTTATTGCAAGAAAAACATTTAAGAGGAAATTTCCATTTATACATACCTTCTCCTTTGGCTACCCTCTTGACAATAAGTGCTTCAAGGTCATATAGTTTTCTCTCTTTTTCTTCAATCTCTCTCATTTCTTGCTCACACTTGGACATTTTTCTAGAAGAACTTTCTCTTAAATCATATCTATGCTTATCTTTTCTAGAGATAGTAGTTTTGAATGCATATTCTATCTTAGGAATAGACTCACCAAATTCACATAACTCAAAAGTAGTAAGATTACCAATCAACATGTCTCTGGTTACATTTTTCATAGTCTAGATCTCCTCAATAGAAATAGCTTTGTGTTTGTATGCAACAGGAAAGGATCTGAGCACTTTAGCAACAATCTCTGATTCTTCCAATGTTCCACCAGCACATCTGATACTACACAAAAGTTCATTTACTCTTTCCATAAAAGAAGTGATATTCTCATCTTCACCCATTCTCAACATTTCATATTTCCCTTTTAGGCTTTGTAAATTAGCAATGTTCACATGGGCATCACCTTCATACAAAGTTTCCAACTTTTTCTAGATCTCATAGGAAGTCTTCAACTCCATTACATTTTTCATCTTGAAAACAGTCAAAGCACTCAACAATGCTTCCTTATCCCTAATATTGTACTCAATTTCCTTAATCGCACTTGCAATAGGACCATTCTATGGGATGATATACCTATTATTTGTAATTTTCCATTAAGGTTCACCAATGCCTCTCAGATGACACTCCCTTCGAGTCTTCCATAGAGAATAATTAGTTCCATCAAATCTTGGACTATCCTTCTTATATGTTGCCATCCTAGATCACCTCAAGCTATTAAAATTCTTTCAAGGAACTTGCTCTGATACCAATTTTTGGAAACACAAGGGCAGACAATTGAGAGGGGGGTGAATCAATTGTTGCATAAATTATACCTATTAAACTAATTCTCAGATTTGATAAATAAACAAGAAATCATAAACAATCACCACATCAAAAATACACATAACACCGAGATTTTTTTTACAAGGAAACCCTATTAGGGGGAAAACCATGGTGGAGGCTAATCCACAAGATTATACCCTATTAAAAGTATAAAAGTATTATAAATGGGGAATGCACATGCATTCAGGCACACTACCTAGAGCTCACTATTCAAATACAAAAAGGCTTACGTCCCAAAGGAAGAATCACTGTATTATAGTCACATTCAGATTACATCCAAAAAATTTTGAACTGAGAAAATAACATCTTCTAATGCCTGATTATAGTTCTGGTTAAGCACATAAACACTTTCTTCTACTCACTCTTCTTCACACTTTACTTTTTCCTTCAAATTATTAGAACATTATTTACACACAACACTCAACATACATTTCACACCACCACTTTCAAATGGTGTAAACAATCGATCATATATATCTGCAGCTAAGGATAACATCAACTATATGTCAGCCCAACAAAATATAAAATGTGTAAAAAAATTTGGCCAAAACATATTAAGGACCCAAAACAACATGTGTCGAACATGAAACACCTTAAACAATTATGCCTCAAAGATATGCAACATTCTACAATCACCCTGTCAACCATGAGGGTGAAAACAATGAATTCACAAAAGAAAATCACCAATCGCAAGCACAACAATCAATGCAGACCAACAACACAAATAGAGAATGATCTAGAAACATCCACAAGCATCATGAATCACCACATAAGCATCTGCAACAACTCAAATTAGTAGAATCACATTATCTTCTTTTAGGAAGACCAACTAAAGCAACAAAACAACTGTTAGAACACAAATACTCATAACTCAATGAAATATTCATGCAAACCTCTAAAACTATGTGGATAAACTAGATATACTTGTCAACAAACCCTTTAATCCACAACCTCTTATCATCAATATACTGAGCTAGCCACCATATTGAACTTCACTACATCACTGACAACCTGCAACTTATTTTAGTTCAATTTTCTCAATATCCTCGACATATACTATGTTAAAGACATTAATTCCAATAGTGTTGACATCAATGACAACCACAAATCAGAAATATCCAATAGAAACTCTCACCAAAGAATGGGAACTGATTAATAGCCAAAAAGATCCTTGTTTTTTTCTATTTTTTGGTTATAATACTATTGTTGTTGTTTCATATTGTGCTTCCTTCATACTATTACTATACTAGGCTTGTGTGGCACCTTATATTAGTTCTATGGTCTATCTTGTCTAAACCTATTGTATCTTAGTTACTCTTGGTCTTGTTGGATGATCTAGCCTGGTAGCCTATTTTGTCTTGTTGTGTTGTGGTTGGAATTTTTGGATTTATGGCCTAAATTTTAATGTTTTGTTCGAGATAAGAGGCCCTTACCACTAATTTTTTAATCAATAATCGATAATTGGAAACGCATGAATACAAAAAAATACAAGGCATGACATGTTAGTTGCACTGATCAAAATGAAGATTTCCTTGAAGAGGAAAACTATTCTAATGAATATATAGATAAACAAGATACTCTAGAAATGAATGAATGGGAGTTATTATCTCAAGTGGTCCTTGCTAATAATCTCAATTTAAATAATCTTGAAATGATAGGTCAACATGATTTTTCCAACTATAACAAATGGGAAAAATGCAACGTTCTTGCACATTTACATAATGTTACAACAATATGTTCATTCCCCCTCAAATTTGTACAACCAAAACTATACATTATCACTGAAACAACTACTAGTGCTTACTATAATTACAAATTATCTAAAGAACCACTACATACTTTCATATCAAAAAGAGTAAACCCACTCCTTGTTCTTGCTCAAACAAGAATTGCAACATTTAATATACAAGCATCAACTATACATACAAACTTGAAGATTCCAATTAGAAAAATGCAACCATTGCAAGAAAAAAATTTGAAAACATTTCAAGAAGAAATGAAAAATATACAATACATTCCCATTGATGAGATGAGATTTATTGGGCCAAAAATACTTTTGAAAATTGAGAGTAGTACTAGCATAACATTATATTTACATTTTTAATGGTTAATGGGGGTTTGGTTATAGTTTAACTATCTTTAGTTAAATCAACCAATCACCTTTGTATATATGGCTGCTACTCATTGAATAAAATTAATTGGAGTCTTTAACCCCTTCATATGGTGCGTAGAAGATGTGTTAACCTATGGTTGGTGTGATGTTTTGGTGAGCAAGGAATGATAATGATCTATGAGTAAATCTATATAAGAAATTTTGTGGAGATAAATCATCAACTCTTTTATTTTTAGGGATGAGTGAAGAATATGAGATGATTGTAGGTCATGGACAGTTGGATTGCTCATAGATGATGAATACAGGCAGCTAGAAATAGTTATTGGAGTTTTTTTTTTATTTATTTAAGTGAGTTTGGGTGAAAGTATCTTTGAATTGGTGAAAGAACATGAACAGTTTGATTTAGGAAAATCAAGCACCTCCAAAATGCCCATGTAAGATTCTTCCATGATCATCACTCATAGGACAACCAAGTTTGTGAAAATGTTGTTTTATTCTTGTAGAAGGGATATTTTGAAGATTTATGCATGTGTGTAGGGGTATTTGATTGCATTGTGACAATAGAGCTTCACACATAAGTGTTTTTAAGGGTGCTCATAGTATTTGAGTTTCACACAAAGGATTTTTGTGTGCACACTTGATTCTATTAACAAGACAAAAATGTAGTAAGCCACTTCCTACAAGAAAATGTATTACAACTAGTTGACTGAGGATGATTGAGCATAATTCATGGCACATTGAAACTCATTCTATCTTGGGAATGGTAATGAGTTTTCACCTTGGATGATGTTCTAAGTTTTTGTACTCATCCAAATTCTATTAATGGTGCATCAAATTCAAAAGATGAAGAGGTTGGCCAATTTAGCAAGTTGAAAAAAGGTTAGTGCCAGAAGAAGGTGAATTCTATATTTGAGGGGTACATTTGTAAGCATTTTTATATTTTTCAACAAGACATAATCAATTGGCATAAGGCGTGAAGATTTTATTTAAATCTAATAAGGTAGAAAAAATGCATAAGGTGTTTGATCTCAATTTAAAATATTTTCATAAATAGGGAAAAGTGGTGATTCAAATACTTTAAAATTTGTTAGTATGTGATATACTATGGATTTATTTTTTATAGTTCTATAAAAGAGAAGGTGGAGTAATCTAGTTTGTTAGAATTTGAAGATTTATACAATTATATTTTCAAACATATAAGTATAGTTCCATACCAATCACAAGTGATTCATGTGACATGTGGGAGATATGTGTTTTGGATAAGTATAAGAATGTGAATACAAAGTGTTAAAATTTAGCTTCATTTTATAGAACAAAAGTCAATTTTTATACTATTTGGAGAAATAAGGGGGAAAATCATTCAATTACAACATATTCATTTTCATTCATCTCCTATTAGTGGTAACTTGGAGGTAAATGATTTCTCAAGAGAAGATACCACTAGAATTAGGTTTATGCATATTCTGAGTGATCCAACAATTGATATATCTCCCTTGAGACATGTAAATCATGCATTCTTACCACTTCATACATTATTGACACAGAAGGCAGTGAATCGACTGGTTGTTGATGTTGTAAATAGGTTGCCATTAAATTGCAAATCCTAAACATTTATTATTTCATGTATCTCCTTGTTTCTTGGAATGTGTTCAACAACACTAAGATTATTGTGAGATTAATATTTGATGAAATAATCATGATTATTGACATTTGTAATTAATTCTAAATGTAAGAAGCATGTGAGGATGTCCATATTGAGTTCCTAAATAATAGGGACACATGGGACACTCACATGGTAAGGTGAAACTCACCTTGTGTCCAGTTAACTATACGGAGTAACAGTTAACACTTCTGAATGCATGTAAAGATCCTAGGAGTTAGAGTTGATGTTTGCATGCTTGAAGTTGATTAAAGTTCGCTCAGGAAGTAGAGATGGTTCTTGATTCAGTCAGTTCATTAATTAAAGTTACACGGCCTGGCTTATTCAGTTCAGTTGATTCAGTTCAGTTCAGTTATCTTCAGTTGCATGCAAGTGCATGTTGCATGCATGTTGGTTATTTTGAGTTGCATGTAGTTAGCTTGTTAACTTGTAATGCATGGCTAATAACATTGAGTTGTATGATGATAACAGGGACCTCCAAGAACAAGGGATGACCATTCTTTGGGAATGGTGTTGAGTAAATGTTTTAGTTAACTAGAAATCACTTAGAGCCAACTTGGGTGCCTAAGATGCTTTCTTGGAATTAACTCCAATGCATGATAAGATATTTTTTGAAGGCTCTGTTAAGTGGGACCCTCTTTTGGGCGCCATCTTTGAGGAAGAGCTTTGTAATTATCACCGAAGTGAAGGATGAGTTGTAGCTTTAGTTTGGGACGCCCAAATGGGTAAAGCACATGTTCTAAGCTTTGGTCTTCACGGTAGAACTCAACTTGAAGCAATATGGCATACCTTTTCAAGGGCTTGAGCTTGTGCATTGTAATTATCACCATTTGGAGATTACAAGGTTGCATATTGTGTATATATCTCATTCAAGTTGAATAGAGTTGGAGATTGGTTATTGCAGGTGTGAAGAAGATTGGTAAAGACAGAAGAAGCATTCTCAAGCAAGAATTGGAGCTATTGTAATTCAGAGTTTGAATAATAGAATAATTCTTGGTGGAGTTTTTTCCCGAAAGGGTTTCTCCATGGTATATCTTGTGTGATCCTTCTATTATCCTGTCTAGTTCTTCTTAATAATTCTCTCTACATTCTACAACAGTAAAATGGATTAATCAAGATAATCATCCACAAAGAATATATGTAACAAAGAAAAGACTTACTTAGAACAGCAATATTAAAGTTTTACACAGTATTAAGCTAAGAAAACGCTTCATTTTTCAACATTTGGTATCAGAGCTGAGGTTGGGTAGAGTATTGGGACGCATTTCTCTTAAAATTTGGAGGTTTTTTTAGCTTAGTGGGAGCTCTTATTATTTTTGTTATTTTCTGATTTTGGAATTAAGTTTTGTTATAATGAATTCAAGGTTAGAGATTGAAAGGTTCAATGGTTCTAACTATGAAATGTGGAAATTAAAATGGAAGATCTTCTTGAAGAAAGAGATCAGTGGTTAGTGGTTAATAATGAGACAAAGACACCTACAACTATTTCAGATGAAGATTGGGCTAAGTTAGATAAGAAGGCAAGAGGAACAATAAGGTTATGTCTTGCTGATGCTGTTCTTTTGAATGTTTCAATGGAAACTAGTGCATATAAATTATGGAAAAGAATAGGGGATATTTATCAAACTAAGAGTCTCACCAATAAGTTGTATCTGAAAAGGCAATTATATTCATTGAAAATGAAAGATGGTGATTCAGTTGCACAACATTTGAATGCTTTCAATTTAATTCTCAGTCAGTTAGCATCTGTAGATGTAAAGCTAGAGGATGAGGATAAGTGCATTTTATTACTTTGTTCTTTACCAAATTCTTGGGAAAATCTAATTGTTGCAATTAGTGGAAATGGTGCAGATCCAAAGATGGACAACATTATTCCTACTCTCCTATCAGAGGAGATGAGGAGGAAGTCTAAGGAGGAAATCCAAGATGCCTTGTTTGTAAAAGGTAGGCCTAAGAAAAAGGAGCCTAAGGGAAACAAGGAAGGGAAGGGTAAGTCAGAAGGATGAAGTAAGGTAAAGTGTTGGAACTGTGGGAAACCAGGACATGTGAAGAAGGATTGTAAGAACAAGAAAGAGAGTTCTGATTCTTCTATAGAGGAGTCCTCAAATAATAGTAATGATGCATTGGTTATTTCAGCTAATATTGTTTGTGATAACTCTTTGCTTCATGTTTCAGAGTAATCTTCGTAGAGAGGATGGTAGTCACGATGCCATGTGTGACTCGGTATCACGGTTCAGTGGGAGTTGTTGGCAGTGACTTGGATGCATCATTGGTAAGGTTATCTCCATGTGGTTGGAGATATGGTTTCTTGGTTTAGAGTATATTTGTTATGGATGTCATGGTTTACTCTTGATATGCATTTAGAGTTTGGCATATTTACATGGTTCTCTTGAGACTAAGATGTATAAGTATGTTATGATGCATGTGATCTCCTAAGAGGAGATGGTTAGATCATGGATGTCATGTTTATGATTCTTGATTCATGATTGGAGTTTTGACAATGATCTTGTGTAGTTCTCTTAAGTTTTGGGTACATTAATCATTTGCTTGTCTACTTCATGAAAGTGTTGTGTTGCATTTGGAGTTTGGCATGGATTGGTTGGTTACAGGTCCTCATGGATACTTGGAGAAATAGGTGAGGCTGGAATTCTCTTGTGGTAAGAGACTTTTGTTGGAATGGTTACTTGTGAGAAAAGTTTTTTAACAGAAAATACCGAGGAGTCTACACCTTGGTTGAATGTGAATTCAACACACTCGTGGTTTAGCATACCTCTAAAGAGGTGGTTTGGTTACAAAGGCTTGGGAAAGGTAATGGTTTGGTTGATAATGGGAAGGTATTAATTGAGAAAAGTTAACACTTTAATTAATGTTGCAGATTATCTTATGAAACCATACAGATAAGTCCTCTTGGTTTTAATCATTTGCTTGGAAGCTTCATGATTATGCAGGTTGCATTTGAAGTTAGCATGGATTGATTAGTTGGTGCAAGAAGGCCATTGGATTTGAGACTTGTACTTGTTTTATTATTCCTTGTTTAGAATAATTGCAATGTATAATGTCAAGTGGGAGAATGTTGGAAATAGGTTGCCATTAAATTGCAAATCCTAAACATTAATTATTTCATGTATCTCCTTGTTTCTTGGAATGTGTTCAACAACACTAAGATTATTGTGAGATTAATATTTGATGAAATAATCATGATTATTGACATTTGTAATTAATTATAAATGTAAGAAGCATGTGAGGGCGTCCATATTGAGTTCCTAAATAATAGGGACACATGGGACACTCACATGGTAAGGTGAAACTCACCTTGTGTCAGTTAACTATACAGAGTAACAGTTAACACTTCTGAATGCATGTAAAGATCCTAGGAGTTAGGATTTGATGTTTGCATGCTTGAAGTTCGATTGTTAAGATCAGTTAAGTTCAGTTCGATCAGTTCGGTTTTTTAGTTTAGTTTAGTTCAGATTCGTTCAGTTCAGTTTAGTTTAGTTTAGTTCAGTTCGGTTCAATTCAGATTCCGTTCAGTTATCTTCGTTGCATGCAAGTGCATGTTGCATGCATGTTGGTTATTTTGAGTTGCATGTAGTTAGCTTTAGTTAACTTGTAATGCATGGCTAATAACATTGAGTTGTATGATAGATAACAGGGACTACCTTCAGTTAACAAGGGATGACCATTCTTTGGGAATGGTGTTGAGTAAATGTTTCAGTTAACTAGAAATCACTTAGAGCCAACTTGGGTGCCTAAGATGCTTTCTTGGAATTAACTCCAATGCATGATAAGATATTTTTGAAGGCTCTGTTAAGTGGGACCCTCTTTTGGGTGCCATCTTTGAGGAAGAGCTTTGTAATTATCACCGAAGTGAAGGATGAGTTGTAGCTTTAGTTTGGGATGCCCAAATGGGTAAAGCACATGTTCTAAGCTTTGGTCTTCACGGTAGAACTCAACTTGAAGCAATATGGCATACCTTTTCAAGGGCTTGAGCTTGTGCATTGTAATTATCACCATTTGGAGATTACAAGGTTGCATATTGTGTATATATCTCATTCAAGTTGAATAGAGTTGGAGATTGGTTATTGCAGGTGTGAAGAATATTGTTGAAGACAGAAGAAGCATTCTCAAGCAAGAATTGGAGCTATTGTAATTCAGATTTTGAATAATAGAATAATTCTTGGTGGATTTTTTTCCCGAAAGGGTTTCTCCATGGTATATCCTGTGTGATCCTTCTATTATCCTGTCTAGTTCTTCTTAATAATTCTCTCTACATTCTACAATAGTAAAATGGATTAATCAAGATAATCATCCACAAATAATATATGTAACAAAGAAAAGACTTACTTAGAACAGCAATATTAAAGTTTTACAGAGTATTAAGCTAAGAAAATGCTTCATTTTCAACAGTTGATGAGGCCACTAGCTTGGTTGTTTGCATGTACTTAGAAACCATGAAAAAATTACAAATTTTCTATGAAGACACAATCCTTATTAAGGGAGATAAGAGGAAGGATACAATCTATATTACTCTAGAAGATGAGACCATAATAAATAAGGATGTGCATTTAAATGTGATGATTTGCATGGGAGACATGGTTTCTATTCACCAATGTCCTGATGTTAAGTATGATAAGTGCATTCATGTTCTTTCCATTGATGATACCATTAAGCAAGTCACTAGAAATTTTTTTGATTCATATTTAAAGCTCTATTTGTTGGAAGCTTGTCAGCTAGTGAGAAAAGGGGATCTTTTCTTTGTAAGAAGTGAGAGTCATAGCATGGAGTTCAAAGAAATCTGTATTCTTATTATTGGTGTTCGAGAGAGTAAATTTATGATGAGATTTGAACTACTTTTGGAGAAGCCATATCCAAAGAGGGGATTCCTCTTTAGCTATTGAACATAAGGAAATAGGGTTCCACCTTTTGGGAGATGGAACTAGGAGGGCCTATTTCACTCTTAGTTCATTAAAGTAAACCAATATCCCTCAACCAATTGACTTGATTGAGGAATGAAATAGGGTTAGGATGGTTCCGTTAGGTGTGATTAAAGAGGGGTTCACCACTAAGCAAATGATTAGAAAGAAATAGATGAAAGTATTATGAAAAATTGACTAAATGACCTAGGAAATGAAACTAAAAATAAAAATAAAAAATTGAGAATGAAAAGAGGGGTACTTGAAAGAGTGATGTAGTCAAAAAAAGTTCTAAAACCCTAAAATTCTTATTTTAAAGTGTATTAGGACTCATATGCCAGATTGGGAAATTTAGTCCTAGTATAGGGTTTCTGGGTAGGACATGAAATCTCTCAGTGATTGATCTGGATCTACTGAAATTTAGTAAAAGTGTTGTACTAGGACTCATGCACCCAAGGTGGTGATTTAGTCCTAGTATTAGGGTTTTGTTGAAGCTCTGGTATCCTCTAGTGATCTTCTATAGCTTCTCTCTTATCCGATCTTCGAGTTTGAAAGCCTGAATTTTGGCCTATAGGTGTAGACTTTCCATTAAGATGACAACTTCTTGACAACTATGACAACTTTCTTCAATCTTGAAACTTACTCTTCAAAGAAGTTTCAAGCTCTAAACCATCTAGATCTATAATCACACATGAAGAGAGAGAAAAATTGTTGATTTGTTAGGGAATGGGGGTTTGCCTCAAGGTCAAACCCTATTTTGGTAATCAAACCTTAATGAGACATGAAGAATGAATGAAATGAAACATGGAACATAAGATGAAACAATAGAACCTTGTTTGAAACCTTGTAGATTTGAAAACAAGCATGAGGTGGCCTCAATGGATGCAGATCTTGATCATGATTCTTGATGAAAGATAATGCCTTTGAATACTTGAATTGATCTTGAACAATACATCACAACATTAGCTCAAAACTACCTGTATGATGTCTCAAGCCTTTGAAATGATAATGGATCTTGATTGTTGAAAAAAATGATGAAGAAATCTACCCTTGAATGCCTTCTAGAATACCCTTGAATTCTCTTGAACATAAAATTTTCTATATGAATGCTTCATAGGATTGCTTAGGTGAAATAATGATTTGAAACCTTAGTTATATAGGCATTCCATCTAATTTACCGTTTATTAGATCCCAAATGCCAACATTCACAAAATTTGAATTCAAAACCTTAATTTCCTATTCAAACCACTAAAAATTCCCTAAATGGGACTCATACACCCAGGGTGGCATATGGGTCCCACCTAGGGGGACTCATACCCCCAAGGTGGTGTATGAGTCCCAACCTAGATTTTTGAGGTGAGAAAATGTCAGGGGGTTAGAAAGTTGAATGTATTTGTTGAATATGTCACAATTTCGGTTGAAAAAAGCCTCAAGATGCATAATAAAGGGTCCTAAGGGACTATTAATGATGATGTGAAGGTCATAAATGCAAGAGGGCCCAAAACTTAGTGCAAATGTGTAAATAAATACAAGTTTTACAACACTAAATTAAGGAAAAATTAGGTCTATTTATCTTAAAAGGGCCCCAAAATTAATGTGAATGTACATAGAACTATTAGAGTAAAGGTTTTAACTTAATTATGTTAATTAAGTTACCTTTATTCCTCTCTTAAGATTTCACTTTAGTTTGCATATTGTGACATTTAATTATATTAATTATTAAATGTCTACCTATTAGGGTTTCTTTAGGGTTGAAAAATCTCCTTTTATAAGGATTGATCATTGTATTTTATCCAACTCACTGATTAATACATTTTTAGCTTTCAAGCACTCTTTCTTTTTTGTCTTGAATGTCTTATTTCTATGACAGGTTATTTGCATGCAGGTGATCTTCGGGATCTGTGAGGTTGGATTTCACAACTTCAACATGGTATCAGAGATCCAAATCTGTGGCTGCCTGTTCTTTTTATGAAGATATTAGATTATAGATTTTTCTTCTATGCAAGGGTTTCATTCCAATTTTTTTTGCCAGATAAGAGGGGTTTTCGATCATTTTTTAAGAAATTTTGACCATGGTCTCTCAAACAGTACATGCTAGTGCAAAACGGACTTCATGGGTGTGCTCAGAAGGCCCAAAAACCCCTATTTTCATATAAAATATGATAGGTTTTGCTAAAAATCAATTTTTTAGTGTTTTTGGGGAGTTTCAAAACAGTTGCCAAAAAATCCATATGATTGTACGGATCCGTACAAAAATTTCGGTTTTAGTGCCATAGTTTTTGTTGTCTACATTAATTTTGAGCTGCCTTAGTTTATGTGCCATTTTTGCATCAATTTTCGTGCCCATTTGATTTCTGTGCACATTGATTTTCGTGACATGAAGGTACAACTGAATATTTTATTAATTTTTTAATCTTCAAATTAATGAAATGTTTGGTTTAAAGCCTAAATGAGCATATTTAGTAAAATGGTCATATCTTGAGCATACTATGTTGGTTTTTTGAAAATGAGATATCATTGGAAAGCTGGTTTGTGGTGCTGATCTGATGGTCTAGTTGTGGTTTCTTCATTTTTCTGTTTTGATGTTGTTTTCCTTAGTCAAAGTTAGATCATGGTTTTTGCACTCTGGGGGGCATAAATTTTTCCTCCAAACTCTATTTTTTGAAATGAATAGGCATTGGAAAGGTGGTTCTATGCTCTTTCCAGATCTGTCATTTATTTTTCCAGAATCTTCCCTAGGTACATTTTATTCAGTATTTTGTGTTTTCACAATTCTACCAATTACTTGGACATTTTGCCACTTGGAAAGGATATTTTTGTGTGAGATAGCATATTTTGATATGATTTATATGTATTGAGATCATTAGTCTCTGATTTTCTCATTTGAGTGAGTGTAATGGGTTTTTCTATTCATCCTTCTGTGATCAACTTGGATAAGGGTAATTATGAGTCATGGGCAAAGGGCATACTTACACATTGTAGGTGGCTTAATATTTTTGCTTATTTGTATGATATCATACCTACACTAGACACATCAAGGAGTTTATCAGCATGGGTTATTATTTGAGATCATATTGTAGGGGTTATTGGTTGTAGTGTTGATTTTGACACTTTGTGTGCTTTATCTGACATTCGTTGTCCTCACACACTTTGGCACCATCTTTGGGAGATTTTTGGAGATTCTAATATCTCTCCATTCTTAGAGGATCCCACTATAGATTGTATTATGCCTCTTGCAGATATAGATTTCATACCCTATGATAATCGTACTCTAGAGGAGCTTGAGTATCTCACAGGTCTTGCATGTGACGATGGTTTAGAGACTTGTATTCATGTTCCCACTCTTGAGATTGAGACTACATCAACATCTCCTATTGTTCCTGATTAGTTTGACATTGCCACATCTTTGGCCCCTATTGATTCAGAACATCAGGACATCATACATCTTCCAGACATACCTACTTGGGATTCATATCTTGCAGGCATATCATCCTTGTTTGTAGAATCCTATATTGTAGATCTGGAGGATTACTTTGAGGACATTCATCTCCTCTACTTTGATAGTCAAGTCATCACTGTATTCCCACCATTATCCATGCATTCAGAGGTTGCATTTCAGGAGTCTTCACATCAGTTTGGATTTTGCATCATTTGTTTCAATTCAGATAGAGAGATTCTTCAACATCCTATCATGGAACACATCTTCAGACAAATTGGTTCATCACTCTTCACAGGGTTTCTTTGACATCATCCTTTGGATCCATTTATTACTAAGGGGAGGAATATTATTTGCCACTTCAGGATCTCCTTTTGGATTCTACATCAGGTATCTACCATTGTGACAGGAGTTTCTTCATTGTGGGGGGGACCTTCTAGTCTCTTTCTCTCTCTCATATGGGGGGATCATATTTTTTTACTTGTTTGATAGAAGCAGTTCTTGGGGGATCATTTGAGTCCTCCTTCTATCTCTCTTCTTCTTTCATTCTTGTTTTTCATCTCTTTTTGGAGTAGAGTTTTTCCCATGAGGTTTTCTCTATTTCTCCACTTTACAAAGATTTGGTTGTATTTGAGTACCTGATCAGGCCTAGTTGTCGGGACCCTCATTTTACTTTCATGCATTGTAGTTACCTTTGCTTTCTTGCACATGTTTGTAGCTGCACTCTTGCTCATCTTAAGTGTTAGAGTAAACAATTATGTTAATTAAGTTACCTTTATTCCTCTCTTAAGATTTCACTTTAGTTTGCATATTGTGACATTTAATAATTATATTAATTATTAAATGTCTACCTATTAGGGTTTATTTAGGGTTGCACAATCTCCTTTTATAAGGATTTATCATTGTATTTTATCCAACTCACTAATTAATACATTTTTAGCTTTCAAGCACCCTTTCTTTTTTGTGTCGAATGTCTTCTTTCTGTGATAGGTTATTTGCATGCAAGTGATCTTCGGGGTTTGTGAGGTTGGATTTCACAACTTCAACAAGAAAACATTACAACAACAAATCAAGGCAACAATAGGTTCATTTTGATATTAATTATTCCCAAATTAAGTGTGAAAAAGAGATATTTTTTCCTACACTACAACCATATCAAGGGTCATTACACTATAAATAAGAACATTATAAATACCATTTGATATGATGAAAAATAGGGATGTCCTTAGGGTTTCTCAAAATGGAAAAGTGGATCCAAAGAGGGAAAAGGGGTCATATCTTTCCTCAATTCATTAGGAAATGGGATCCACACAATGAAATCACTATCAACCTTAAGGTGAATCAAGTCAAAGTGTGACTCTACAAATTTCCCTTTTCTTGCAAGGACAGGGATCTAGGTCAAACAACACTTTGGGGAGAAAGATTAAAAATAGCAAACTAACTCCAAAATGCAACCTATATCTTGGATTTTGAAGATTAAGTATAAATTTTATGGAATCTACAAACTATCTAGAGAATATAGAAAGAATAATTGTTGTGTACCTCTCACAAAAAGGTGTTTTCAAAAGCTATCTGAGGACTTATTCACCCTATGGTGAATGGGTCCTAGTTGGGGCTCTGTAAAAATGGTTTCTGAGTTCTCTTCTACTGTTTCTACACTTTTAGATCCCCAATTTTCATAGTCAAACAACCATAAATAAACCCTGTAGACGAGTTTCCATGAAATTGCAACAATGATGACAACAAATACAACTTTCCAATTTTTCTCTTCAAGATATCTTCCACCTAAAATCTACAAACACAAATCAAGAGGGAATTATTGTTTTTTTGTGGGGTTTTCCTTGGTCAAACCCCATTTTGGTAATTAAACCTTGAAATAAAATGAAATAGCATGAAAGGAATGATGAATGAACAAATGCAATGTCACAACTCACCAAACCCTTGTTTGAACCTTGGAATGTAGATCTACAACTAGCATGAAAGGGCTTCAATGGATGTGGATCTTGATCTTGAAACTTGATTGGAAACAATTCCTTTGAATGCTTGAATGGATCTTGAACACTACAACATATTAGCTCACATAGCATGCATGATAAAAGAAGAATTTAACATGATAATGGACCTTGATTGCTGCAATAATTATTCACTAAATCTGCTCTTGAACTTATTGAATACTCTTAATCTCATGAAAATATTCTAGGTTTGTTAGATCACACTTGCTCATAAAATTTCTAGGTGAAACATAGTGAAATGACCTTATATTTATAAATATGTAACATTAATTCCCAAATTCAAGTAACACAAGCTAACATGTGAATATACATTTGAAATCATTGAAATACTATCAAAAACATAATAAAAATTTAGGTCCTAGGCCTAAGTGAGGACCCATTCTCCCTTGGATGAATGAGTCCTAGGTCACTTACCTAGGACACACATTATCCAATAATAAATGTTATGTTATGCCATTAATGAATGTTGGGTATTCCTCTTCGAAAATTGCAATTAGTTAGGCTTGGGTTTGAATTAAAGGGGCCAATTAAGGAAAATTAACCTCAATTAATTAATAAAGCCCTAGATAAGTGTGAAATTGTAAAGGTACACTTTACAACACCACAAATAAGGCACAATTATGTCCATTTTATTTATTAGGTCCCTAAAATTAATGTGAATATGTAAAATACGTATTACAACACTAAATTAAGGCATAATTTAGTTCATTTTATTATTAATATTTCCCAAATTAAGTGTAACAGAGGGATAATTTTTCCTACACAACATTTATCTCCCACTTTAGTGAGAGGATGAGCACAAGCACAAACTTACACGAAAGTAGGCATTCAAGAAAAATATGTATGCAACTATGACAAAGATACTCAATCATACAACATTTAAGCCTAGAAGAGAAGGGAGGCAGATCAAGCTTTGACTATTTTTCCAATTCGATGTGGATCAAGTATAGGCTATTTTTCCAATATGTTCACAAGAAGAACTCGACATCCACTATGGAAATAACATATAGACTCACATGGGATAATGGAACCTCAGGCCATCCACTAGGTGAGCCTCCAATAGGTGGAAAATGAGAGAATCTTATTAGGCTTCCATACCATATCAAATATATCCTCATGACAACTTCAATAAGGAACCACAATATGAAACTTTGAGCTTCACAAGGCCTAAAAAGTTGTGTTATGCTAAGCACTCATGAACATGGGAAAGGATTTACTAGAAAGCAAGATTTGTTATGCTTGGTGGCCTTGAAGGGATGGGTTTGAGTATTTTTTCAAAGGGACTTTGCTTAGTTCATGTAAGGTCTCTTCTTAGGGATCATCGTGCCTAATGTCTCCAAGAGAGGATAAGTCTAGAATAAGAGAATCACAAATTATGGAATGCAACACATAGCATCACCACTAAGATAAAATTTGTATACTAAGAAATATCACTCTTGGAGGACACCAAACCAAATGAAACCACCAAGAAAAGGATGTATCACAAGAGTAAATAATTTTTTTACAAAGAAACACAAAGATGTCAAGAATTTCAAAATAATAATGTCAGTGTATGCCTCCACTTTAAAGGAATTTCCACACCATTTTTGTGAGTAATAATGTTAAAGTAGCAAATATTCAATGCTAAGAAGACATGAGAGCTTACTCAAAAAGCCCTATGCCAAGTCATATTTTTCCAAATGAGGTGCATCATGAAAATGGGTTGCTCCCAAAATGAAATCCCAAAACACATATGGGATCCATAGATTTAGGGTCAGTATATCTTTTCTACAATGTTGTTATAATTCTTGGAAATGTCATCATTCCCCAAATACTTGCAAAATAGGAAGAATGACACATAGAGAGTGAAAAAAAAGAAAAATATTTTGGGTCAACATAGAAGAGACCTAGATGTCTCAATGCCTTGTATCACCCCCAAAAGGAAAACACAAGATAAATGAGCTTATGATATATAGAAGACTGTACGTAGAAATAGAGGAATGCACATGAAGAGAGAGATAAATCAAACAAAACAATATCGAGGAGATCACATTATGCATATGCAATCACACAAAGAACATGAAAAAGAAAAATAAATACTAGTAAGAAACATGGTATTCAACCTATAACAGGTCATCCACATCCCAATATTCTTTACTATATACAAAAGGAGGAAAACTAGCCAAAGTGACAACATCAATTACCAAAACTATGACAAGGCTATCTAACCCCTTTCCCCCACTAAGTGCAGGACAAAGATGAGCCAAGTTGATTGATGAGAAACATGATAGAATGAAAAATAGTATTGATTAGAAGAAATAGGTGCTTCAGTACAAGGAAGAGCACCACAATCCTTAAGATGTTGAATTTCATCACTTAAAGTTTTACATGCATTCATAGAATGACCATGAACTCTATGATATGCACACAATGAACTCTTGTTGTAAAATTATTTTTGTGTTCTTGGAGAGAGAGATATCAAACAATCTTGGAGGAGTCTCAAAAAGATACTCTCTTGATCAATAGAAGGGGATATTTCTTTCTTAGCACAAGATGTCATACACACAATAGATGATAAGGCCTTAGATGAAGATGGAGATAAAGGTGGTAAATATATACCTTTCTTGAAAGAGTATGGTATAGAATTCAATTGTTCTCTATAATTTTTCTCCATGTTTTCATTGTATCCATGTTTAGAAAGGAGTTTGTATCCAAGACCATAACATTCTTCAAACTCAGATGAATGGGGTTTATGCTTTTGAGAAGGATTGGCTTCTTCATGAGAACACAAATCCTTTTTAGGTTTCTTAAATTTGTGCATCTTCCTCTCATGAGGGATGGGATTTAAAGAGCCCCCATCACCACCATAGGGTGATTTTGTTGACATTAAACCAAGTTGAGCATAAGAAACAAAAGGCTATTTAGGTGTAGATTATGAGATTTTGTAATCTCCCATAAAGGAAGGTGTAAAATCTAATGAACCCTAGTCATCACTAAAGCATATGTGTGAAAATGATTCATTTGTATATGACTCTTTGGACTTTGAAGGTGAGATTTTGGACTCTTCATTGAAATGAGACATAAAATATAATGACCCCCGATTAGCACTGATCTAGGTGGATCCAAAATACTAAAAAATTTCATAGTCTCAGAATTCATCCAAAAATTTCACAGTCTCAGAATTCATCCAAAGAAGCATCAATGCGTAGAGCTCGCTGACACAATCTTGATGCAACTTTAATGGGCTCAAAAGGAGTCTGTATGTAGAAGTTATGCTCAATAAAAGGTTCAATCAAATAGGCAAATCAAGGGTTCAAAAAGGAAATAAATTGATTGTCTTAAAATGAAATAAAAATGACTCCAAGTTGTAGTGCTCGTCACGCTGATTCCAGAACTATATTTGGTTTCAAAAATGGAGCTCGTATGTGAATGTTACGGTTGGTCAAAATTTTGACTCTAGTTGACTTTGATGACATCAACAAGCTGACATGGCAGTAGTGGTGATGTGGCAGGAGTAGTGAGTTGGCACAGACATGGTGGAAAAATGAATATGGATTAAACCATATTGTTAAAAGAAAACACGTATGGTTTAAAAATTAAAAGATTTTTATGATTTCAAGGAGGATTTGGTGGGATTTTATCCCTTAAAATCCTCTTCCCTTGCCCAAAATTACATTTCAACAAATTAACCCCTTTAACCACCTTTCTCATATTTAATGGATTTATTTTAAAGATTATCCAAGGAGATTATTAAGGGGCTTTTAAAAGATATTTTGAAAGATTATAATGTAAGTCCAAAATTATAACGACCCATAGTTAAAGGGGTTCTTTTTTTAATTGTATGGCTTAGATTTATAAAATTCAAAGGGGATTTATTTTTGAAAGATCAATTTGTTATACTAATGGGATATTAGTGATTTTTTTTGTAAAGTGGGGAAATGGTTGGAATTTTTACTTGCATATGGGAGATATGCAATATTTGCAAAATAATATGGTTAAAACCATATTAGCAAATAAAGCAAATAAATGTGTATATAAAGGGGTGATTTTTGTAAAGGGACATTGGGGAAATTATTGAGTGGAGAATTTTGTATAAGAATTTTCTTGGAGACAATTGTAACAAGGATAATTATTCAAGTTCATTTTGGAAGAAATAATTCTTTGGAGGAGAATATACAAGGTGTTTTTGTACACCAAAAATTGTAAAAGAGTGAGAGATTGTGGAGAGATTATTGCAAGTTCTTGGAGCTTGGGTATTGTAACAAAGCATAATTTTTCTTGGCGATATCAATAAAGCGGTCCCAACATTGAGAAGCAGACCCAGAGACGTAGTCCACATTGGACAAACTCTGTTATCAATCTGCACATTGTGATCCTTCTATTTCTTTGTCTCATTCTTCTCTCTTCTCTCTCAATTTTCACTCGAGTTGAAATTTAGTATTTGAATTTTTAATTTCAATGGTTAAAAAGCATAATCACACAATTTTGTATTAGATCAAGAAATTAATGTAATTAGATTTAATTTACAAGTTAATTTTGTAAACTCTAATTACGGATCAAGTTGGTATCAAAGCCCATTTTGCAAGAAATTGCAGAGTGAATGTTAACTAGGTTGAAACTAAAACAAGAACAAGGTGCACTGGAAGAGTTCAATCCAGAGATCAGAAAATGAAGGACATTTCCATGATCAGAGATGGAAACTGAGCAAATTCCTACAGAGCTTGATGAGAAAGCTTTCCACAAAGCATTTCTTGAAATGAAGGCTATGGTGGAAGTTCTTTTCCAAGAGAGGCAAGAGTGACATAGGAAAAAGGAACTCAAGAAAAGAAAGAAGGAGGAAGCTAAATCCTTGTTGAAAGAAGACACAGGTAAAGGAGTAGGAGGTGGTAGTGACCCTCTTGAACCTCCATCCCCATCTTCTTCTTCATCCTCCAATTCCTCTTTGTCTAACTCTTCTAAAAAGATGCAACTTGTACAAAATAATTCACCTTTGTTAAAACTAGATGTTAAATTTGATTTTCTAATGTATAATGGAGAACTATATGCAGATAAACTAGATAATTGGATTAAGCAAAGTAAAGTTTATTTTAAAATTCAAAAGTTTATTGAGGATTCTCAAAATATCCAATTAGCCACTCTTTGCCTGGGAGGCACAACTTTAATTTGGTGGGAGAGTAGAACACAAGAGGATCTAAGTCGTTATGGAAAAAATATTTCTTCTTGGTTTGAGTTGATATCTGCATTAAAGAAATATTTTTATCCATTAGGACATATGCAAAAAGTAGTAATGAATTGGCAATCATTAAACCAAGAGAAAGGACAAAGTGTTTAGGAATATACATAGGAGTTTAGGAAAACAACTTTAATTTTGGGAATTCCTTTATACACAAGAAACTTTGTTAAAGTATATAGGTGGATTACATGAAATTTTGAGACATACAATACTTATGTTTAATCCAGCTAACATTGATGAGGTTAGTGTGCAAGCTATCCATTTGGAAACAAGCTCAAGGAATAGCCATGATAATCTATTGATGGAATCCAATAAGCAGAAAGGAAGTAAGAAAGGGAAAGAGAAATCATAGCGAACAACTATTGTAAAGAAAGAGGACGAAAATCCTTATTGCTCACATTGTAAGAAGGAAGGGCACGGAGATGCAAGATGTTGGAAACTGCATCCCAATCAGAAGCCAAAATGGTTCAAGGATGTAAGCAAAATACTACAACTGTCATGCAAGATCTTGGATCCAGTTCCAATGATGAAACCAAGATCTCAGTTGTGGGTATCAAAGGTAATATTCCTTTTGTCAGTACTAGTTCCTATGCTTCTTCATCAAATTGTAATGAAGTACCTATTGAAAGTAAGATGAATGAATTGTTTCATATAAGGGCTATTGCTAAAAAAAGAAAGATTGATACACTCATAGATAGTGGATCACAAGTGAATCTAACCTTTGAACAAGTTGTTAAGAAATTGGGATTAAAGACAACACCTCATACTAAGCCATATCCATTGGGTTGGGTGAATGATAATGCTTGGTTACAAGTGTCACAACAGTGTGAACTTCGATTTGCTATCACATCCAAGTTTGTAGATGAGGTAGAGTTAGAAGTAATTCCACTTGACATATGTGGGATGGTTTTAGGTAGTCCTTATTTGTATGAAAGAAAGGCCATTTTCTACAGGGAACATAACAAGGAGCATTTGTTTAAGGATGGAATTGAATACATGGTGAAATCTCATCACATGAAAAATGATAGATCTGTTGTAAACATAGGGCATATGAAAATGAATGTAAATTCAAGCGATGCTTTAACTCTCATGTCTGTAATAACTAGTGATACTAAGAATGAAGATGATAGGGTGTCACAAACAATATAGTGTAAGGACCAATTGCAAGCAGAATCAGGCCTTCAGCTAGAGGTGGTAAAAGAGGGTTTGAATGTTTCATTTTCTAACAATGTTCCTATTTAGGAGATCAAGAATGTTGATACTATTTCCTTCACATCAATGTATTTAGTACTGTTGCTTGTTATTCTACTAGTTATTTCTATGTGGATGATGAATGTGATAGTGAATATTGATGAACATGTAGTTGATTGTATCAACAAATTTACCTCGTATTTCTTTGTGTTTGTGATGGGTCACATGTTCAAAATTTTAGCAGGAAGGAAAAATGATACTGGGCAAGTGGGGAGACGTTTCCCTAGCTCAAATTGTACATAAAAATAGACTTTTGGAGGTCCAAAAGCTTCTTGATGGGGAGGAATGATCTAGGTGGATCCAAAATACCTAAAAATTTCACAGTCTCATAATTCATCCAAAGAAGCATCAATGCATAGAGCTCACTGACATGATCCTGACACAACTTTAATGGGCTCAAAAGGAGTCTGTATGTAGAAGTTATGCTTAGTCAAAGGTTTGGTCAAACAAGCGAATCAAGGGTTCAAAAAGGAAAAAATTTGATTTTCTCAAAATCAAAAAAATGACTCCAAGTCGTAGTGCTTTTCGCGCTGATTCCAAAACTATATTCGGTTTAAAAAATGGAGCTTGTATGTGAAAGTTACGACTGGTCAAAATTTTGACTTTGGTTGACTTTGATGACATCAAAAAGTTGATGTGGTAGGTGTGACATGGTAGGAGTGGTGAGTTGGCACAGACATGGTGGAAAAAGGAATATGGATTAAACCATATTGTTAAAAGAAAACACATATGGTTTAAAAATTAAAAGATTTTTATGATTTCAGGGAGGATTTGGTGGGATTTTATCCCTTAAAATCCTCTTCCCTTGCAAGAGATTGTGGAGAAATTATTGTAGGTTCTTGGAGCTTGGTATTGTAACAAAGCATAATTTTGCTTGGTGATATCAATAAAGCGGTCCCAACATTGAGAAGTTGACCCAGAGACATAATCCACATTGGACAAACTCCATTATCAATCTGTGCATTTTGATCCTTCTATTTATTTGTCTCATTCTTCTCTCTTCTCTCTCAATTTTCTCCCTAGTTTGAATTTGGTATTTGAATTTGTAATATCAACAGTTAAAAAGCATAATCACGTAATTTTGTATTAGATCAGGAAATTACTGTAATTAGATTTAATTTACAAGTTAATTTTGTAAAATCTAATTACGAATCAAGCACTAAATATTTTTGTCATAGGTGAAAGAAAATTAAGATTAATATCAACTTGTATAGGTTCTACTTTTGAGGTTGGAATGAAAGTATAAGGGGAGTTGGAAGTGTTATGATCATTTTGAACTTGTGATTTATAGTTTCATTCATCTGCTTTAACCGTGTATACCTTGTTTTTTTATTCAAATTTCATCTCATGGTGAAGAGTAGATGGGAATCCTTTCTTGGCATGAATCCATGGTCTCCCTAGGAGAAGGTTGTATGAAAGAGGTCTTGACATGATATGGCTAGGGGTAGGAAAAACTATAGGTCTGACCTCAATAGGTAATGTGATCATTCCTAATGGTTTCCTATTAACATTGTCAAATCCAAAAATATTAACATCATTAAATTGAATAAGCCTCTTGTCCACATCAATTTTATCTAGGAGATCAATGCTACAAACATTAAGACTTGCTCCATGGTCTATGAGAATGCACCTAATTGTAGTTTCATTAATAATCACCTTTATCATTAGGGCCTCATTCTTATTTTGAATCTCAAGCAAGGGTAATTTATGTTTAGGGAATGTGATTTTTTACTTTGCCACTTGCATATAATAAAAGGAGGATACTACATCATTCAATTTCACAAAATATTGGATACTATTCTTCTTTATCTATAACATTTCTTGGAGTATCCAATTGTATGTAGGTTGTGTTTGAACAAGATACCATAAAGATATCTTAGCGGGAGTATTTATAATTTCTTCAACTAAAGTATACTCCTTTCCACCATGTAAATTAAAATGAGGAGTACTAGGAAAAACAATTTGAGGCAATGGTAATGAAGCAAGAATGGTTTGAGGTTGCATATGGTTCCATGTATTATATGTGTGAGAAATAGTATTGTAACTTAGTTGCTGCAAAAGATTGTTACTAGTAAGTTTCCATGTTGATGGTTTATTTTTAGGTGATTCTATGATGGGAGGTGACTTAGGAGGATTACTAATTAAAGGAGATCCAATTTATGTGTTCATAACCTCAACTAAGTTACCTAGATGACCTTCTAGTGAGGGGGGATCTAATGTGAACTTAACATCTTCATCTATGCCATTCATCTTAGTGTGTGTTGAGACAAATGTAGCATTAGAGGAGGGAAAAACAAGATTCTCATGATGCTCAATAAGTGGGTCTTCTATAATCATCAAGATACCTTTGTTACAAGTAGGAGAGGTATTGGGAGAAGAGCAACTATGACTATCATGATTCTCTATGCATGCATCCTCTTGTACCAAAGCTTTAGTGGATTATTTAGGTGAGATTAAGTCCTCAAGGGCTTTATATAACATTCCATCATCACAACTAAAGGGTTTGAAGGGTATGATTTCTCCAAGGTTAACCATTTAGCTTTTGTTTGTTTTGTTTGATGTTTTTTATTTTTGTTTTGTTTTCTAATGATTGAAAACTGTAAAATAATCTATCTAATGATGCAATGATACTGAAAATGAAAGAAAAATACAAAAATATAATACCAAATTTAGCTAAAATATGCAAGAAATATTTTCCAAAAATGTTGCAAGATCTAACTAAATGATTAATATTTTGAATGCACTAACAAATTATTTCAAAAATTCAATTCTCAAATCAGAAAATAGTAATAAAAATAAAAACTAGAGACTAAAAAGCATCGAGAAATTTGCCTAAAATGTTTGTATAAGGAACCATTCACCCCAAGGCGAATGGGTCCCAAGTCAGGATTTTAAAAAGGTGAAAAATGCAATTTTTGAGTTGTTTTATGTGCTTTCTATGCCCCATTTCAGACAGTAACTTTTGAGATTTTTTTTTTTGGAATTTGATGTCTAAATGCAAGTGAAATGAAGGAAAAATGATGAAAAATATGACACTTTTTAAAAGGAAATTTTAACTCAAATTTTGAATATGAATGATGAAATGTACACTAATATCAAACACTACAAAATTAATGTAATATGCATGCAAATTTTTGAATTTTTCATATTTAAACAATACAAAAATGAAAATTTGAACCCTTATATGCAATGAAAACTAATTAAATATTAAATAAACATAATTGTAATGCAACTAATGTAAGCCTAATACAAACTAGTGAAAAACTCAGATCTAGGGTTAAAGGGACTCCAATTTTTAGAATGTTGTTGTATAAGGCTAGGTTCACCAAAATGAAATGATGAAAAATAGGGGTGTCCCTAGGGTTTCCCAAAATGGAAAAGTGGATCCAAAGAGGGAAAAGGGGTCCTATCTTTCCTCAATTCATTAGGAAATGAGATCCACACAATGAAATGACTATCAACCTTAAGGTGAATAAAGTCAAAGTGTGAATCTACAAATTTCCCTTTTTCTTGCAATGAAAGGGGTCTAGGTCAAACAATACTTTGGGGAGAAATATTAAAATAGAAAAATAACTCCAAAATGAAATCTATAACTTGGATTTAGAAGATTAAGCATAAATTTGATGGAATCTACAAACTTTCTGGAGAATCTAGAAGGAATAAATGTTGTTTACCTCTCACAAAAAGGTGTTTTCAAAATTTTTCTGAGGACTCATTCGCCCTATGGAAAATGGGTCCTAGCTAGGGCTCTATAAAAATGGTTTATAGGTTCTCTTCTACTGTGTTTACACTCCCAGATCCTCAATTTTCATAGTCAGATAGCCAAAAATAAATCCTATAGATGAGTTTCTATGCAATTGCAACAATGATGACAACAAATGCAACTTTGTAATTTTTCTCTTCAAGAGATCTTTCACCTAAAATATACAATCACAAATCAAGAGGGGAAAATGTTTTGTTGTTGGTGAATGCAGGTTTGCCTTGGTCAAACCCTGTTTTGGTAATTAAACCTTGAAATGAAATGAAATAGCATGAAAGGAATGATGAATGAACAAATGCAATGTCACAACTCACCAAACCCTTGTTTGATCTCAAAATGTAGATCTGAAACTAGCATGAAATGACTTGAATGTATGTGGATCTTTGTCTTGAAAATTGATTTGAAACAATGCCTTTCAATGCTTGAATGGATCTTGAACACTACATTGAAATGTATTAGCTCACATAATATGCATGATGCAAGAAGACTTTGACATGATAATGGACCTTGATTTCTGCAATAATTCTTTACTAAATCTGATCTTGAATTCCTTGAAATTCTCTTGAACTTTCTCTCTTAAATACTCTTAATCTCATTAAAAGATTTTATTTTTCTTAGAGCACACTTGCTCATAAAATGGCTAGGTGAAACATAGTGAAATGACCTTATATTTATAAATATGTAATATTAATTCTTGAAATTCAAATAACACAAACTGAAATGTGAATATACATTTGAAATCATTGAAATACCACCAAAAAAATTATAAAAATTTAGGTCCTAGGCCTAAGCAAGGACCCATTCGCCCTTGGGAAAATGGGTCCTAGGTCACTTAGCTAGGATACACATTCTCCAATGATAAATATTATGTTATGGAATTAATGAATTTCGGGTTTTCCTCTTTGGAATTACAATTAATTAGGCTTGGATTTGAATTAAAGGGGCCAATTAAGGAAAATTAACCTCAATTAATTAATAAATCCATAGATAAGTGTGAAAGTGTAAAGGTACACTTTACAACACCACAAGTAAGGCACAATTAAGTCCATTTTATTTAATAGGGCCCTAAACTTAATGTGAATATGTAAAATACATATTAAAACACTAAATTAAGGCATAATTTAGTTAATTTTATTATTAATATCCCCCAAATTAATTGTGAAAAAGGAATACTTTTTCCTACACCGCACTATTCAAATTGAGGCTATCTTTGTAACATCTAATTAGGCCTCCAAAGACTCATCCAAGACATCAAATGGATAATGTGTAATAGGATAATAAATTGGAGGCTAGTGGCATCAGAGGATGGAGGAATTTCCATCATCTCAAGTCAAGTTCTCACTTTGAGATGATGCTTTGCATGAGAAGAATTTTTTTCTTTGTTTCCCTTGTTGTTGGTAGATTTAAAGATTGTAACATATATTTTAATGTTTTATTTTTGGAGACAAGTAAGGGTTTTGGTGAAGAGCTCAGTATGGATGGTTTCCTAGAGAGTTCACAAGATTGTGATTAGAAATTATACCCTTACAAGGGTCAAGGAGACAACTTGGTGGATGGATGTTGAATAATTCAATATCTATGATTCAAGAGTTCATGGGAGGAAGAACTCAAGAATTCGGCTCAGAGCTACACCATTAAGAGGGTCACAAGGAAGCTTGGTGGAGTTCCACCTATTTCAATATTTTTTCTTAAAAATAATATCTTCTTAAGAATGTATATCTATTTTTTAATCAACAAGTTTTGTTATGTAAGCCTTAAGGGGGTTCCATTAGCAATTTTTTTTTGGATTTTCACGGGTGTTTTATATGAACAATATAAGAAAGGGGGGAATGTTGGCATACAATTGTATTACATTTTCAATGGTTAATGAGGATTTTGTTATAGTTGAACTATCTTTAGTTAAATCAACTTATCACACAATTGATCATCCGGGTGTATATATTACTATTGCTCATTGAATAAAATCAATTTTAGTCTTTAACCCCTTCAAGTAATTTACGCAAAGGAAAACCCCGTCAACAAAATATTTTCTTTTGTGGCATGTCTATAATTCTTATAGGATAACTTACACAACTACCACATATTTTGGATAAACCTATATATGCATCACATACAATTGCAAGAAACCTATGACACAAATTTTTTATTATTGTTTCATTATAAACAATATTTTGAAAAGAAGGTGATAATCCAATTCAAATAAAATTTTATCAGACATTACAAAACATGCAAAATGTAGAACTAATAGAACATTATTATAACTTATTAATGAATCACACAAACAAGAAACTAAGAATAACTGAACAAGAATATTTTGACCAATCAATACACTTATTTTCTATAAATGAGCTAATAAATGAGCTAATAACATTACATAAAAAAAATGATGAAATTGCATAATCTACTTGTTGCACTCAATTTTGTAGGAAATACATAACCTAAATTAGGTACTAATAATAATGATGAGCAACTTACCCAAGAGTTATTACTAAGAAAATGTAAACATGTCATACTTACAACAAACCTATAGATCCGAGCTGCACTTATAAATGGATCTCTTGGACATGTCAAATGTATTCTATATCCCTTTAGATCTAAACCATGTGAATTTCCAACATATGTTACAATAATATTTGATAAATATAATGACCCATGATGGGATGAAACAAACCCAAAAACTGTACCAATACAACCTATATCACAAGGAAACAGTAGAAAAATACCACTATCCATGGCATGGGCTATCACTACACACAAAACTCAAGGAATTACACTAAATAAAGCCACAATCAAGATTGGTAAAATGAAAAGAAAAGTCCTCACATTTACAACAATGTCTAGAGTCAAATGCATAAAAATACTTTGCATAGAACCTACATTATCTTTTGATCACTATTCCAAAATGAAAAAATACATACAATATTTTAGAAAGAAAGAAGATTTCCTATAGTTTCTCTCAAAATAACATGTTTAGGTATGTACAATTAATTAAAAACTCTCTCAATGTTGTAAAATTGTGCATCATTGACTATGGTGCTTCCTTTTTATCCTCATTATGACAAGGATTCCTCATAACTCAATCCTTCATTGAAACCCTACCCTTTTGTATCAATTGTGTGTCAGTGTTATAATACTACATGCTCCTCTCAAAGCTAGATTTGATAATAACACTTTATCCCCCAAGCCTATTCAAGATTGTGTTCTCACTTTTGTAAACTCATTCCTGGGTCATTTGAAGTCCTCTATTCCTCTGGACAAAAACTATTGATAGCATACTACTATCCCTCATTTCTCACTCAATTCTTCTTGTCCTCCTCAAAAATTAGTGCTTAATGCTAGTATTCCTATGGTGAAAATTAAAGGATGGAAAAACAAAAGTGTTGATGTGTAAAAAGGAACACAAAGGCCTTTTGAATTATCAAGAGTCTCAACGTAGTAAAGAAACTCCAAATTCTATTGCTCAGATACAAATATTAACTTCTCCATTTTGTAAACCTAAAAAATACTAAAATTCCCTCTGTCCATTGCTTCCTAGAAATAATTGAATTCCATGAGACCAAGTTTATGTTTAAACACTTTAACAAAACTATTATGCAATATATATGCTGCCACATTTTATAAATATTTCAATAAGTGTAGGCCTAACAAAACATCTATCTACCTACTATCATATATTCAATCTCCATTCACTCACTCATTATTTCTCCATGCAAATTTAAGAAGAGAAGAAAGATGATAGTCCTATAATGAATATTGTATATCCTAGAATGAAAACTAGTGCTCTCTTAATGATTACTATAAACTTTGAACTATGCAACCCTTGTTAGAATTTTAGCTGCTGTATTGGGTGTCTTTGAAGATTTGATTGCCACAATGAGATGACTATCATTTGAAAGTTTCCTACTGAAAGTAACAAAACACCATTCCTTGCAACAATGTTATTCTATTTGATGCCTCTTTATGTCTTATACATTTCTCTATATCCATAGAGATCTACAAACTAAAACATGCTAGGGTTTGATGATCAACATTCACATACTTTCCTCTCATGAAAAATATTCTCCATTTGCATCACTTGAATAATGGTATCGAGTTGTATTCTTCTTTAAGTGGTAGTGATGACTAATCATAGGTTTCAAACTATCGTTAACATCTAAAACTCTTGAACATTCTCAACTTTTTACTTGAAGTAAGATAGATGCTCTTATTCATGAACTTGTATAGTCTATCTCCTTGGACTTAAGTCATTAAAACCTATCACAAGAGTCTTCAAGGTATTGCAATACCAAACAATAACAATGCTCCATCAAAACATAGTGAAAATGATGGAAAGACTACCATGCATCATTCATACACTACCCTAATTTCATTAGGCTTCAAGGAACTATCATCAAGCACTTACTGCCTCCTCAAGAATGATGTTTCTTTCATCACTTTTTGACTGGTAGCATAAGACTACACTTCTCCTTTCATGGAAAGGATGACTGTGATAGGTTTTGGACTATCACCATCCTCTAGATATCATTGGCATTCATGGTCCTCACTGAAATTATCTCTTCACTGATGCTTTCTCTTCCACATCTCAATGATTCCAAAACCAATAAAACCCTAATTTTCATTTTGATTGACCATCTCATAACTGTATTACACCTTTCATTGCAATGATGGTTCGTCCTAGGGTTTAGGACTATCATATTGCATTATCTCAAGAAGCTTTCACTTGCTACCATGCTTTCATACTTTGCATGTGTGCTAAACTCCTTATCATCACTTCAGATTTTCCATTCAGTTTTGTAAGGTAATATCTCATGAAAGGCCTATGATTCAAGATAATATCTCATGAAGAATACACTACCTAGTTATCATGACTTCATTCTACTACTCAGAGGTCTACAAGTTACTAATATTCTAGGTTCTCAAGGCAAGAATTTGCAACATTAAATATCGTAACCTATTTTTCACCATGGAGGCTACATTTCCACACTTTTGATAAGAATAAATATCATTATACAGTCATATGAAACCTTGTACAAGCTGTATAAGTTACAAAGGCTTTGAATAGTCTTTTGAAACTATACATTTACAGTCATTCATGAGATACCTATCACTTTTTCCTCATCATAAAAAATGAAACATTGATCACTTGAAACCCCCTTAGTCATGAAAACATTTGGATTACTTCTATTTGCAGTTTTTGTGTCTATAAAACAAGGGTAAACCTTGAAACCTACTTAAGAATACATTTTATTGAGAATACATTTTCATATTAAAGCTTCCTTTAATCCTTTGTTAAGTAAGTAAATGTAGCAACAACTTTGAGAGGATATTTGACTTCATTATTCCTACAAAATCTCCTCTCAAAGTTGTTACTACATTTACTTACTTAACAAAGAATTAAAGGAAGCTTGAATATGAAAATGTATTCTCAAGAAAATTGTACAAAGCCTAACCCATGCATGATAGAGGAGAAGATCTCTCATGAAAGAAAAACCATGTGAAAAGGAAAAGAAAAAGTTGTAGACCTGAAAGTCTTTCCATTTGCAAAGCTGTAATTTGCTTCACAACTCGAGCCTTCCTCCATTATTTTTTCAAAAATCAAGGAAACCTTCTACCATACATGGAAACTCACATGGGATTTCCCTCAAAACTCAAAAATAAAAGATGAAATTTAATCTTCTTTCCCATTGCATGTGTCCATTTCATGAACATCAGCCTCATGAAATAATTGAAATGTAGGTTTTATAATATTTTTCCATAAAATAGCAACTCCTTTGACTTGAATAATTGATCCTTAATATTATCATTTGTAGTATGATCATATTTAAAAAGGATTTCTTTCTTTAAATATTCCTTAAAACTTAGGTAATAAAGGAGAAATTGTTAACTCTTTCCCCTTTTGATAAATCTTTGTAAATGGAGACCTTTTAAAAACTAGGAGAGAGGACCCATTGACCCTTTTAAGGCACTATTTTAACCTAGGAGGAAAAAATAGGTAACATTTTTGTGACTTTGAGGGGGTTTTTTCTTGATAAACAAGAAGGACGAGTATCCTATTGGATATCCATTGGGAATAGGGATCAAACTAGTCTTGAAACAACTCTAGGGTAGACTTGTAACCTAGCTGAATAGTGAACAAAACCTTTTGATAGGAGAGCAGGCCTATGCACCAACACTTAGGGAAAGGAAAAAACTAAGCTAAAACCTATGCAAAGCACTTGGAGGAATGAAACAAACTGCAACATGGGTGTAACAACACCTTATTTGAAAGAAAAACCTACTATAACTTATTGCAACCAACAAAGGATGATGCTCAAACAAACCCATTAACTAGATCTGAAAAATAACTCCCTTTTCTAACCAACAAGGGATTCATTACATGTTTATGAACTCCTAATAAAAAGTGACACAAGAACACACCCTAGAAACTATTGCAATGCACCCTAAAGGACATAACCAAACTCACTCACCTTTTGAGTTTGATGAAACATATTGCTGATTTGACATGAATGGGTCTTTTTTCCCTCAGTTGCAATCTCCTCTTTAGGTGCACTGAAATATTTTTGTATCTTGTTGGTATCCTTCTTGGCTAAATCTCCAATGGGGAAACCTCTTGAAAGGGTGAAACTGAAAGTATTAATATTAGTTTCTTGCTAGTTATCTATTGTTTCAATCTCCTTTTTTTGATTGAAATCACTTGAAAACATGTCATCAAGATTTGAAAAAAATTATTCTATTATGTTTGTGCACAAATCTTCATCAAACACATAATTATTTTTTTCATTTATAACATGCTCTAAAATATTGTCATGACTGATTTCTTGAGGATTCAAAGAGACATCAAAACTCATACCTTGGAAAGGAATGTCTTGCATTTTTTCTTGTTCAACTTGCACAATATTTCATGTGTCTCAACTTCTTGATTATTCAAATCAAGGCTACTCTCACTCATCTTCTCATGAATCAACACCTTGTCCAAATGATCTTCATCACTCTGTTGTTCAAAACCTAGTATTGATTCTAACATAGACAATATCTTCTCATTTTCATCCATAAAAATAGGAAGTTCATCAAACACGTCAACTAAAACCTCTTTCACATTATCTAAGTTTGCAACAAAATCCCCAAGATCATTCCAAAACAGATCCTCTTCACAATCTTCTTGAATTTTTGATGAAATGGGACTATTTTTTACCTCATGGAAACTCTCATCAAGATTTCTACACTTCATAAAATTTTCACTTTTGTACTCCTTTTCCTAATCCAAGGCTCCATCATCACACCGATTTTGTCCAATCAACAACTCAACACATTTTTTGACATCTTCCTGCTATTTTAAAAATATTATTGATGAGATCAAAACCACAAATTATTCATCATTTTCAATGAAACACGGTAACTCACCAAACAAAACTATGGAATCCTCTTCTTGATTAGCCTCTTCTACCTTTTCATCCTACTGTCATGGCTGATCTTCTAAGATAAATACTAAAAAAATTTCACCATCTTCAACATAACAAGGGAGCTCATTAGTCAAAACATTCAAAGATTCATTTTGAGAGGTATTTTCTTGTTCAACCCTTTTCTGTTCTAATCAATATTGCTCCATAATTGTATGTACTAAATTTATATTTCTAGCTTCCTTCATGGTAAGTGAGTTATTCTAATAGATAATGGGTTCACCCTCATAAATGAAAATAGTGAGAGTAGAATTAGATTCATCTTGTGGGGAAACTTTGGGAGCTTCTTGGCTTTCTCAAAAGAAAAATACTACTCTCGGGGTTGAACTTAAGGAAAAGCAAGCTCAATTTGTGCCAACATTGGTTCTTGCAATGGTAAAGGATCTCTAAAACTTAGAATCTTGAATTTAGGAGGGTTAAGAGGCTCACTTTGTCTGAAACTTGGAAATTTATACTTATGAACCTCCTCTTGAATAGGCTGATCTAGAATGAAAGGATCTCCTTGAACTTCATGCCTTTGTGTTTGAGAAAACACAAGCTTCATCTATTCCTCTTTTGTAGCTATCTCCCTTTCAAGATTCCCTTCAAATTGTATCCTTTGTGTCTCCAACTCCTGCTCATGAAGGTAGGCTTGATAATCTAACTCTTGCTGCTAAAAATTAAGCTTCATCTACATCTTGATATTAACCAACAACTTATCCATGTATAACAAGACACCTTTCACATCATTATCACTAGTCACCATATGGTCAAGATTTTGGATTTGATCAAAACTATTTTTGTAATAGTCTTCTTGAGGCTAATTATGTGAATAACCATGCTGGTTGGCAACAAAATTTTCTTGTTGGAACTAATTTTGAGTATATGTAGGCCAATATTAAGGTTGAGCTGGGGTGGGTGGGTGGTAATTGTATTGTACATGTTTGTTTTCTTGAAAATACATGGGATTTAGACTAAAACCAACAACATGATTCACTTGATATGGCTGATAATGAGGTGGATGAGTAGTATTATGATGATATGATGGATGATATTACATATTTCTATGAAACATATACATGATTGTTCATTCAAAGATGGGAAAAGAAACAAAAATAAAACTTGTTTGGAATAAACGAGCACTTGATCATACTGAAACCAATAAAATTACACTTTAAAGTCACCAGGTGTAATTTTCTTGCCTCCAGAGGTAGATATCACTAAAACACACACCAAAAATTAGTGATATATGAGAAAAATTATGGACTAAAATAGTCTAATCTATCCCACCAAGCGTACCAAAACCTGTTATCACTTAGGATTGCACCCTAGTTGAGTATGCACTCAACTATCCTATGTAACATGGAAACATCCTTGAGTTATGGGTGGCTCAAAGTGATGATGAATCTCCAAAGTGGGTTTGGTTCCCCTTGATGATTCACCTAAACTATAGAAAACACCAAGGAAAGGGGATAAAGAGATTACTTGAAGCTGAAAAATAATTCCTAGGAGGTGATCCACCAAAAACTTTATAATGAACTTCTTTAACCAAATCACAATGGGACAAAATAAAGTTATAATTTTTTCACAACTCAAATAAAATGATTGAGCACATAAATGCTTCATATGGAGGTGTTGGTTTCAACTTATTGCATGAAGGAAAATAGGTTTCACAACTTCAATCAATTGCAATTAACACACAACATATGACCTACACTTAGACATGTCTCCTTTGCCAAAACATTGCATAAAAGGGACAAAAAGAATGACTGAAATTTAGATCACAACTAATCATCTACCAAGTCATCTGCAATGTGAGACAAAATAAAAATGAGAAGGAACTTATGTCATCATTTTATTGAATCTAAAGGATAGTTTATAATGAGTCTCAAAAATTAGTTACAAGAACAATATTTTATGCTATGAGCATGAAAAGAAAGAAAGAACTAAAAAAAGAAAGGCATAGAGATGCTTTTATAAAGAAATCCAACTCCTAAATTCATCCCTTGATTGATTTAGAAAAGAAAATTAATTCATGCAACTTGATTGAAGCTAATTGCAGGCCCTAACTACTGTAAACTCCTTGAAATTAACTTCTCAGTTGAATGAACCAACTGATTTGAAAAAATAGACACCCTTCTTTGTAGCTCAAGATGATTGAAATGTTTCCCATTTTGCATATGAATCTATTCTTGCTAAGAATCATTGCAAAACCTCTAAAAATTAGGCAACTTGCTCAAAGTTTCTAATTTAGAAAGATTGCACTGCCAAGACCAACTACCCCTGACATCAAATTCTACAATCTGCCCCTCAAATCAAGCAATTATACCCTTGAAAATATGCTCACATATGAAACCTTACATCATTTGTATCATTTCAAAATATGATTCCACACCCAAGGAATAAAACATGAGCACAAATGGAATTATAAACAAAGAAAACTTAATAGTAACCACTTCTCTTCCAGCAAGCCATTTGTCATCTTTGGATGTCTTGATCACTTTGACAAATCTCTTCTAATGATGCTTGAGAACCAACCCCACTATATAATTCTGAACCAATTAAAGGAAATCTATCATTTTCAAGCTTATCCACTCTTAAGTTTTCCATGTTTGGATTTGAAAACCTACTCTAATCTTGGATGAATTTTTAGAGTCACTTCCATCATGATCTATCTCTTTACATCTTGAAATCAACTTGCTTTTGAAATTCAAACTAGAATTGTCCTTCATATCTTTATATGACTGTCATACTTCCTTAAGACTCATGCACCTAGTTGTGACTATCCTCCTTATTGCATAATCACCAACCTACCCTTGGTCTATTGAGATTGAGCTTTAGTCAATACCCCAAATAGTCCCTTGAAACCCTTTTCTACTTTTTATAATAGTAACCTCCATTTGCAGGCTCCTAAAGGAATACCCCTCAAGTATACACATGACTATGATTGATTATTCACTCTTAGAAACTTGACTATCCATACATACATTCCATTGGCCTCTTTTTTCTATCGACTAACCTTTAATTGTCACTCCCTTCTTACATACCATGTTTACCACTAAAATTTGTGCCAATTACTTCCTCTGACTATCCTCGTTGATCCCTTCATTTATTGCATTGTCACCACTCCATCAATTATCATGCAATAACTACATTTAACAACCCTCAATTGCATTACGTGCTACACAAATATTACCTAGGATTTGATGTAAAAGACATCCTCTCATTTTCTAGTACAGTGAATGCACCTTTGAAAAATTGTCACAAAGCCTTGTGCTCTCAATGCTATGTGAGATAGCTTGCATTTTTCTTTGTGAAAATCACTATAACAGTTATGAAATGAAACTTGATATTATTTTCATCACTTTTTAGCATCTTTGTGACATGATGATTACCCCTAGGGTTGACTGTCCCTTCAAACATACACTAAATATCATCATTTGTAGACTTGTAGATTGCTATTTGTCATTATTTTCAACAACCGCTTATGACTATCTATTGATTTTTAGAGGACTACCACCTCCTTTGGCACAATAATCTTGAGATTACATGTCGCTGCAACTTTATATTGGAAATAGACTATGACTAAGATTATGCACTATGCATGATACCTAGTTGTCATTGCACTACCTTCAACAAGGAACTAAAAAGAGCTCATACTCCTTGGTATGAATATTATGGAGATCCCTCATTTGGAATTTCAACCTTATACTCCCTTGTCTTGGCTCAAAACAATGTACACTTGCAGAGGAATCAACTATCCTCCTTCATGGAAATCCTCCCCTGCTCATAATCCTCTATTACATTTATCCTTTATTGAAATTAGGGTTAGTCATTTATGAACATGGGAAAAATTTCCTCACAAAATCTTGCTCCTCATAATGCACTTATAAATGATAAAACTATCATTGTATGTAGTACTTGAACATCACCAAGGCTACGAAGTTGTTACAATATTGTTTCTTCTTTGTCTACTACCAGATATAGAACCATTGTAAGATACTCATAGTATTGGATAAAAAAGGAAAAAATGATTATCAATGTCCACAAAGATTAGACCATTGAGTAGTATTTTCTTCATTCACAACATATAGTAGTTATATCCTCCTCCTCAAGTCTACAACCCTGTTAAAATTTGCAGTGTTGTTGCCATGCAAGAAGTGACTGTGCATCATTGACTACAGTGCTTCTATTTTATCCTCATTTTGACAATGGTTCTTCATTACTCAATCCTTCATTGAAACCCTACTATTCTATATCAATTATGTGCCGATGTTCTAATGCTAAATGCTCCTCTCAAAGATAGCTTTGATACTAACACTTTATCCCTCAAACCTATTCAAGATTGTGTTCTCACTTTTGTAAAATCATTCCTGCTTCATTTAAAGTCCTTTGTTCCTTTGCACAGACTCTATTGACAATAGACTATTATCCCTCATTTCTCACTCAATTATTCTTGTCCTCCTCAAACAATAGTGCTTAATGCTAGTATTCCCATGGTGCAAATCTAAAGATGGAAAAAAAAAAGTGTTTGATGTGAAAACATGAACATAGTGGCCTCTTGAATTAGCAAGAGTCTCAATGTAGTAAAAAAACTCCAAATTCTATTGCTCAAATACAAATATTAACTTCTCCTTTTTGCAAACCTACAAAATACTAAAATTTCCTACATCCATTACTACCTAGAAACCATTTAATTCCATGACATCAAGTTTATATTTAAACACTTTAACAAAATTGTTATGCAATATCTATGCTACCACATTTGACAAATATTTCAATAAGCGCAGGCATAGAAAGACATCTATCTACCTACTATCATATATTCAGTATCCATTCAGTCAATCATTATTTTTCCATGTAACTTTAACGAGAGAAGAAAGATGGTACTCCTATAATGAAGATTGTATATCCCTGAATGAAAACTAGTGCTTTCCTAATGATTACTGTAAACTTTGAACTATGAAACCTATTGGATAGGATAAATAAGAAGGGGGTGAATCATTTATCACAAATTATAACCTTAAATTCAATTAACGAATTAACACATAAATTGATTAAGTGATTTAACATCAAATGAAAATTCACAAACAAAATAACACAAGATTTATGTGGAAAACCAAATGAGGGAAAAAAAATGGAGAGGAATAACTCACACTATAGAGAATATCAATACTAATTACAAAAAGGCTCACTTCTTGAGATATGGCTCACTGCTTGAAAGAAGGACTCACTATCCACAGGGCTCACTACCATAGACATACAAAAAAGACAAAGATGACTTGTTATAGAGAGACAACAATCCTAATGCAATGAAGATTCCACCACAATCATTGATCAACTCACATGAAAGATAGAGTTATCCTTCTGCTCACTACATCTAGAAACTCGTTGTTAAGCTCCACACCAAACAACCAAAAACTAAACTCACACACATTAAGAATAGCATCAAAGTCACGTCTGCTCTTTCACTTATCTTCCTTCTTTTCTTATATACAATTTTCATCGTTAGCACATTTTGTATTTATAGTATGTCCAACCTTGAAAATATATAAAGTTATCCATCCAACTTCAAATTCAAATTAGGTTGGTGCCAAACATCCTAGGGTGGAATTAGAATGAAGGTGGCCTAGAATACATGCTTTACTGAGACCCATAATAGATCCAACACACTTCATTAACTTCAAAAGTAGTGCTTGACACATGGTCGACCATACCAGTGTAAAATACATAGATCAATTAAGCTTGATACTTCCAAATGCCAAAACCAACTTCAATAGAACCAGGGAAACACAAATATTGAACCATACACCATAAGACTTAAACAAAGAGAAATCCAGACCATCAACAATTCTCCCAGACCTCAACCAACACACAACAAAACATAGTTCACCAACAACCTTCTTTTATTAAAAATTTCTCAATATCCTCGACATGTACAATCAACAGTAACTAGTAATTAACCAACTAACAGGTTGAAATCAATGAAAATACTTCATTCCTCTTCCATTCTTGCAACAATATCCCCCTTTTTCATTGATGGCAACACATGATGTGAAAAACCATCAAATACACCATGCCTATTCTAAAAATACTTCTCAAGGTTTTCCTTTCTGCTTCTCCCCTTTTAGAAGATCATCATCCTTATTACCTACTTTCTTTTATTAACTTTCTTTTCCTTTCCACATGCTCTCTCTCCCTTTTTCTAATTTTTCACATGATCTCTCTCCCCCTTTGATATCAATGGCAAAGGAAAAATATATGTCTATTGAAAATTCCTTTAACATGAAAACAAAATACTTATAATGACAACACTTAGAAAATCTATCTACTCCTCTTAAGGGTAGACACAAACCGATGCATCTCCAAATGCATCGATTTGGTGACTGCCCTCAGGAGGAGTAGCCACCAAACCGATGCATCTCCAAATGCATCTTAGTTTGTAAAAGGAGGGGCAGTAACCCCTAGCTTATCCTAGAGATACTCAAAAGTATCTTTAGGAAGAACCTTTGTAAATATATCTACAATCTAAGCTTTTGTCAAAATATACTCAAGCTTGACTTCATTCTCCATGAACTTCTCTCTTAAGAAATGATACCTGATAGATATATGCTTTTTTCTTGAGTGCATCACAAGACTATTCAAAATTTTAATTTCACTAGTGTTATCATAGAAGATAGAAATATGATCATCATGTAACACTATGATATCTTTCAATGTTTGTTTCATCCATAAAACATGTGTACAACACAATGCAATAGCAATATACTCAGCTTCAACAGTAGACAAAGAGACTGAATCTTTATTTTTACTCAACCATGCTGCCAATCTACATCCAAGAAAAAATGCACCACCACTTGTACTCTTTATGTCATCTATACTTTTGGCCCAATTTGCATTTGTATAAGCATTGAGTGTAAAATTAGTATCTTTAGGATACCATAATCCATAATTTGGAGTTCCTTTCAAATATCTGAATATTCTTTTAACTATAGTAAACATGTGTTTCCTTTGGATCTTCTTGGAATCTAGCTACAAGAAAAACCACATGCATAATATTTGGTCTAGTAGTAGTCAAATACAGTAGTCCACCAATCATAGATCTATACTTGCTCTGATCGGTCTTAGGTGAATCATCATCTTTTCCCAACTTGCATCCAATCGCCATAAGAGTACTTACTGGTTTGGAATCGTCCATCCCAAGTTTTCGCAACATTTCTTCACATACTTAAATTGTGAAATGAAAATTCCTTTCTTTGTTTGACTATTTTTTAGCCCAAAAAATAAATTCATCTTTCCAAACATAGACATTTCAAATTATTTCTACATTTCTTCTACAAAAATATTGCACATCTTTTCATTTCCTCTAAAGATAATTTCATCAACATATACAACTACAATCAAGATTTTGTCATTTTTAGTCTTGAAATACAAATTATTATCTATCGTACCTTTGTTAAATCCTTGCTAATTCAAGTACTTATCTAGACTTGCATACTAGGCTCTAGGAGCTTGCTTCAATCCATATAAATATTTCTTCAGTCTTCACACCATATTTGGTTGATCTGTTAACTAAAATATTTTCAGTTGTTCCATGTAAACCTCTTCATCTAGTTCACCATTCAAAAATTCTGACTTGACATCCATTTGATAGACTTTGAAATCTTTATAAGCAGCTAATTCCTAGAACATCCTTATAGCTTCCATTCTTGCTATCGAGGAAAAAGTCTCTTGAAAATCTATACCTTCCACTTGTGAGTAGCCTTTACACACAATCCTTGCTTTGTTTCTAATAACTTTCCCGTTCTCATTCAGTTTGTTTCTAAATACCCATTTTGATCCAATGATATTTTTGTTTGCTAGTCTTGGGATCAATTCCCAAGTTTGATTATTTTTAATTTGCAAAATTTCTTCTTTCATTGCTTCCTTCTAGTGTTCATCCTCACAGGCTTCACTTACTGACTTCAACTCAATTTTAGATAATAAGTACACAAATTTACTTTAGTATCAACTTTGATTCTAGTCAACACACCTTTTTTCTTGTCTCCAATAATCTGAATTTCTAAATGATTCCTCTCCACATATTTCAGTGTTCTAGGGGACATTACTAGACAATATTTTTCTCCTTCATTCTAATCTTTCTGCTCATCTCTATCCTGTTCTTCCACTATTTCTTCTATTCTCACACAATCATGTTCATCAGACACACATCCATCAATATCAATAGAATTCTTCATTATTTCATCAACCTTCACATTATAGCTCTCCACAATCTTCCTCAATATTTTGTTGAAACATTTGTATGCCTTGCTAGTAGACTAACCAAGAAATATTCCTTCATTACTTCTTGCATCAAAATTTCATAATGTTTCCTCATCTCTTCTGATATATCATTTTCTTTTGAATACCTTGAAATATTTAATTGCCAAAAATTTTCTATGCCATAGCTCATAGGGAGTCTTTGTCCTATTTTCTCTTGCCTAAAATTGATTGAATACATACACAACAGTGTGAATAGATTCTTTCCAATAAAATTCTAGTAATTTAGCTTCAGTGATCATTGACCTAGTAGCTTCTTGAACTATTATGCTTTCCCTTTCAACAACTCCATTCCATTGAGGAGTTCTTAGAGAAGATAACTATCTCTTTATTCCATGCACTTCACAAAAATATTGAGCTCATGGGAGGTGAATTCACCACCTCTTTAAGATCTCAAGCATTTTATCTTCAAATTCACTTCATTTTCAACCATAGCCTTGAATGCTTTGAGTCTATCTAATGCTTCTAATTTTTCTCTAAAAAATGTAACCCAAGTTATCTAGAATAATCATCAATTAAAAGCATAAAGTACCTTTCACCAAGTAGACTTCACACTATCATGGGACCACAAAGATTAGTATGAACCAAATCCAACAATCCAGTAGTAGATTGTACTCTTAATCTATATTGATTTCTTCTCTAGTTCCTAAACTGGAAATTCCTACAAATAGCATTTACAGGATTTGTAATTCTCAATAGATCTCTCACAACTTGAATAATATTAATCCTTGCCAAGTTATCAAAAAACATGTGACACATTCTCTTATTCCATAACTACCTGCCATTTATCTGAGTCAAAAAATATCGTCCATCAACACCTTTAAACTGATAAATATTCCCTTTAAATTTATTTCCTATAATAATTAGTGTTTTGGATCCTTTCTAGATCTTAGAATTCTCATCCTTAAACACAAGATAATATCCCTTTCTGCACATTTGACCAACACTCAACAAATTATGCCTTAAAACCTTAACATAGTAGACATCGTCAGTATGATGCTTGCCATCAAAACTTACTGAACCTATCCCATAGATTTTAGCACCAGTATCATCTCCAAACATAACTAGACCTCCATCATATTTTTCAAGTTTCACAAACTTACTCTTGTCACCAGTCATGTGATGTGAACGACCACTATCAACTACCCGAAAATTATTTTCCTATTTAGCATGTAGGGAAGAGATAATTTTAACTTCATTTTTCTCCTTCTCCTTCTCTTTCTCCTTCTCTAGAGGACTTTCCTTTGAATGTCTTTTTGAATTAGTAGAAGTAGGTTCATCTTTAATCTCCAAAAACAAGTATTCATTGTCATCCAATTCTGAATATTCTGAATATTCATCTAAAATACTGGCATTCTCATTAACATAGTAAGCTCTATTAATATTTTTTTCTTTCCTTTATTTCTCATATCTTTTTTTATTCTTTTTAGCTCTCTCTAGAAACTTTGCTTCATAGTGACCAATTTCTCCACAACTAAAGCATTTAAAGGGAAATTTTACTTCATACTTACTAGAGCATTTTCTCAGTCTTCTTACAAAGTTAGCCTTGATTTCTTCAAATTTCTCTTCATCTCAATCTTCATTTTTTGTAGCTTTAAAATTAGTCTTTTTTTTTCTTGCACTTCTTAGATTTAGCTTCCTATTTTCATAAGATGTCAAAAATCCTAACAACAAATCCTTAGGACAAGTCTTTTATTCTATAGTCTACTCAATAGCACTCACCTTTTCACTATAAGCATCAGGAAGAGTTCTGAGAATATTCTTTACAATTATTGTTTCATCTACAGTGGTGCCAAGGGATCACATTCCAACCACTACCTCATCCAATCTCTATACATAGGCTTTAACATTCTCATCTTCGAACATATGTAGAAGATCAAATTGTGTTTCCAAATTCTATAATTTTGCCTCTTTCACCCTTTCATCACCATCATGTGCTCTTTCTAAAGCATCTCAGACTTCCTTAGTTGTCTTCAAGTTCTGAACCTTAATCAACTTGGAATGTACCAAACTATTCTTCAAGATTAAATTTTCCTTATTATTCACTTCATGTGCTCTAATTTCTTCAGGTGTACTCAGACCATTTGTAGGAGGACTGTAGGGATTCTTATAAGCTTTCTCTACATCAAATCTGCAATACTCCAAATATTCTTCCATCAATACTTTCCAGATCTACCATAGTTAGTTCCATCAAACCTCAGATAATCAAAGACCATTTTGTTAGCCATCCTAGACCTTCCTCAAGTGGTTAATCTCTTCACTAAGGAACCAAGCTCTTATACCAATTGTTGGATAGGATAACTAAGAGTGGGGTGAATCAGTTGTCATATATTATAACCTTAAATTCAATTACCGAAATTAACACATAAACTGATTAAGTGATTAACCATCAAATGCAAATGCACAAACAAACTAACACCAAATTTACATGAAAAACCCAATGAGGGAAAAACCACGATGAGGATTAACTAACACTATAGAGAATATAAAAAATGATTAAAAAAAGGCTCACTTCCTAAGATAAGGCTCACTTCCTAAAATAAGGACAAACTGTCCACAGGGCTAAAACTTGAAGAGCTCACTGCCACAAAGATACAAAGAATAAAAAGAAGACTTATTACAGAGAGACAAAAATCCCAATGCAAAAAATATTCCACCACAATCACTGATCAACTCACATGAAAGATAGAATTAGCCTTTTTCTCACTGTATTCAGAAACTTGACATTAAGCTACATGCTTAACAACCACACACTTAACTCACACACATTAAAAATAGCATCAAATTCATGTATGCTCTTTCATTTATCTTCCTTCTTTTATTATGTACAATTTTCATCGTTGGCACATTCTATATTTATACAATCTCCAACTTTGAAAAGATACAAAGTCATCCATCCAACTTCAAATTTAAATTAGGTCAATGCCAAATAGCCTACAATAGAATTAGAATGAGGGTGACCCAAAAAACACGCTTCACTGGGACCCATAATAGATCCAACAAACTTCATCAACTTCGAAAGTAGTGATTGACACATGGTCGACCATACTAGTGTAAAACACATAGATCAATTAAGCTCGATACTTCCAAATACCAAAACCAACTTCAACAGAACCGAGGCAACAAAAATCTTGAACCATACACCATAAGACTTCAATAAAGATAAATCCAGACTAGCAACAATTCTTCTGGATCTCAACCAATACACATCAAAAATTAGTTCACCAGTAACCTTCTTTTAATGCAATTTTATTAATATCCTCGACATGTACAATCAACAGTAACTAGTAGATAACCAACTGACAGGTTGAAATCAATGACAATACTTCATTCCTCTTCCATTCTTACAAAAAAACCCTTATTGCAATTTTAGCTAATTTTTTGGGTGTCTTTGAAGACTTGATTTCGACAATGAGTTGACTAACATTTGAAAGTTGCCTCCTAAAAGTAACAAAACACCATTCCTTGCTACAATTTTATTCTATTTTTTGCCTCTTTATGTTTTATACATTCCTCTGCATCCATAGAGATCTGCAAACTAAAAAATAATAGGGTTTCATGACCAAAATTCACATACTTTCCCCTCATAAAAAATCTACTCCATTTGCATCACTGGACAAGAAATATCAAGTTGCATTCTTCTTTAAGTGGTAGTGATGAATAATCCTAGGCTTCAAATTATCACTAGCATCTAAAACTCTTTAACATCTTCAACTTCTTACTTGAACTAAGATCAATGATATCATTCATGAACTTGTATAGTCTATCTCTTTGGATTTAAGTCATTAAACCCTGTCACAAGAGTCTTCAACATGCTACAGTAACAAAAAAGAACACTACTCCCTCAAAAAATAGTGAAAATGATGGAAAGATTTTCATGCATCATTCATACACTTCCTTAATTTCATTAGTCTTCAAGGAACTATCAACAAGCACTTACTGCCTCCTCAAGAATGATGTCTTTGTAATCACCTTTTCACTGGTAGCATAAGACTACACTTCTCCTTTCATGGAAGCGATGACTATGATAGGTTTTGGACTATCACCATCCTCTAGATATCATTGAAATTCACAGTCCTCACTAACATTATGTCTTCACTACTATTTATTTCTCTTCCATGTCTCAATGATTCCAAAACCAATGATACCCTGATTTCCATATTGGTTGTCCATCTCATAACAGTATTACACCTTTCATTGCAATGATAGTTCATCCTAGGTTTTAGGACTATCATATTGCATTATCTCAAGAAGCTTTAACTTGCTACCATCCCTTCATCCTTTGCATTTGTGATAAACTCCTTATTATGACTTTAGATCTTCCATTCATTTTTGTAAGGTAATCTCATGAAATGCCTATGATTCAAGATAATATCTCATAAAGAATATACTGACTAGTTATCATGACTTCATTCTGCTGCTCAAAGGTCTACAAGTTACTGATAGTTTAGGTTCTCAAGGAAAGAATATTCAACATTAAAAATTATCATCCCTTTGTCACCTTCAAGGCTACATTTCCACACTTTTTATAAGACTAAATATCATTATATAGTCAAATTAAACCTTGCACAAGCTGCATAATTTGCAAAGGATTTGAATAGTCTTTTGAAACTATGCATTCACATTCATTCATGAGATACCTGTCACTTTGTCCTCATCATCAAAAATGAAACATTGATCACTTGAAACCCCTCATAGTCATGGAAACATTTAGATTACTTTCATTTGCATTTTTTGTGGCTATAAAACAAGGGTAAACCTTGAAACTTCCTTAAAATGACTTCATTATTCCTGCAAACTCTCCTCTCAAAGATGCTACTACATTTACTTATTTAACAAAGGATTAAAGGAAGCTTGATTACGAAAACACATTCTCAAGAAACTTGTACAAAACCTAACTCATGCATAATAGAGGAAAATCTCTCTCATGAAAGCAAAACCATGTGAAATTGAAAAGAAAAAGTTGCACTGAAAGTCTTTCCCTGTGCAAAGCTGCAATTTCCTTCACAACTCAAGCCTTCATTCTTGTTAGAGTAATAAGTTATTTCACTTAATTAATTGCATCATATTGGTTAATTAATTAATTCACATATCACTTTAGTTACTTAAGCTAAACTTAGGCACATTAATAGTTTATTAATTATTAATTATTAAGTGTGCACACTAGGGTTTCCCTTTTAGGTTTCCTTTAGGGTTTCTTGATCTCCTTCATAAGGATTGATCTCATTGTAATTATTAGATTCTCTTAATGAATTTTTTAGCTTGAGGCTTGTAGAACATTTTCTTTGGTTCTGAATATCTTTTGCACATGATAGGTTATTGCATGCAGGTGATTCTTGGGGTTTTTGAAGTTGGGTTTCTCAACTTCTTCATGGTATCAGAGCTCCAGACCTATAGTTTCCTATTCGTCTTTTAAAGGATATTTCCTTCCAGTTATTTTTTAAGTGCAAGGGTTTCCACAGGAATCTTTTTTGCAAGATCTAGAGGTAGCCATTTTTTCTGGGAATTTCTAGGAAAAAAATACCTCATCATCACGTTCAGGAGGTTGATTGCATGATTTTTTACTATAAACTCAACCTATTTTGGCATCGGGATCTTCTGAGGATTTTTTTTTGTTCTAGAAGCCATACAGTCTGTGTATGACCCCTATGCATGCAATCTGAAAAAAAATCAAGTTTTTTAATATTTTTACCTACATGCAAAAAAAATTCATTAGTATTTTATTTATTTATTTATTTTCAAAAAAAAATTTGAAAGAAAAATAAATAAATAAAAAACAAATTGCAAAAGTTTTTTTTAAAAAAGTTTTTAAAGTCTTTAAAGCTTGCGGTTAGGGTACCCTATACCCTATTGCGGTAGGGTTGTACACCACTGCTGGTAGGCCGGGGCCCCACCCACATCTCCTACTGACACCTTTGGAGACCTTTGACGAAAGAAATCCTACCACTTCCCAAAAGTTACAAAGAAATCTGACAAGCCTAAGAAATGTGAGGGATCTGAAGGCCTTATTTAGCAGATTGGAGCTATTTTACCAAATTGGGCATAAATTGGGCCTACAATCTCCATTCTTTGAAAACAAGATATCACCAGAAAGATTTAGTTTGTGTGTCAACATGCATTGTCGGTGATGGTAAATGTGTAATAGTGGAATTATCCATGCCTAATGCACCATTTTCCATACTAGGAGTAGGATCTTGAGACAACCCAAGGTCCACAACGTGTGTGTTATCATGGGATGTCATGAGTTAGGAACTTCTTCTCACTAAAGTATTATCAATAGGACACCAAACACTCATACAAGTACCACAAGAGGTCGGGCAGATGCAAATGTAATGAAATCTAGGAATAATAAAATAAACTAAAATAGGAAGGCAATAACAAAATATATAAATGTTGAAATTACTATGAAAATGACATAAATTGTTGTGCAAAAAGTGCAACTGGACTGGTTCACCTAGTGTGGCGAATGAGTCCAGGGATGACTTTTTTTTGTGATTTTTTTGAAAATTTCAAGGTATTTTGATGCTTTTCTGATGCAAAACTAAGATTTAGACACACAATTTGAGTTTTGTAATGTTTTGAATTGCAAAAATGAAATCTATATGAGATATTCACTAATGCAAAATTTTAAACCCTAGGATGCAAAAACAATGCAAAGGCTAATGCAAAAGCTAATGCTATGAGTCTTAGGATGTAAATGCAATGAAAATAAGAAATATAATGTTAAATATGCAGGTTCAAAAAAATGAACCATATATTTTATGGGGTGTGAAATGCTATGTCTCTTTTGCTCAATTAGGGTCTTTCACCTAATGGAAAGAGATAGATCCCACACCAAAATCTAGGTGGTTCACTCAAAATAATGTAAGTACAATGTAAATATGCCTAAATGAAATGATATAGATGCAAAATATTGATAAAATTGATTGATTACGTATGCAAAACCTAAGAAATATGAAGTGTTTGAAAACATAGTGTGATATGCAAAAATGAACTAGAAACATGCACAAATGAAATCATAACTTAATGAAACTGAATAGAGTGCACCTAGAGATGGAATGATGATACTAGAAGGTTCTAGAATCTCTCAGAAATCATTGTTGATGACCAATGAGACTCATTCGCCACTAATGGAAAATCAGTCCTTCTTCTGGTAAACTTTGCTAAAACTGGTTTCTGACTGTTGGGAACTGAAAACTGAACAAAAAAAAAATTCTAGCTTGGTAGTGGGACTCATTCTCCACTAATGGAGAATTAGTCCTCCCACAAAAATATGAAATTTTTGAAGTCAACTATATGGATCTAGATCTGCACTTGTCTTCTTATTGGGTTGACAGAACCAAATCTACAAAAAATAGGTTGAATGTTGTCTCCAAGCTTGTATTAGGGTTTGGTTGACTTGAATAGCTTTGATGACTTGTTTACCACTTTTTAACACCTATTTCTTTGAAAAAAATTCCTACAAGACCTCCAAACACACATGTAAAGAGGGGAAAAATTGTTAAGGGTTAGAGTATAAGGATTTTCCTTGGTCAAATCCCACTTTGGTAATCAAACCCTTGATAAAAAATGAAATGAAATAAACAAGAAAATGTCTGAAACTCACCAAAACCTTGCTTAAGTCTGAAGATATGTCAATGGTTGCTCTAAGATTCTTGATAATTTCTTGATCAAATGATGAAAAATGCTTGAATGCTTGCGTATGAGAGGATTAGGTGAATAAGATGAATGGTGGTTAAAATGGATGGAAAAAAACTAATTTATACACACTTATGCACTAATTACCTAAAAATAAAACATCATGGGCTAACATAAGCTCTTAATGAATAAAAACCTGAAGAATATTTGAATTTATTTTGAATTTTGTACCAAGAGGGACTCATTCGCCACCCATGGCGAATGGGTCCCACTCAAGGCATGCAAGTGGGTGTCGGGAATTAAGTCATATTTAATGTTGTTTGTCAAGTTTACATTCAAAAATACAGTTAATTGAGGCCTATAAGTGCATTAAGGGTCCAAATAAAGCATACAAAAGGTGTAATTAGTGGTGGTGAGCCTAGAAAAGCATGAAAGCTTGTTACAAGACTTTACAACACTTTGAAATAGAACATGATAAGGGATAAAAAGGGAATATTTAGATGAATTATGATAAGAAGAGTCTAGAAAAGTGTATAAATGTGTTACAACAATTCACAACACCTTCACAAGTCATCATAATTTGAATATTCAAGAACTAATGTGAATGTATAAGTTACATTGCAAGATTAAATCTAAACAAAATAAGCCAAGCATCATAGGAAAAAGACCTAAATAACCATGAAAATTTCAATGATCCATTTTTCTATGGTACAAACCTCCTAGTATCTATCAAATTTGTAATAATGCCATAACACAAGAGGATGCAAGCATTGAAAATCATAACAATCATACTTTTTCTTCTCCCGATACTTCTCCTATTAGTGACAAAGGTATCTTGGTTAAAGAAGATACAAGCATTGATGGTCTTGATTGTCCCTCTCCTCCCCCTTTGGTAGATATTAGAAAATAAGAAGATGAGATCATAGACACATTTCTAAACATCACCTTACCTAGTCTTCATTCATCCCTTGCTTGTGAGAATTTTCTAGTGAAAGTGGATGAAATAATAGGTAGCCATGACAATCAAATTTTTCCTTCTCCTAATATACCTATTGAAAGTCATGATAATATTGTTCATCCCTTCCCTAATGCTCCTACCATTTGGAAAGATGGATTTAGTAAGCATGAAAATCATAGTTGTCCTTCTCTTGATGCCTCCCCTATTTGTGATGAAGCTACTTTACAAAATATAACCATACAAGCATTGAGGGTCTTGATTGTCCCTCTCCCCCCCCTTTGGTAGATATTAGAAAACAAGAAGATGAGATCATAGACACATTTCTAAACATCACCTTACCTAGTCTTCATTCATCCCTTGCTTGTGAGAATGTTAGAAGTGAAAGTGGATGAAATAATAGGTAGCCATGACAATCAAATTTTTACATCTCCTAATATCCCTCTTTGATGCAAAGAGGATAGGTTAGTGTTAGAAGATGCACCTATTGAAAGTCATGAAAATCTTGTTCCTCCCTTCCCTAATGCTCTTACCATTTGGAAAGATCTATTTGGTAAGCATGAAAATCATAGTTTTACTTCTCTTGATGCCTCCCCTATTTGTGATGAAGCTACTTTAAAAAATCTAACCATGGAATGTGATGAACATATTACAAGCTCCCCTACTAGGGTAGATAGTATGGCATGTAAGAGAATGAGACCTTAGAGAAAAAAGGACAATCAAATTAAGTGTTATCTTAATGGCCTCGCTATTGATAAAGAAGATATTTTGATCTCACCTACATGTGATAAAGTCATTATAGATGAACCAAGCTTTGAATTTCATCAAAATATAGCTTGTAGTCCTCCTAAAAAATCTCCTCCCAGGGAGGATATCATGGTACAAGAAAAGGGAAACATTGACAATAATGATATTTTTCCCTTAGATGAAGATGATGAAGTAGAATTAGACTCTCCTTCACTAAGGATGTTAATATTATTCAACATCAAATCATCCTTTACCACCTTCATACAAATAAATTTCTCACAAAAATGGTGTTAGAAACCTCTTTAAAGTGGGGGAATACATCGACACTTATGTTTCATTGTGCAATTTTATTTCTTCCTGTGATGCATCCTTTTCTTAGTGGTGTAATTGTGCTTGATTCCCTCTGAGAGTGATATTTCTTTGAATTTTCCTCTCTTGGAGACATTAGGCATGATGTTCTCTAAGAAGAAACCCTACATTAATTAAGAAAAATCACTTTGAACATTCCTTACACTACTTTGTATTTACAACTACTGTTATATGGCCACCTTGCATAAAACACTTTTCATGCCTATGGATCCATATTGTTTTTTCATGAGCTCCAAACATATGAAGTTTTTCTTGTCTCATGAAGCTTGAAGTTACTTTTTTCATGTTGCCTTATCAAAGTTATCAAGAAGTATAACTTTGGTATGGTTGGACAGGAAGCCAATCCAAGGGAATGACTTTCCCTTAGCCACTCACATGTTTGTGTGTGAGCACATACTAGTTGTGAGTGTATGTGTCTCACCTTCTTGTATTACTCACCTAGTAGACAACCTAGAGTTCCATTTCCTTAGAGTGAATGTGTATTTTTCAAAAAAATAGCTTAGATATGATCCACATCATGTTGTACAAATGGTCAAAGCTTGATCCACTTTTTCTTTCTTTTTCTTTCATCTTTATGTCTGTCATATTACATGTTTGTGTATCTTGTTTTGTTGCATATTATAAAAATTTTGTGTGTCCTTCTGTGCTTATGTCAACTATTTGACGTAGGCTCTTGGATCTTGTGGGCTTGGGTACCTCCTTAGTCTTTGTTATCCTAGACCATCTACATTGGTATGATTGGACCTCTCTTGAATGTCTACTTTAGTGTGTGTTTGAAGCAAGTTCATCCTCTCACTAAAGTGGGGACTAAATGTAGTGTCAAAAATATCATCATGTACATTTTCACACTTAATTTGGGAATAATTAATCATAAATTGAACTTAATGTCACCTTGATCTAGTGTTGTGATGCATTTTACACATCCACATTAGGTCTAGGGCCCATTTAAGCTAAATAAACCTAACCCTACCTTAACTTAATGTTGTAAAGTGTATTTATTCACACCTTCACATTAAATTTAGGAGGCTTGTAAAATAAATGGACCTAATCTAGTGTTGTAATGTGTTTTACATACTCACATGGGATTTAGGGCCATTCTAAGCCAAATAGAACCAATTTTTCCTTAATTTAGTGTTGTAAAGTGTATTTATTTACACTTTCACATTAGATTTTTGGCCCTATTTCATGTATGACCTTTATATAATTATTAATAGGCCCCTATGACCCAATATTATGCATCCCAAGGCATATTTTAACCAAAAACTTGAAAATATCAACAAATAAGCTTAATTTAGACAGTCCCTGACACTTTAGCAATTAAAATAGGAATTATGGGACCCATTCGCCACTTTGGGTGAATGATTTACATCTAGGTGGGACCCATTCACCCAACTTGGTGAATGAGTCCCATTTGGCCTATTTTCAAGGTTTTGAGCGGGAAAAATTAGGTTTTAAGTTCAAATTTTGTGTATGTCAGGCTTTGGGATCTAATACATGGGATATTAGGTGGAATGACTATATAAATGAGGTCTCAAACCATTATTTCATCAAACATTCATGATATCAATCCAATCACTCAAGAGTTAAGCATTCCAAGACTTCACAAGATTGTTAGGATAATTTGCAAGATCATTTCTAAAGGATTCAAGAGAAAAATTCTTCATCAATTGTTGTAGAAATTCAAGATCCATTATCATGTCAAGGATATCAAGCATAAAGCATGTTATTGAGCTAGTGTTGTGATATAGCATTGAAGATCCAAGATCAAGCATTGTTTTAGACTTATTTTCAAGATCAAGATCTACATCCTTCATGGCCATTTCATGTTGAGTTGTAGATTTGTAAGAAATCATTTACAAGACATCATTAAAGATATTATTTTCCATGATTCATGTTTCATTCCTTTATTTCATTGTCTCATCATTTGGCTTAATTACCTTAAAGGGGTTTGACCAAGGCAAACCTTTATTCCCTATCAATCAACAAGTTTTTGTTCTCTTTACATGTGTGATTGCAGATCTAGGTGTATTGGAGCTTGAAGGATCATTTAAGATTAGGTTACAATCTTGGAGAAAGTTGTTGGAGTTGTCCCCTGATTTGGAAAGTTGTAATCTTGACTAAAGGTCATCTACATCTCCAAAATAAAAGTTTCGGATCTAGAGACCCAATTGAATAGAAAGTGAAGACCAAATTCATACTTTGAAATTCTAGAAAACCCTAATTGGACTCATTCACCCAAATTGGTGAATGAGTCCCAGTTTTGGTCAATTTGGAGATTTTTACAGTTTTAGATACCCTTTTTTCAGAAACCTTTTCTTATGCAGAAACCCTGATTTGGGAATAATTCACCCAGATTGGCGAATGAGTCCCAATAGGCCTAAATTTTAAGTTATTCAAGATTTCAACCCTCCATTCAAGATCTCTTATATTTCTAGGTTCTCCTTTGTACTTTTCTAGTATATTGTTCTGATTTATTTGCATTTATAGTTAATTTAGTGAAGTTTCTTGGATCATTGAGTTCAATCATTAGATCTTACTTTTCATACATTTTTCCAAGCCTTATCTTGGTGGTGAACCCCTCAATAGTTTACATTTTATCCTCTAGGACAACCCTATTGCAAGATCCCTTTCTCATTTTCATTGAGATCTCTAGAGTTTGTTCTTGAATGAGAGAGAGTAAAGATTGTCATTCTAGGTCCTAAACCCTAGAAGGAAAGAAACAATTTTACATCTTTTATTCTACACACTAATAGCTATAAAATGTGTGGTCTTTCATGCAAGCATCAATTTTAGTGGATCATATTCTTATCATCTTAAATCTAAGTGAAAACTTAAACTAAAATTTAAGCCATTGTTTATTCATCAACCATTTCAAAGGATGGTTGTCTTTTCTTTTTAGATCTATCATATGCCCTTTCAATGTCTATTAATTTATGTATATGCAATGATCCTTTTGATGTCATAAGTATTTTCTATGAAGAAAAGGAAAACTTTGTTTTTCTTGTTGAAGAAAACATATACTATGGTAAACTGAATCTCAACACCATAAAGCTAAAGCTTGAAATATAGATGAAAATATTGTGGAAAATACATGAATGATAGAGGAAAAGTGATAGTACGTAGGGAAAAATTGGCAATATTGTTGACTATCAGCACAAATAAAGGGTTACAAATTATGAATGACACATGCGCTAAAAGGGATCCCTTAAGATTCTTCTACACCTTCCTAGGAGATTTTTGATTGATTCAAACCTTTTCCACATGCCCAATAAACTTGGAGATAAGGTCAGTGTAGTTTAAAGGAAGTAATTAACAATCATGAGCATATACAAGTATCTAGGGGGAAGTTGAATGAGCTAGGAAATAGTTGGAGAGAATCTAGAGAAATTTTGACCTAGTTTGGAGCACCTCTAAGTATCTAGGAGCTATCTAAGGGGAATTTATTGATATAAAAGGTCAAGGCATGAATTTTTCATCATTCAAACACCATTTTAGATCACTTTAAGGGGTTGCAAAGTAAGGATATTTCTTCTAGATGCCCAAGGAGGTTTGACCCAACCAACTAAAGTGAACACTTGTATTCCATTTCTCAACATGTTCCTATTGTCTATCAAGATGTTGAGCAACATATAAGCAAGCCTAATGGAATATTTTAGTTATTCCTTAATCTCTTGGCTTTGTATTGTAGCTGGTTTCCAAAGTTCTTTCAAGCTGGGGCAACTTTGTAACTCAAATTTCAAGCTTGTACAATAGTATGCAACACTTTTTGATCAATGAAGTTAAGATATTTTACCTTCTCAATGTTGTATTATTGTGCATATCTTAAGATAGTTGATGTAATCTTGTGGCGATTTCTTTTCCCCTTGATTTTTGTCTGATTCTCCTTGCATTTGAGAAAAAAGTATGTATTTTTACAGGTCATAACTTGTGTTAAGAGTTAAGAACAGATTTTAAGTTGTGATAGCACTCATCGCTTTGTCTAAACTTTATTTTTGACATACTAAATCTTATTATGATTTTTTTTTGCAAAGACATATGAAATACTGAGTTGTGTATATTCTGGGTTTAAATTGTTGATCATTTTATGTGTCTAAATAGTAATTAATATAGGTTTTTGAAATCAATTTAGTGCATCACCTTTTAATCTTGGGATTTAATTTTATGTTTCCTTTCACCATTTTCTCAGCAAGTAGCAGTAGCATAGGTTATATTAGGTGAAGTTCTAGGTGAACCAATCCTCTCTGGTGGTTATCCCATGTTTCATGAGGTGGTTGAGTGATTCTATAAACTTAGCGAGGGTGTAGACTTCTATAACAAAAAATATATTTCACATTTTTTTCTACCTACTAATTTTTATCATGACCATATAGTTGGTCTCTCTTCAGGATTCAACTAGGAAAACATGCCCCCTAGCAATACAACAACATTCTTATGGAATTTTTAGATATCATCAATCCTTGATAACCAATAAGAGTAATGAATTCTAGTGAATCAACAAGTAGTAGTGCACAACCAAGATAATCACATTTATAGCTCCCATAGAGTAGAATTTTTCCTATAGAGTGAATCTAGAGTCATAGATTTGACCTAAAACAAGACATATTTTTATGAAAAACCTAAGCTAAAGAGAAGATCTAGATTCCCTATCTTTGTTTTAAAACATAAATTTCAATGTCTACATTAGAAGATCTTCAACATCATTCCTAGAGCTAAGTGTTGTTATCTATTACATGTAATCTCCAAGCTTATCCTTTAAATAATGAATTATCCACTTCCATAATAGTTATTTATTAATATAGATTAACTTATACTAAGTTGTATACATTTAATTATACATTAATCTAGATCAATCTTAGGGAAATGATAAATATATTTCTTGATCAACTCATCCTTTTTGACACCACCTTAGAGTTTTTCTTTAGGATTTTATGTGGTCTAAAATTTTCATTTTCTAATTGTAATATTATTTTTTAGATCTTAATAGGATTTGTGCACTTTTTTATTTTCATTTTATTAATGAATATTTTCTATTTAGGGTTTGATCTTTATTGAATGCTCTCTTTTTCCCACCCTTCACACTAGTGGCTACCTAATGATGGTTTTTTATTTATATCTAATTTATACCACTTATTTTTTAGATTTTTAAATATGAAAGTGAATTTCTTAGCTTTAGCTTCATATATTTTATTTATATTCTAATATAATTGTGATCCTAATCTACTTGTTAGCTATTAACTTTCTAAAACTACTTTATTTTGTTTTCTTAGTGCATATATCTCCTTCCCTTCTTTTACCATTGACCCATTTTCCATCATTACTCCTTTCACTACAATTATGCATCCCCATAATACCACCCTTACCTCTAAGTTAGTGCTTTATCACATATATTATTTCATTTCTCCATCTTCTACCCTCTATATACCCTTCCTCCTACTTGTAACCCTCTTGATATACATATATTTCATAATATGCATGCCACTTATATGCCTATTTCAACTACCACTACCCAACCTATCACTAGCCCTCTTTGTTGTGGAATTCATACATTAATGGTTTCCTACCATTCTATATATATCCATAATTATATTCCTTCATCTATGCCTATGAATACCTTTCATTATATTTTCTCCTTCATTCCTATTTCCCATCCCATGAACATTTTCACATTTCTTACACACATTCATATGTGTACCACAGTGGCCCTCAACTTTCACTTGTTACCCTCCTATCCTCTAAGGTCTTTGATGCACTTATCCATAAGATAAATGAAGAAGAGAAAATAGTGGACGCAAGACCTAATTGGTGAGATAACGAAGAATTAAAATATACTTGACATGTACACCAAATTAGCTTAATTGTAGTTTTTGTACATCCACTACCTATTGGATATCTAGTGCCAACATTTATAATGTATGATGAAAAGGGAACGACTAAAAAATAATTTTAAGATCTTAAGATATTTTACGCATGCATATGAAAAATTTATATATGAGGATAAGCTATTAATTAAATTATTTCCTCATAACTAAGTAATTATACTACTGAGTGCTTCTATTCATTTCCTCAAGGGTTTATGCATGTACTTAATGATTTTTCAAAAGTATTAATATTAAAGAAATTCAATATTTATGTGGTCTTTCAAGTTTTTTTTTTTAATGTATTTGAGTTTTCCCAAAGATCAAATGAACACATTAGTGACTATATTATAATATTTTAATATTTACTCTTTAAAATAATTAATCATTTACATGATCTTGATACACAAAGAATCATTATTAAATGATCATTTAAAGCAATCATTAACAATGTGTATATAAATAGCTTTGCATCTTTCATGTAATTATTTACCCTTGTAAAAATTATTGGGCCCAAATTATTAGTGATAATTTTTTTCAAGTATGGGTCATCAAATAAAAAATGTCATTGTATCCTTCCAAATATCAAAACGTAAATATTTTTTAAAGTATAATGACATGAACAAAAATTTTCACCAAGTAACTAATTCTTAGATTCATTGTTGTCTCTTGTACAAGTAACCATCTCTCATCAAGAAGCTACCTCAATATGGGGTAATCCCTCCAATGTCATTTATGATCCACCAACCTCCTCTTTGATTTTGTTAAACTTTAACTAGAAAGTTCACATGTACTTTTAAAGGCCCTAAAATTCATATTAGGTATAACATAAATAATTGGTAATTTATGAGTTATATAATGTATACATAATCATGATTAATAGCTGAAAATATAGAGCATTTAATTCCATTGATATTACATCTAATTATAATGGTATCAAAACCTTATTTTTATTTACAATACACATTAACCTTATCAATCCATTACAAAAACATCAAAGACTTAAAAATATAGAAATAAACCCACACAATCCAAAATAATTTAAAAAATCCCTTATTTCTCCTCACAAGTGAAATTTATATTTTTTAATGTCACCATCCCCTTCTTAATTTTTGACCATATAAAATTTTTAAGTGCATATTCAATACATAAAATCCCTCTTTAAATTTCTCAACTCTCTCCAAAATATTGTTATCTTGAACTATTCAATCGTATGCTCCTTTAAAGTAAAAGGAAAATGAATTATTTCTTAGCTAAACCTCCACATAGGAAATGATTATAGTAATGAGTTGAAAACACTTCAAAGTAGGATTTTTTTTACTAGTTTTGACTTCTAAATTGAGTTATTCTTTTTTTAATTTAATATCATGGTTTGCTATTTACCATCTTTTGCAAGGTATCATTTTCAATCTTGTGGGTCCTTAAAAAATATTTCATTTTTTTATAAATTTGAGCATATCTTTCATTCATATTATAGGAAATGAAACCAATAGTTATATGTTGTCAATAACAATCACTATCAATAATCACTATCAATAATAGCTATAGGTGAAAAAAAAAAAAGCCAATAATATCCACATGTAGTATCAAAGGTGAACTTGTGTACTACATAAAAAAATTAATCTTCAAAAAAAATAGTAATCAAGAAATATATGGAAGAATTTTATTTTCAAAATAAATAACATCAATATTTCTTCCAATAACTTTAGACCATGGAATTTCAAACAAAATCTACAACATGAGAAATTAAATTCCATTAATCTTTTAAAAACTATTAATCAAAAAAATCAACTACCTACATATCAATATTGTTCAACCATATATTAATAACAAATACTTTTATTATTAACAATCAATAAATAAGAACATCAAGTGATTTCTTCTATTATGAAAACTCACACTCTAATACTATTATAGTAAGTAGGGTAAAATACATAGAAATAGTAACAAAACATTACATTTGAAAGTGACACAAATGAACACACAATATTTTTATGTGAGAAAACTTATTTAATTACATTATTCATTAAATTTTATTGAAATTTTACACAATTTAATTGTTAAAATTTTCTTTCTTATGAGAACCTAACAATAACCATCGAATATAAACTAATAAAACTTTAATATACAACCAAAAAGTAGTTATGTCATTTAATAATTTTAACCAAGATGCATATAAGAAAAGAATAAAATTCACTAAAGTATATTTTTAATTCTTAAGGTCAAGATGAACATTTTATCCCATGAATAATGCATGAATCAAATGTTGTATTAATTTATAATTTTCCTGACATTACATATATTCATGGAAGCATTTTTGACACAACTTACTAGAAAATTTTCTCTAATACTGTCTGAGTTATATCATGGTTTCTCTTTCTCTCTCATTTTTTTCTTAGCATGCATCATTTTATCATAATCAATATTATTTTTTGATGTTGTGCATGTTGGATGATTTAGATAGGTTGAATTAATGTTGTGCATGTTGGATGATTTAGATAGGTTGAATTAGCACCTATATTTTAAGGAGATGCAATCTTTACACTAAAATAAAATTATAAATTAAGTAAAATGTTAGAGTATAAATTGAAGAATAGATTATAAGATATATTATCTTTCTTACAAATTTTATTTATATAAAATAAATTTTCAAATATACGCTTTAGATTTAAAATAATGTTCTAGGATATATAGTTGTATGTATTTCTTGATGAATATTTATAGGATTTGAATAAAACTAAAAAAATGAATTTAAATAAATTAAAACTAAAATACAGCTTAATTCTTGAATGGTGGAATATGATACAAATGATGTTAAAAATTAATCTACTGATATGTTGGAACTTTAGGGATTAATCAAACAAACTCCCTAGAATCTACAAACTGACTAATTTGTGTCTTAGATCAATTTTTTTGCATGCAAAACTATCTATATGAGTGTGGAAATTGATCTTTGAGTGAATTGACTAAAAATTGACAACTAGATTGTATAACTTAAAATCTATTTTTATCTGCACCTTCTATCTCATAACTAATCTAATAAGGTAACTCACCCTAAAATCATAGAATATTTTTTAAAATAGTTTAATCCTCCACCCTCTATCTCTTGACTACCCAAGAAACTTAATTTGCACTATTGATCTCTCAATCATTTCTAATCATTGTTCCTTCCTCATAAAAATCTTTAAATTTAGTCTTCCCTAACCATTTTCATATGCAAACTTGTGAACTTACCATTATGGTGTTGTTATGAGTAACCATATACCATTATTGTAGTAATCTTAAACCATAACATCCTTTTTGTGTAATAAAAATTGTTTGGTAAAATTTTATTTTATTTTATTTTTTTTTTTTATGGTTTCCTACTCTAAGTAAGGTGTAGGTTAGGAATGAAATAGGATTTAATATTTTAAGGTTTCGTTATATATTCTATTATAATTCATTTCCATTCAAATTAAGATGTATTATTTTATTTATATAGAACAACATTTAAAATTAGATGTATTAGAATTATAATAATGTTCTTGGATATGTACTTGTATATAATTTTTGATGAATATTTCATAAAAATGTAATTGGCCTTTGTCTCTCCTATTGCCAATTTTTTTTTTGTGTATCTAATATTATTATTTTTTTATTTTTGTCCATTATAGGTTTGCATTTGAATTTCCTTTTAATCCTAAATATTCAATTAGAATGAAATTCAACACAAATCATTAAATGGATAATTATTGTTTTCTTAAAATATATTAAAGATTTTTTTTTGTAATTTATAAATCAATTAAATGAGGACATCGATGAGACCTTGGATTACAAAAAGCTCAAAAATAGTTAAGGTCAAATGAATTAAAAGGAATATAAGATTTAATTAAAAATTATAGAAGTCAACAATTAATTAGATTTGAATAAATCAACAATTGAAACTACAAGGGTCAAATAAGGATGGTTGGGTGGAATGAAATTGAGATCACATAATGAAAAAAAAAACCCCTAATGAAGGTATAACTCTAAAGCACAAGTAAATGGAATCCAAATGTTTATGAGAAGTAAAAAATAAAACATGCAATTATAAAACCATAATAAAAGAAATTAATGAAACAAGAAAAATACCCTACATCATGTATGAATATTGGGTTCAACAAAGGGATACATAACCTCACATATTTAGATGTCCTAATTATGGAGTTAGGACTATTATAATGAATTCCCAATATGAGTTGATGAGAACAATTATGTTTTCAATATGATAGTGACAAGATGATGGCGCTGTGTGCTGGTGCGTGTGTGTGAGCTAGGGTTTCTCTGCCCTAGCTTCACCTCGTGCTTCCGTTTGTCTGTGCTGGAGGTGAATCGGTGGGGGATTTCTGGCGCGCGGGGGTTGTGGCTTGGGTTGCCACATTTCTTCTTTCTTTCGGTGCTTTCTGCAGCAGATTTCTTGCTTTTTCCTGTGCGTTATTGTGTTCTGCATGTTGTGATTGGCGGGTGGTCTGGTGTCTGTGGGTAGGATCCGGCTCTTTTTGGTGACTAAAAATTGGAGGAGGGAGGCTGGGTGCTTCTTTGTGCTCTTCATTGGCTGCTTCAAGTTATCGGGAGTTTTGGCCCCGAGCTTTGCATGGCTCCAAACGGGACTTCTCCTGGTGGCAAGGGGTTGTCTTTCAAGGATACGGTGGTGGGATGCAATCCATCGGTATCAGTGCACATGAATCCATTTTTTGGAGAATCTGGATCTGGAATGGGAGAGTCTTCATATTTATCTGGAGGTTTTAGGCCCTCAAAGGTGAATGGGTGTCTTGCCAAGTGTGACAATAAGCCGGTTGTTGAGATCCAGCCTGAAGTTGTTGTGGATGATATTAACTACCTATCAAATCATGCTCTGATTTGTAAGTTCCTCGGGATACGGGTATCTTTGTCTTTTTTGGAATCCTGGGCTCAGCGTACCTGGTCTCCAGAGGGGGATATGGATGTTATGTTGGCAGCCAACGGCTATTTTCAAGTGGTCTTCTCTTGCATGTCGGACAGGAATAAAGTTTTTGAAGGAGGGCCCTATTTCTACAACCAGGTGGGGCTCTTCATTAATCCTTGGCATATGGGATTTAACCCTACAGAAGAGCTTCCCTCGCGGGTTCCGGTTTGGGTGAGATTACCATGGCTTCCTTTAGAATTCTGGAGGGAGGACATTTTTAGCTTAGTTGCAAGCCAGCTTGGAAAACCAGTTGGTCCTTCGAGACAGACTATGGAGAAGAAGGTAATTACCTATGCCCGAGTATGTGTAGAAATTGATTTGAATAAGCCTTTGCCTGATTCTATAGAAATTCGGTTGGGATCAAGCTCTTGTATTCAACAACTTGATTATGAAACACTACCATTCCGTTGCCGCTTGTGTCATGAATATGGGCATTTGCAGAGGATGTGCCCCAAATCTAAGCCTGTAGAAGATTCAAAACTGGGGTCAGCTAGTGCACCTCCTAATCAAGATAAAGGGAAGGCCCCCATGAGGGAGGACAAGGAGGGCTTCATTCCTATAAGAGCTCGTAACAAGGGTTGAGGCCAAAAGTGGACCTTTAAAGATAGACAAGTAGATGAGGTTTTCAATAAGTTTGATGCTCTAGATGATCTGGAATAGTTTGATGGAACTATTGCTAATATGCCTACTGGACAAGATCTCTTGGAGGTAGGGGAAACAGGTGGGGAAGAGAACAACGTCATTCAGACCAATCTGCAGGAGGGAGTGACTGGGATTCAGATGGATAAAGACATTTCTATGAGGCCGATGGGGGAGTTGGGAGCTAGTGGAGGCATGGAGTTGCAGGAGAGTTCTGCTCCTTTATGTTCTAAGTCTTGTGCTAGGATAGATCGACAGGAGGAGAGAAAAAGTAAGGGATCCCCTTCTGTTTTGGGTATTCATCAGAAGGCCATTAAAAAGGATGCTTCAGAGAAGTCTCTTAAGGTGGGAAGGAAGAAAGACCAAGAAAAGGTGAAGTTAGTAGGAGAGACCTTAGTAGAGTCTGGTGCTGTGAAGACCATTGATTCCCACTTTCCTCTATCTCAGAAATGATTGTTCTCTCATGGAATGTAAGGGGTTTGAATAGCATCCCTAGACAAAAGGCTATTCGGGAATTGATTAAGTCTTATTCGCCTGAGGTGGTTTTTATTCAGGAAACTAAGTTATCTATTGATAGGATGCTTTCCACAGCTACTAAGATTTGGCCTAGAGGCCTTTGTCAATGCATTGGTGCTCAAGGATGTTCGGGAGGCTTGGCTCTATTATGGGATCCTCGCAAGCTTGTCCCACTCTAGTGGATATCTAGTCGGTCTTCTATCTCCGTTGTGGCCACTTGTTGTGAAATCGGTGAGACTCTTCTCTTCACTAATGTTTATACTCCAACTGACTTCATGGGAAAAGCTTTACTTTGGTCACATATAGGATGTGTTCATTCTCTTGTTCCTTTGTTCCCCTAGATTATAGCAGGAGATTTTAATGTTGTTTTAAGTTTGGAAGAGAAGCGTGGAGGTAACCCTAGGCTTGATCCTTCTACAAGCCTTTTGAGAAGTAATATTGAAAGTTTGAAGGTTGTGGATATTACACCTTCCAATGGTTTGTTCACTTGGAATAATAGAAGATGTGGGGCAGAGGCGATAGCTGAAAGGTTAGACAGGTTTCTTGTGTCCTGCTACTGGATGGCGTATTGTTGGAATACTAGATCAGAGATTTTGGACTGGAGAGGTTCAAATCACTGGCCAATTCTTTTGTCTGCCTCTAAGTTTTGAATGACAAAGAATCCTTCTTTCAAGTTTCAGCTTATGTGGTTGAGGGATGCCTCTCTTTAGGATCATATGCTTGCTTGGTGGGGGGAAGGGAAGCCTGCTTATGGCACTGCTATGTTTTCATTTGTTAAGCAATTATAGTTTGTTAAGTTTAAGCTGAAAAGGTGGAACAGGATGTTTTTTGGCAACCTCTTCGTAGCTAAGAGAGATTCCCAGCTGAGGGTGGACACTATTACTCGTCAAATTAGAGAGCAGGGTCTATCTGATGGGCTATTCAGAGAAGAAGCTATGGCGCTAAGAGATTTGGAAGAATGGGAGCTTCGCGAGGAGATCAATTGGAAACAAAAAGCTCGGATGGATTGGCTACAGGAAGGGGATAGAAACACTAAGTTCTTCCACAACACTGTAAAAGATAGAAGACAGGGGAGTGCTCTCAATTCTCTCATGACAACTGAAGGGACTTTGGTTTCCTCTCATAGGGAGATTTCCCTAGAGGCCACTCAATTTTTTGGCAGTCTATTTTCAGAGGATTCTGATCCTGCTAGGGTTGAGGAGGATTTGGTGTTGGAGTGCATCCCCCCCATTATCACTCCTGAAATGAATGAGGCTCTCATTAAACCTGTCTCTCTTTCTGAGATAGAAGCTGTGGTGTTTGGAATGAAGAAGGGTAAAGCCCCGAGACCCGATGGGTTTCCTATAGAGTTCTTTCAAGCCTTTTGGGACATTGTCAAGATGGACCTCTTTGAAGTGGTGCAAGAATCGTTTAACAATAAGCAAATGCTTAAGGCCCTGATTGCTACCTTCCTTGCCCTCATCCCAAAAAAGGAAGGTGCTAACTCTCTTAACTCCTTTAGACCTATTGCTTTGTGCAATGTCACGTACAAAATAATCACTAAAGTGATAGCTGAACGATTAAAGCCATGGCTCAGTAATCTAATCTCTGAGGAGCAAGGGGGATTTGTTACAGGAAGGTAGATTTTGGATGGGATTATTATAGCGGTTGAAGCTGTGCACTCTATGGCGGCCTCAAAGGAGAAAGCCATGTTCATAAAGCTTGACATGGCCAAGGCTTATGATAGGGTCAAATGGAGCTTTTTGCAAAAAGTCCTCCAAGCTTTTGGTTTTGGGAGGGAGTGGATTAGCTGGGTTATGAGCTGCATTACCTCTCCCTCTTTTGCTGTCCTAATCAATGGTGAACCTACTGATCTCTTTGGGGCGACCAGAGGCCTTAGGCAAGGGGATCCTCTCTCCCCTTACCTTTTCATTTTGATGGCAGAGGGCTTGGGAAGGTTTCTCAAGTCTCAAGTGAGGCAGGGTCTGATTCAAGGTTGGAAGTGGGGGCATGGCATTCCTCCTTCTCACCTCCAATTTGTGGATGATACGTCTTTGATGGGTGCAGCTAGAATTCAGGAGGCTATTAATTTCTGAAGGGCTTTGGATATTTATGTGAAAGCCTCAAGACAAAAGATTAATGAAGAAAAGTCTCACATCTTTTTCTTCAATACCCCTGCTCCCATTCAAGCTAGGATTGCTCGGATCTTGAGGTTTCAAATTGGAACTCTTCCTTTTGTGTATCTTGGAATCCCTCTTTCAGACGAAAGACTGTCAAGAGGTGTGTGGCAGGAAATTTTGGATAAATTTCGGAGCAAGGTGAGTCATTGGACCCACCGGTGGCTTTCAACTGCTGGTAGGGTGACTCTTTTGAAGTCCGTTGTCCAGGCTTTTCCTATCTATAGGTGTCTTGTACAGGCTGCCCCGGCTGGTCTTGTCAAGGATTTTGATTCCCTTTCTAGACAATTTTTATGGACAGGTAATTTGCTTTCCTCCAAGTGGAGTCTGGTCAAATGGGATTGTGTTTGCAGATCAAAGCAGGATGGGGGCCTTGGTTTGCGAAAAATGAGCTTGATCAGTAGGGCTCTTGCTGCTAAGCTCTTTTGGAGATGGTGTACTAGCCAGGATCAAGGATGGGCTAAGATCCTTAATGTTAAGTATCTTGGGGGGTGAATGGGAAAGATGTTCCAAGATACAACTTGACAGGAAGGGGATCCATGGTTTGGGATACTTTGAAGAAAGGAGCGCAACTTGTTAAGAAGGGTCTTTTCTGGATTTGTAATCAGGGATCAGATGCCTTGTTCTGGGAGGATTCTTGGGATGGATTCCCTCCTATCTTATCTCAATACCCCCACTTGCAACCTCTTTGTGATATTTTTCTTGCGGCTGGCTGGAGTAAAGTTGAGGATTTTAAGGTGTCTTTAAGAGTGGGTCGTGGCGAGGGAGCTAGATGGAAAGAACCTTGTGAATGGCCTCCTGGGGGTACTGAGGGTGAGAGGGAGACTCTTGCTAGGATTCTTGTTGGTAGAACTTGTAACTCTTTGAGTGAACCCGATACCCTTGCTTGGGGACCTAATCCAAAAGGAAAGTTTTCAGTGGCATCTGGTTATCAAGAGCTGGAAAGATTAGCTTTTGATAGGACTGACAATCCTTGTTGGAAGCAGGTTTGGAATAAGTTTGCTTGGTCTAAATGTAATTTTTTCTTGTGGCTTGTGGTGCAAAATAAATGCCTTACCTGGGAGAATCTTCAGAAGAGAGGCTTTCATGGGCCTTCTATCTGTATTTTATGTAATAAAAATGAAGAAAATAGCTCACATCTCTTTTTCCACTGCTCTTTCACCAGAGTTATTTGGCACTGGTGGTGGGAAGCTTGGGAGCATGCTTGTATTCATGCCAACTCTCTGGTTGAGTTCTGGAATAGTCTTGGTAGACCCCCTTCTAAGACCTCCTTTCTTGAGGTGGCTTGGGACATTGGTCCAGGATTTATTATCTGGCAGGTGTGGTTGGAAAGGAACCGCAGGATATTTTAGGATAAGTTGAGGATGGTGCAACAAGTGTGGTTGCAAGTGATAAATATGCTTCAGGAAACCCTGGCTGCGAAGTGTGATCTCTCTGAGGATATTGATCCTGGAGATGTGCGCGTGGTTCACAACTTGAATATTTCTGGTGCTGGTTGTAGTGATGCCCTTTGTAAGAAGCAACAGGTTAGAAGTAAGCAAGCTAAACGAAAGGTTTGTAGGGAGGGAAAGTGGTCTCTCCCTCCTTTGGGGACTCTTAAGATCAATACTGATGGGTCTTCCAGGGGAAACCCCGGGCATGCTGGGGTTGGAGGAATTGGCAGGGATTGCTCTGGTGAGGTTATCTTCTTCTTCTCCTACTATAAGGGGTTACAGACCAATAACTACATGGAGGCGCTTGCTGTCCTCTTGGCTCTTGAAAGAGGATGTGCTCTGGGATGGAGTAAGATTATCTGTGAGTCTGATTCCCAGGTGGTGGTGGATATGTTGAATCTACAACGGATGGAGAATATGGATTGGCATCTGGCTGTGGTGGGTAGGACAAATTCTTAAGCTGAGTGCTTCTTTGGATGCAGTCTCTTTCTGCTATGTTCCTCGCGAGTGGAATAGGACTGCTGACTGCTTGGCTAAGTGGGCTTCAGATCGCGGGGAGGGATGGATGGCGGGAGATTGGGCCCATTTGCCTCCGGACTGTGTTCAGGATCTTGAGAGGCTAGTCAAGGAGGATATGGATGATTAGTTGTGCCCCTTCGGGGGCTTCCTTTTGTTAGTGTTGTTTTCTCTTCTGGGCTTGTGGCCCTTGCTTTTGTACTTTGCTGGTTGATTCAATAAATTTTTACCCCTTTTTATAAAAAATTAGAGAAGATGAGTGGTAGAAATAAGGACACGAAAAAATGAGTAAATAAGACAGAAGGAGTTTTTAAATGAAGATTAAGTGATGGTATATCTAAGAAAGCTATTTTGATAGGAACATATAAATAATTTAAGATAAAAATTAACATAAAAACAATTCAAAAAATTATACAAAGTTGAATTACTTGAGAATTTAGGAATATCATCAGCATTCAATGTTTTAGATTTATATCATTACCATGAATGGGAATTAGGAGATGATGATATAGAAGTTTAATGAAAGAATCAAATAGAAAATCATAAAATAGAATAAATTAATGAGAATTTGGATAGTAGGATTCATAGGAGTACTATAAATAAACAATATAAGCAATATCTATGAAATAGAAAGGAAGTCTGTGAATATAAATATTTTAGATTTCAAAGATTGAGCTAGACTATCTTGGTTTCCCTTAATTACCACTAGAAAGTGAGGAACTCATTTTTCAAATAACCTTGGGTATCTAAAGGAGGAGCATCCCAAGGTGTAAGCGCAATTTTGCATCACCTAAAACTATTTTCTTTTACATTAATTTTTTGTTTGTATGTTTTGAATAATTGTTCTAGTCATTAATCAATCATTTTAAATCCTATCATAGTTCACCACAGTTGCACATTTCATCATACCATTAAAACAAATGATCTATAGAGAGTCAATGACTTCTAGTCCAAATCTTAGAAGTCTTTAATTATCACAAGCACATAATTCAGCTCCGAACTCATTATTAGGTATAACATGATAAAAAAACATATTTACCATTCAAACCTTGTGACACCTTTCTAAAGCACTCGAAAATAAGAAAATACATTTCTAGGATTATTGGAATTAGGAAAACTTATTATGTGAAATAGATCAAGATTTAGTCAATCTTTACACACCTCATGAACTATGAGTTATTCTCTCATTCAATTAATTATTATCCCATTTTATTCAATGATATAACCTTCTATGATATGGATATGTTTTAAACATGTGTTCATTAGTGATAACTTTAAGAAACCTTCCTTGAAAAAGGATATAAAATCCTAGAGCATTTTTTTTTTTGGAAAAAATATTAATTTTTATTGACAATTTGCTTTCAAAAAATAAATTGCTGAGCAATTTTCTTAAATCGCTAGAAAATGACTTTGTGCAATAGTGGTCTAAATAGAATAGTGATAGCTTCAAATCATTGACTAAAATAAAACCTCTGAATCTTGAAGATAATTAGGTTTCATTATGAATATGCTCATGTTATGTTTGTAATAGGGGGAGATAGGCATAGAAAGAGGAAGAGATAGAGAAAGAGGTAAGGAGATAGGGATAGAGAGGAAGATGGATATGAAGAAGAGGGAGAGAGATAGGTAGAGAAGGGGGAGAGAGAAAATGCAGTAGAGAGGGAGATTAAAGAGATGTGATGATAGAGACAAGTAATAGAGAGAGATATAGAGAGAAAAGGAGAGAAAGATAGAGAGGGAGAAGATAGAGATAAAGATAGGGAGTGTGTGTGTATAGAAAGATAGAGAAAGATATAGAGAGAAAAGGAGATAAAGATATATATATATATATAGAGAGAGAGGGCTATCTATGTATCTACCTCTCCCCCTTTCTCCTCTCATATATATCTATCTTAATTAACCTTTTTCCTATTTAACCTTCCACAATTATTTAACCTAAATTAATTATTTTTTTAATAATTAAATTTAATTAATTATAATGATATAAATTGAAAGTAAAATTAAATAATCCATGGACACATTGTTTCATGTTTGTATGCTTACATGAGCCAAATCATAATAATTTGTAGTGAACAACTTATTAGTTACTCATACAAAGAGTTTAGGTTTCAAATAGACCATGCAAATGATGCTCTTCTTCATGCAAATCAAAGTCTTTGAATGAGAAAGCCTACTAAATACACATCCAAATCAATGTCAAACAACCTCAAACAACTTCCATACAAAACAAAAATTTTAATCCAACCACCAACCAAATTTGCATACTATTTGAAGACACCACGAAGTTTCCATTGTTATGGTGATACATACTGTGAAAGGAGACAATGACTATTATTAATATACCACAAAACAAACCTAGTTACTAAGACATAACTTCACTAATTAAATAAATTAATAAATTATAATAATAGAAAATAACACTTGCTAAGTCTAGTCAATAAAATTTTCAACGTTCATTGTAATTGTTAAGTTGGTCTAATATTTAGAAACTAAAAATCCAAGTGAAGGGTATGTCCAGGATCATGATGGGCCAAAAAGTGGCGATATGATGGGTATTTGTAGGGTATGTGGCCGACGACTTTTTTTTTACCCAAAATACCGAAACGAAAGGGTTTCTTGAAGGAGATTATCAACTTTCAACCAACATAAATTATGCTTTACTTTAAATTAATAAATAATTATTATTCATTTTCATTTGAATTACAACTTAAAAGTCTTGATTGATAGTCGATTGAAAAAACATCTATAGCTTCTAAACCATATTCACATTTTAAATCTAAAACATGCATCACATTCTATACTTCTCAGACACTAGAGGATTAAAAAAAAAAATGAATTTCAAGGAAGTTTTGACCAAGTTAAGGTGGTTAGACCTACTAGTTTTATATTTTTTAAGTTGTAATAAAAAAATCATAATTAATTATTTACTTGGGAAAAAATTACAAAAATATATCACATCGACATGAGTCTCTACTTTATATCTAAAATATTATTCAAAAAATATTATCATTTTATTTGTGGTTAGGGCGGTTATGACAAACACTTACTGAAAGTTTTTCCCAACAAGTACTACTACATTGAAATTTCAAATTTTCACCAAATAGATTAATATTTTAAATAAACCTTAGTAGTTTAGAAATTACATTCAATTTGCTACAAAATTCTATTCTTACATATTTTTGAAATAATATAGATAACTTATTCATTTTTTTACGTCAAGTTGCCTAACTCTGATTTTTTTGAATTTTTTGCCACTTAAAGGCCTGTTTTTTCCACGGTGATCCTGCACATACCCTGAACATACATTTTTGTCTTGGACATCAATAATTTTTCACGTTATAAAAATGAACACTTATTTTCTCTTCATTTGTGGCCTCACCACTAATAATTTAGTGAGCAATAAAATGATAGTATGAATTTTCTACAAAATAGATTTATTCAGGTTAACCTTTTCTATAAAAAATATTAGATTAATAATACTAAAAACATATATTATTAATATTATTAAAAAATATAAATTAAAATTAAAATTTAATATATATTAACTATTTAAATATATAACTAAAACTAAAACAAATAAAAAATTTATCTAAGTAAATACAATTTGATATTCAAGTCTAAATAAAATGAAATAATTATTTGGAAAAAATTTAAATATTATAAAAATATATATAGATTGGTGAGACTATAATTATCCTTGACTAGAAAGAAGAAAATTATATTTTAATTAATACTTAATCATTACCTACCACTATTTGGGCCAAATCTAAAATTAGATTTCACGTCCTATATGAAAGGAGATTCACTTGCATTGATGGTGCGGGTGTGTTAGTATGCACATCTTATTTTAAAAGTGTTGGTTATTTTCTTATGAACCACACTTAATCTTACCACTCACCTATGAATCTTCCAGAATTCAATTATTAGGAAGGGTAAGGATTGGCCAACACATGGGAGATTTGGTATGTAACCATATCCCTTGCACTTTGGGCTCTGTTAAACTTGGGAGGGCGATCCTAACAATGCGTTTATAAAAATTGGTGTGTCCAGGAATCAAACACAAAGTACAAACATGATTCTCCTTAAATTGTTTAAAATACCTAGTTCCCTAAAGGTTTTGTTGACCTTCATGGCAGTGCCTTAAACATGAGAAAATGTAATTCATTAAAATCCACACACCCACAACAAGATTGATAAGTAGATTGATTTTAACTTTGTGGTCAGTTGTCGAATTGATCAACACAACAAACATAATGTATCAAAGGATTTGGTTGTTCCTTAACAAAAATTCATATTTGGAGCCATGAGAGTGGTAATGCCTAACATAATGGTAACATTTCAGAAAAAATGATTTAATAAATGGTTTGTTGTTGAATTAATCAATGAAATGCAACATGATCACCTCACTTAGATCAGTGCCTCATCCTTGGAATGGAGTCAATTCTAACACTAACACAGTTTGATAGCAATTTCACACATGACATTATCTAAAGCTTTGAGGATACTACATTATAGTACTTCAACATTATATCCCAACCATCACTTCTTACTAACACCCTAGTACATGATTAATCATAAACCTATAACTCCATTCAAGCATTTACATCAATTCTTTGAATTAATAAGCAAGAATAAAACCATTCACCCATTCAATGTCAACATAGACAAATAAGATAACCCTTGATTATATTACTTATAGTTTATAAAACTAGTACATAGGAGAGAAAATGGTGTAGAACTTTCATTAATCTATATTGTTAGGTTTACTATTAGGACTACATGTGCATATTAGCAAACTTGAACCTAAGAATTAATACTAAAACATATTATATTCTTTATAATCCTCAGTGTAATCAATTCAAGGACAACCAACCCCTCGTAACTAGCCCTGAATTCCCATTTATAGAATATGGGAGCAACATGCTTCAGGCCAAATTGTCATTTCAGTTACATTTACATTTAACAATCAATTTCATATAAGAAATTACCCAGACAGTTATATTTTCTCATTACAAAATGGGGGGCAAGGAAAAATGACAAAACTCCATGTAGTTCATTGAAGAAGACCAGGTAGCCTTCCAAAAGGCATTGTTCATTGTCATAGAAACACCAAAATACCTATGCCCATGTCAATCAAAGAATATTCTCCTTTAGCACCAAAGGCAAGAACTTATATATTAAACGAAAAAGGAAAATCTTCCATCAAAGCAACATTGTCACACACCTCTCCCTCACACCAGCCAAAAAGGTTTCTAGGTCATCATCAAAGACAAATATTATACACTTGTTGAAGAGGAAGAGCACACTATTGTGGCAGTGGTGTCATTAATTTTTTTTTAACAAAAAACTGAGGTGCTACTCTAATTCCTTAGAATCAGAGTATGCATGCCCGCTCTGTGTTCGTGTTGAAACTGGAGAAGCTACTACCCCTCCATCATTAGAATCTTCTCATTCCATTGAAGTTAGAAGGTAATGGCCATACTCTTGGTTAGGATCTCTTTCATCACCCGAAGGGCTATCCGAAACTTCTAGGGAAGAGTTGTGTTGTCCCATATAAGAATCATAAGCCTTGTGGTACTTATTCTTCTTCTTCCCACAATACTTAGCCACTTTTCCATTAGAATCTTCTTGGTCATGACCAAAAACTCTACTCCTTAGGTGGTAATTGCTCTTAACACCACCCTTCTTAGTTTTATTGTGGGAACTCCTCTTTCCCTTTGGTGTTGTAGGAGTTATTGGCATGCCAAGTTCATTTTCAGGTGCATTGTCCTAGGACTCAAGAAAAATAAGTCTCCTAGGCCTTCTTACTAGTGGGACAGACTCACTAAGCTTACTCATTCTCGCAAGAGACAGTATAATAACTAGAAAACCTTAACTACATGAAAGTGTGGTCACTGAAAAAGTAATCCTTCTACTTTTTCTAAATTGTTTGGGTCGTCCTTGTGATTTTGGCTTAATATTTCCTTGATTTAATGTTGTGATGTGGATAACAAATTCACATCAGGTCTTGGGCCCTTGTGAACTAAAAAAACTTAAATGGTACCTTCCCTAAGTGTTGTAAAGTGTTGTACTTTCACACTTTTCTAGGGTTTTGTTATTGTATTTCACCTAAAATAACCTATTTTCATCATTTACCAAGCCTTGCTTCAAAGTGTTGTAAAGTGTTGTAACACACTTTCACACTTTCTTAGGTTTGTCATTAATAATTGGGATTTCTTATGCTTTAATTAGCCCTATTTTACATCCACATAACTTATGTTTTTTTTTTAGAATAATCTTGAAAAATATCATCTAAAACATCAAAATCCCAAAACCCACCTCAAATTCCTAAGGTGGGACTCATTTTCCATTCTGGGTGAATAAGTCCCCTTAGGTGGGATACATTCGCCTAGGGTGGAAAATGAGTCCCCTTTAACTCAAAATTCAAATTTAATTTAAAATTCTGGCAGGCTTTTATTCTCCAAGATCTATGGTCAGCCTGTAGTGTTGTAATTTTGGGAATTATTGCATAATTGAGTATAAATACATGCTTCTTTCTCTAATTTTCATACCTAGCAAGTTTGATCAAGCATTCAAGAGTTCACAAGAGAATTCAAGGAATTTCAAGGGAAGATTCTCAAGCATTCAAGAGCTTCTTCAAGTGTCATTCATCATGCCAAAGCTTGTTTACATCATGTTGTTTTAGAGCTAACATTTGTGATGTAGGATTGTGTGATTCAAGAAAGCATTACGTTCAAGATCTATCAACATCAAGCAAGATTCCAAGTCCACATCCATTGGAGCCAATACATACATGTTTGCAACACCTTATTGCTAGAGTTTTATGAGTTACAACATCATTATTTTTTCATTCATCATTCTCTTTTCCTATTTTCTTTCATTTCAAGGTTTAATTACCAACAAGGGGTTTAACCAAGGCAAACCCCTATCCACTAACCCCACAACATTTTTCCTTCTCTTTGCATATTATTTGTAGGTATAGTTTGTAGATTTATCAAGGATCAAGAGTGGAAAAGTGGTCATGAAGTTTTCAAAGAAATTCAAAGTTGTCAAAGTTGCAAACAAGCCTTAGAGAAGGTCTACAGGCTGAATTTTATAGTTTCAGACCTAGATCTATATCAAGAACAACAGAGTAGACTGAGAGCTACAAAATCCAGTTCTAAATTTCTAGAAATTTAGAAGTGGACTGATTCACCACTATTGGTGAATGAGTCCCACTATGCATGCCTAAACATGATTTTTACATATCTGAGTACCCTTTTGGCTAAAACCTATTATGACATAGTTTACCTAAAACTGGACTGATTTTCCCAACTTGGCATATGAGTCCCATTCAACATAAACAACAGGGTTTTTAGGATTATAGACCTCCATTCGACCTCCTTCAGTTTCCCAGGTGCAAATTTCTAGTTTCATATTTTTTCATTACATTCTACTTAAATTTTTAGGTCTTTTTGCATATCACATTGTGTTTTCAAACATTTTGTATTTTCCAAGTTTACACTTGGTGGTGAACCCCTTTCTTGTCTCAATCATATCCAAGGATAGCTTATAGTCAGATCTCTCACATCCTTCATTGGGTTGAGATCTCTAAGGTGTCCTTGAATGTTAATACTGTGAAATCGAATCCGTCTCCTTATATCCATTTTGTGAACAAGGAACTGAAGCATCCATTTCTAATGTCCACATTTTGGTGAACCAGAATTTTGAACATCATTATTCTAATTTGGAGTGCATTTACATCCTATATTTAGCTTGCATTAACATTGCATTAGCTAATTTTCATTCTTGGGTTTCAAAATTTGCATTAGTGAAAAGTTCATTTAGCTTGTATTATTGAATTTAATCTCTTTAAAATCAGTAAAATTTTGCATTTTCATCTCATATTAGAATAAAAAAACATAAAAAGCATAAAATTCAATTCTAAAATTCTAAAAAAATTCTAAAAAATCAATACCAGGACTCATTCACCACCTTGGGCGAATTAGTCCCTTTGCACATTTTGTACTGCATTTTCTGGCATTTAATCTTCATTTCATGAGTTTCTATTTGTTTTTCCTTCATTTTTGTTATACTTTCCAGAATTACAATTAAAAGCATTTAATTGTTCTTAGCTTACGTTGCATTTTCATTTACCCTACATTTAGTATCCTTTGCATGAGTGTTTGGTGTCCTATTGCTAATACCATAGTGAGAAGAAGTTCGAGACTCATGGCATCCCACAATAACACACTCATTGTGGATCTTGGGTTATCTAGAGCTTCCACTCAAAGTTGAACTAAGGAATGATGATATCTTGAAAGAGAAAATAATTCAAATTCATGTGGACTTAGTAAACCCGCAACATCAAATAAGCCTTGAAAAAATTTCAACTATTGCAATTCCTACCATAAAAAACATTCACCGCATGCTTGAAAGTGAAGATGGCCTTGACCTTGCGAAAAACATAGTTAAGCTCTTTGGAAAATATCTTCCTTCAACCTCTAGTGCTCCTATACCAACAAACAATGCTACAAACCAAGGACGAACTCAAAATCCTCCTCCCACAACCATACCCTCAATACCTACCTATACCACTCCTCAAGTCACAACAATAATGCAACATGTTAGTAATGTGATTCCTTCCTTGGGTATTCTTGCTAGCATCCCTAGTTCCTATGTCGCATCGCATGTTCTATATTCTACTGCATTACCACCTATAAGAATTCCATTCACTTGTCTTACCAATACATACACTCCATCACCAATTTCACTTCCATCTCATACCACTTGTAATGATCCTCTCATAATGCAACTTTTCCAAACCATTTCATCCATGCAAAAACAAATTTCCACCATAAACCAAAATTAAAATGGCCCACCCACATATTATGTCAAAAGAAGCCCATTGTCCTTGGAAATATTGTGAACACTGATGCCACAAGGGGTAGAGGTGCCTAGATTTGAGAAATATGGAGGGAAGGGAGATCCTTCTAACCATGTTAATGTCTATTCTGCCTTATGCAGTGACTTTTTCCTTGATGATAAACTCTTGGAATTTTTTTTTCCTAGATCCTTAAAATATACTACCTTGGAATGGTTTTCTTCCTTACCAAACAATTCAATTCATTCATTTAATTAAATTATTGATGCATTTGTAAACCATTTCCAAGTGCATATGACTCCCAAGAAGACCTTGGCTGATTTGATGAGATGCAAGCAAAACGAAGAAGAAAAGATAACTAATTTTATCTCACGCTATCAATCGCTTTATTCCCGAATCGATGTCAAGATCCCCGACCCACACCTTCAAAATATGTTCATAGAAAACTTGCAAACTAAAATTTAGGCCAAGCTCAACCGGTTCTATGATGAAATTCCCATCCTTCATGCACTTGTGTACTGCCCTTTGTGATTATCAAATTTCGATTAGTAGTTGAGATACAAGATCCAGTTCTATTCGAATTGAGAGATCTGAGCCTGCCAACCAAAATAATTCCCAACCTTTTAGAAAGAAAAAAAAAGTTTTCTTTCAATTTAATCCTCCTCAACAACCACCTCAAAACATCAATAACCAAGTCGCTGCTATCAAAACCTTGGTGCCCTTTAGTTATGGAGATCCGAAAAGACAATTCACACCCTTACCTGACACCCTTCATAACATAATGTCCCAATTTTTACAACAACAAATGATTACCTTGCCTCCCATCAAAACACCCAACCCTAATAATCCTTTACCCTTGAGTTGTAAATCAAATGCCTATTGCCACTATCATCAACAAAATGGACATGGCATGAAACATTGTAAGCATCTTAAACATCTTGTGCAAGACCTCATTGATTCCAAACATTTATCCATTGGAGGTGTTAGTGATCAAGGCAATAAGTTTGTTGCCCCTCCTAACCAAAACTTGCAAATTTTCAGTAATCCAATGCCCAAGCATAATATTTCATTTGTCAAATCTAGTGAAACTACAAAGAATGATGTGATGAATGCTGATACAGATGATGAAAATAATGATCCTATTCCAAATAATATCAATGTCAATTCTATGGATGAAATGGTAGGAGTGATAGACGTTATCCCTCATAAGGGCTAAGCTAAGAGTCCTCTTGATATTGCTTTCTCCTCTAAGGATATAATTAAACATGCACTTGATGGTCCTCTCTACATAGTCGAATGTATCTATGACAAGCCCACTAGTGGGATACTAATAGATCCCACCTATTGAGAGAATGTGATCACCGAGGAGTTCTTACTCTTGCATGAACTTTATCAAGATTACTATGATAAACCGAAAGCATGGATCAAGACACACAATGGTTTTTCTTGCCCTAGATGATTAGATCGATCACCCTTCCATTGAAAATAGGACCAAAAAAATTATATGTCACATTCTCCATCATCCCGCAGTTGGACCAATTTCATTTGAGGCTATGCCATCCATGGCTTCTCTCAATGAAATTTGTCCCTTCGATTGTGCAAAAGTGCTTAAAGTTTCCATTTGACAATGAAATATTCATCGTTCACCATAGCGGCTTTAACCCCTTATCTTCCAAAAGAAATTTTTCCTTACAAGCCTTTTGGACCTAGCCCATGGAAACTATCAAGCAATGAGCAGATTTATTTTCTCTATCTTACAAAAAATTCAAAGCAAAGAAAATAGTCGAACTATCCCTCTAAAACATGTCCCCCTCCACCTGCACACCTCCCATCCTTGATGAAACCATGCTTGAACCTAAACAATACCTAAATAACCAAGACCAACCTACAACAGAAAATCCATCCATATCCTACAAATGACTAAGAAACAATGAAACCAACCCCATCACGTGCCTCCTAGAATCAAACAAGCTTACAAAGTCAAAGACAAAGAGGTTGAACAACCTCCTGAGGTTCCTTCCGTTCCTCCCCTTAGGAAAGAAAAGAAACCTATTGTTGATCAATCCGCTCCTACAAAAATACAACTTGAAAAAAAAAACAAAAGAAACAAAGGTGCTAGAGATCATAGGCATAGACGTTGTGCTCTTGCTCACAAATTACATGAACCTGACAATGAAAATAAAAATCCAAACTTGATTGAAGCAATGTATGACCAACCTCTTCCTTCGCCACAACAAGATCTTTCAATACAACCTTTGCAACAAGACTTAAACCCTTCTATGAATATTATCATATGACCTCCTATTCTAATCAAGTTGGATGATGATGATGAGGTTGCTAAAATAGATGAAGAGGTGCATAATGAGTTGAACACATTGTTTTCCTCTTCCATAAGCTCAAAAGACAAATCTCCTATAAAGAGTGTTGAACCTAGTGCTTCTCCTAGTTCGACACTTTCTCTTGTCCCTTATCGTAGTTTCCTGCCTTTGGTATACAATGAACATGATTGGGAGGTGTATGAATTTCTCATAGGTTGACTCACATTTTCCTTACTAGACTTTTGCATTTTCTTTTTCCTTTTTCTTTTTCTTTTCTATGATTTGCACGTGTGTAATGTGATCCCCCGTGATGTTATGATTCATTTTCTCTCTCTTTTTTGCATTCCTCTACTTGTACCTTCATTCTTCTCTATGTCATGCATCACTTTCACATTTCATCTTTTTCTTTTTCTTTTGTTTTCCTTTTGGGGATGACACAATGCATTGAGACATTCATGTCTCCTTCATGTTGACCCGAAAGGCTTTCTTTTTCTTTTTTCCTTTTCACTTCATCTTTGTCGCTTTCTTGTGTTTTCATTTTGGCGATGACACAAGGCATTGAGACATTCATGTATCCTTCATGTTGACCAAAAATATTTTTCCCTTTCCTTTCACCTTTTCTTTTTCATTTGTCTTGTGTTTTCCTTTTGGGGATGACACAAGGTGTTGAGACATCCTATGTCTCTTCCATGTTGACCCAAAAGGTTTTTCTATGTTTTCCCTCTCTTTGTGCCATTCTTTCAATTCTATGTGCATTTGGGGAATGATGCCAGTTCCAATTAAGCTCTATTAAAAAAAAAATTGCAGCAAAGAACATGTTGACCCCAAATCCATAGTTCCCTTATGTTTTTGGTGTTTTCCTAAACCCCTCTCTTTTATTTTTCTCTCGCATGACACAACTTTACTCGGAAACATATGACTTGGCATAGGGCTTTCCCAGTTGGCTTTCATGTCTTTCTTCCTGTTTGCATTTTTCATTTGCTACTTTAAAGTAATTTCTCACAATATAGTGTTCAACAATTCCTTTAAAGTGGGGGCATACATTGGCATTATTCTTTTTCATTTTTCTGTGGTTCTTAGTGCAACCTTCTTACTTCATACGATGTATTTTTCACTTTGTGGATGACATTAGGTGTGATTTCCTTCATGAGCGTGATCTATCTTAGCATATTACATTCCTCTTAGTGGCTTGATGCAACACACTACATCCCCTAAGTTGTGAATCTTATATTCTTTGATTTTTCCTCTCTTGGAGACATTAGGCATAATGTTCCCTAAGTTAAGACCTTGCATGAACTAAGCAAGACTCCTTTGAACATTCTTTGCATGTTGCATTTTGCATTTGTTGTTATATGGCCACCTTGCATAACAGAACTTGCATGCTTGTGGAGCCATCATATTTGTTCATGAGCTCCAAGAATATAATTTTTTTCTTGTCTCATGAAGCTCAAAAAATCATTTTTGTGGTGCCTTATTAAAGTTATCAAGATGTATAACTTTGGTATGGTTGAGTGGGAAGCCCATTTCGAGGCATGAATTTCCCCATGTAGTAACCTGCATGTGTGTGAGTGCATACCGGCCATGAGTGTATGTTTCTCACCTTTTAGGCCTTCTCACCTAGTGGATAGCCATGAGTTCCATCACCTTAAAGTTAGTATGCATTTTTCAAACAAACATTCTAGATTTGATCCACATCATGTTGGATAAACGGTTAAAGCTTGATTCGATTTTTTTATTTCACCATTTATCTTCTTCATCTTTGGCATTGTATGCTCAACCTTGTTGTTGTTCCTAATATCATTTTCATGTGTGTTCCTTTGCACTTATGTTGGTTTGACATGGGATCCTAATCCTGGTGGCTTGATCACCCCTCTTAATCGTTGTCGTCCAATCTTGCTAGCATTGGTACATTTGAACACCTCTTGATACACGTTGGCCTACTTTACTGTGAGTTTGAAGCAGGTTCATCCTCTCACTAAAGTGGGGGCCAAATGTGGTCACTGAAAAAGTAACCCTTCTACTTTTTCTGCCGTGATTGGGTCTTTCTTGTGATTTTTGCTTAATATTGCCCTGATTTAATGTTGTGAACTAAAAAGACTTAAATGGTACCTTACCTAAGTGTTGTAAAGTGTTTTAACACACTTTCACAATTTTCTAGGGTCTTGTTAATGTATTTCACCTAAAATAACCTATTTTCATCATTTACCAAGCCTTGCTTCGAAGTTTTGTAAAGTGTTGTAACACACTTTCAAACTTTCCTTGGTTTTTCATTAATAATTGGGCTTTCTTATGCTTTAATTGGCCCTATTTTGCATCCACAAGCCTTAATTATGTGTATTTCTTAGAATAATCCCAACAAATATCATCTAAAACATCAAAATCCTGAAACCCAACTCAAATTCCTAAGGTGGGATTCATTCATCATTATGGGAAAATGAGTCCCCTTAGGCAAGACCCATTTTCCCAGGGTGGCAAATGAGTCCCCTTTAACTCAAAATTCAAATTTAATTTAAAAATTTGGCATATTTTTATCCTCCAAGATCTAAGGTCATCTTGTAGTGTTGTAATTTTAGGAATTATTGCATAATTGAGTATAAATACAAGCTTCATTCTCTCATTTTCATACCTAGCAAGTTTGATCAAGCATTCAAGACTTCACGAGATCATTTGAGAATTCACAAGAGCATTCAAGGTATTTCAAGGGAAGATTCTCAAGCATTCAGGAGCTTCTTCAAGTGTCATTCATCATGCCAAAGATTCTTTTCAACATGTTTTAGAGCTAACATTTGTGATGTAGGATTGCATGATTCAAGCAAGCATTGCATTCAAGATCAATCAACATCAAGCAAGATTCCAAGTCCACATCCATTAGATCCAATATTTACATGTTTGCAACACCTTATTTCTATGGTTTGGTGAGTTGCAACATCATTATTTTTTCTTTCATCATTATCATTTCATATTTGCTTTCATTTCAAGGTTTAATTACCAACAAGGGGTTTGACCAAGGCAAATTCCTATGCACTAACCCCACAACCTTTTTCCCTCTCTTTGCATATGATTTGAAGGTCTAGGTTGCATATTTATCAAGGAGAAAGATTGGAAAAGTGGTCATCAAGTTGTTAAAGGAATTCAAAGTTGTCAACGTTGCAAACAAGCCTTGGGGTATGTGTAGGATCATGATGGGCCAAAAAGTGGCGATATGATGGGTATGTGTAGGGTATGTGGTTGACGAATTTTTTTTACCCAAAATTAATGAAACAAAAAGGGTTTTTAAAGGAGATTCTCAACTTTCCACCAATATAAATTATGTTTTACTTTGAATTTAATAAATAATTATTATTCAATTTCTATTTGAATTACAACTTAAGTCCTCATTGATAGGCTTATTGAAAATCATCTATAGCTTTCAAATGGTATCACATTTTTTGAATCTAAAACATGTGTCACATTCTATGCTTCACATACTATAAGATTAAAAAATAAAAATTGAATTTCATGAAGTTTTGACCAAGTTAAGGTGGTCAGACATACGATTTTTTATATTTTAAAAGTTGTAATAAAAAATCATAATTAATTATTTACTTGGAAAAATTACAAAAAAATATGAATCACATCCGACATGAATCCTCTACTTATATAAAAAATATTATAAAAGAACATTTTCATTTTATTGTGGTTAGGGTGGTCAGACAAACACCTACTTCTTATTTTTCCCCTAAAATTTAAGTACTCTTGCATTAAAATTTCAAATTTCACCAAATAGATTTAAAAAATAAAAAATAAACCTAGTAGTTTAGAAACTACATTCAATTTTCTCTAGATTCTATTAGTACATATTTTTGAAATAATATAGATAACTTATTCAAATTTTTACCTCAATTTTCCTAACTCTTATTTTTCTAAATTTTTTGCCACTTAAGGGCTTGTTTTTTCCATGATCTTGCACATACCCCTTGGAAAAGGTCTATAGGCTGAATTTTGTGGTTTTACACCTGGATCTGTATCAAGAACAAAAGAGAGGATTGGGAGCTATAGAATCCAATTACAAATTCCTATAAATTCAGAAGTGGACTAATTCACCACTATTGGAAAATAAGTCCCACTGTGCAAGCCTAAACATGATTTTTGCAGATCTGAGTACCCTTTTGGCTGAAACTTGTTCAAACACAGTTTACCCGAAATTGGAATGATTCGCCCATCTTGGCATATGAGTCCTAGTTAGCATAAACAATAGGTTTTTCAGGATTCCATACCTCCATTCTTCCTCCTTAAGTTTCCCAAGTGCGGATTTCTAGTTTCATATTTTTTTGTTACACTCTACCTGCATTTTTAGGTCTTTTTGCATATCACACAGTGTTTTCAAAAAAATTATATTTTCCTAGTTTACACTTCGTGGTAATCCTTTTCTTGTCTCAATCATCTCCAAGGATACGGGTGATCCCATAATAGTGGTTTACAATTTTTGGCCAAACTAGACACTGAAATTATTATTTTTAACTAAATCTTCACATTCAGGCACCTATAACGGCTAAACTGTGAGGAATTTGAAGATGGTGCAAACTAGAGTCTCATCAAATTTTGTCTATAGATTCTAAAAATATTTTTTTCAAAATTTTGGAATCAAATTGCACTTTTTCCATCTCCCACTTAAAATTGATTTTTCAAAAACAACATTTTAAAAAGTGACGACACCGTATAACGATAACTTTTTTCCATGAAGGATAAAATTCTAATTTTCAAATTTAGATTTGTAACTCTGATATCTAGTGCTTCCTCTTTGGTTAGATAGTTTTTATTGAATATTTTTTCCTTAATCAAGTTTCAAAGTCAAATGAATTATAATTCAAACACAACGTGACCGTGATAATGCGAATTTTTTGTATATGTCAAAATTTCATTTAATTTTTTTGTTGGATCAAGGAATTCAATATCTGGTGCACTATATTTTTCAATTTTTTTTTTTTGATAATATTCTATTTTTCCACATGTGAAGAACAAAGAAATTTATTTTTGATGAAAAACCTATGTTTAATAAAACTTAAAAAACAAATACATGACAAAACCAAAACATATTAAAATTATATTCATTGGATAGCTTGTTCTGAAGAATACCATAATCATTTGAAATAAATTTTAAATGAATTATTTTGATCCCCAAAATCTAAATCAAAAGTGATTTTTATCAGCATTTTGATAGGTGTAAAGGAGACGCATTTATAGGTATGGTTTAAAACTAGCGAGATTCTATCCAAGGGGTTTGATCTAAGGTGATTTGATCAAACCCTCTTCAATTGGAATCCTTAAAATGGAACTTTTTAAGGCTTAAATCATTATATTTTCTAAAAATATGTGATTTCAGCTAAAATTTGTTCCTCTCAGGAATTGTAAACCACTATTATGATAGCACCCATACCTTATAGTTAGATCTCTCACATCCTTTATTGGGTTGAGATCTCTAAGGTGTCCTTGAATGTGAATATTATGAAATCGGATCCCTCTCCTTGAATCCATTTTGTGAACAAGGAAGTGAAGCATCCATTTCCAGTGTTCATAGGGAGGGGCCCTTGACCCCTACAAGTATAGATAGAGGGGGTCCTACATCATCCTAACTATACGTGATATGACCAACTTCCCTAAACTGACTATGGGGTCATCATCCCAACCCTACGTGATATGACTACCCTGAACTATCTCATCTACCTAGGACACCCTATCCATACTCACTCTACATTTGGGGTGGGGGCCCAAGTAAACTATACAAATTCTATACATAACAAAACCCCAAACCACCAAATCAAGAAGCATCTTACGTATAGAATTGGAGAAATTGTCAAGAACAGATTCTATACATAACAAACCCCCAAATCACCAAATCAAGAAGCAACACCAACAAGAGAAACAATGTGTGTGGGTGGTGGGTGGGAAGATATAGGGAGGTATATTCCAAACCATATGTCATAGTCTATAACCCCCACCTGACCTATGTCCCCCACAATAATCAGGGGTGGGTGGGAAGCCCTTCCTAGTTGGAGGGGGGCAACTATCTCCCCCTGGGGAACATTAGTAGGCGGGTGGGAAATAATAAGCCCCTACGAGAATATATATATTATTGTGGAAGGATGATAATATGCCCCCCACCCATCCCACACATGTTGGTAAACCCTCGGGTGGATATAGTAGAAATCTCACTAGTTTGTGCTCTCAAATTGAAATTGTAGAAAAGAAACCCTCATACCCATAGTTTTTTACTAGCCCAAGTGACAATTAAAGACAATTAAAACTCTAACTACCACAAGAACATAAAACTCTAAAGCCAACTAATGCATAACTAGAACATGGCATATATAAAAACCAACTTACCTAGGACAATTACTTCAAAATTTCTACAATTTAAAAGCCTCATAATCACATGCTATTTTCCCTGGCTTTCACCCAATTTCTCAACTTTAGATTACTGCAAATTGTGAGATAAAACATCGCTCCTATATTTTACAATTTGTGCCTCAAGAACAACAATACTACCTCAGAAATTTGCCATGTCTCCATTTAATCTCATTAGTTATCTCTAATCAGACAGTCATCATGAATCAACAATTTGGCCTGTACCTCTTGACTTAAAAGGTTGAGGCACCAAGAGTCGACAGTGAGGGGAATATTTCTTCAAACATTCTATCACCCATCATTGGTTTTCCTTCCTTCACCAGAGTACTATCAGTGATGTGACTAGTTAATGTGATGAAATTTTAGAAATTGGATCAAAGGCCACCTTTTGGTCACATTCGATTCCCATTGTGCATCGCTAATTTGTGCTTGAAATCGTTGATCACATCAGCGATGGGAGATGAAAAGCGATGGAAAAAGATCAAGCCATGTGTACCTCCTTGAAAATCAAAAGCATGAAAGCTATCACCCACATCAAGGCTTTAAAATAATGATGACACATTAGAACAAAAGACCACATCGCTTATCGCCCATTTGAAAACAAATTTTGCAAAGCTATTAGCAATAAGTGATGGAAAGAATCACAAATTAAAAGCATAGGACCCAAAGGCCACCTTTTGGTCACATTCGATTCCCATTGTGCATCGCTAATTTGTGCTTGAAATCGTTGATCACATCAGCGATGGGAGATGAAAAGCGATGGAAAAAGATCAAGCCATGTGTACCTCCTTGAAAATCAAAGGCATGAAAGCTATCACCCACATCAAGGCTTTAAAATAATGATGACACATTAGAACAAAAGACCACATCGCTTATCACCCATTTGAAAACAAATTCTGCAAAGCTATTAGCAATAAGTGATGGAAAGAATCACAAAGAACTATTAAGGCCATCACACATCACAAATTAAAAGCATAGGACCCAAAGGTGATTAGCGATAGTGAAGCGATTAGCAATATAAAGAGAAACTCACATCACCCATCACTAATGCAAGTCACACATTTAAAAATCTATTTGTGATGAAATTTTGACGGTAAATGGGAACTTAAGTGGGACAATTTTGCACGTGCTCATAAGTTGCTTTAAGAAGGAGAATGCCTAGGTTCATGTAGAAAAAGGCCTCAAAAGACTTGAAACAATATTTTTCAAAGGATGTAAAGGCAAAACAAGGTCGATAATTCAACCTTGAAAAATAAAGGAAATTGAGGACCTAAGCACGTGGAAAGATTCCAGTGATGAAAACCCATGAAGTCCTAACCATATAGGGACAGGTATTCAACGAATTTCAATGAATCACATTGCCACTTAACTAACTAGGAACATGCAGTAAGGAGTCAATGATAGATTAGAACATTGGAAAGGACATAGGCCTAAGTGTTACCTAGGAAGGGTTCAAACCCTAAAACAATGATAGTGAACAAAACCCTAAGCCCAAATACATGGATTTTAACAAAAAAATTGTAGAATTTTGAGATGGAACATGAAGCAAATTTAGGGGTTCCATCAATGGCTCCTATTGGGGACTTTTGCTCCTCTAGAATAGAGAGATATTCTAGACTCTCAAGTTGAAGCAGATTGATCATAGAGAACCAAAACTAGGACCTTCCCAGATAGGGCAAGAAAAATCCAGAACTAAGCAAACCAATATATATACTGTAAGAGAGGGGGACAAACCATGTTCAAGGCCCCAGGTCACAGAGAGCCAAGAGTGGAAGGATTCCCTAACTTACCTCTACTAAAAGGGGTGTTTTGAAATGAGGGATGAGAAAGATGAGGACTATGGGTCCTTCAACCACTCTGCAAACCCAAAACTTGGAATGGGGCTAGGCGAGCTAGTTTTCGGGTTCAACACTGTGCCTCAAGTAGCTCTCTACCTAAGGACAAAAGCATAGTTTTGGGACCAAAGTGTGGTTCCAGGATGACAGTGCAACATGCTGGCATCTCTAAGGTGTTCTAATGTTTGCACAACCAGAGGAATAAAAAGGAAAGGTTAACCACCAGAAAAAAAACTAACAACCTAGCTAATGGTTTTTAGGGGAGTAAAATAACACTATGAAGTAAGAGATATATAATTGAAAGTGATAAATCAAGTAGATTAAAGTTAGGGTGACAAGAGTAATCTCACAAAAGAGCCTATTCACCAACTAGCTCCAAATCTACGTGAACCTACACACAAGAAAGAGGGAAATTTATTGGAGATGTATAAGGGCCTGCCTCAGTCAAACCCCCATTTTGGCGTTTCCACCTCCATGGACATCCAAGTTTGCAACAATGGGGAAATATATGATAACGAAGGAAATGAAGTAAAGAACACAAAGGCACTACAAAATAGTAAGGTACTACCCAACCAAATTGTAGAGGAGAGGAGTAGAAAGCTTACCACCTCCACCAAGAGCTCACTAGCTAATGGAGGAGAAAATGAGAGGATTCAAGCCTCTACTACAATGTTGTTTGTTCCAAACAAGCTCTATGGAGTTGACAAAGTGTTGTTGTTGTTGCTATGGAGTGCAAAGTGTTGCTTGAGTGTGATGGATGCAAGAAAAGTTGTGTAGAACACTTAGAGAATGGCTTGTAGAGATGAACTAAATGCTTAGAAGATTGCTCAGACTTGTGAAGAAGTTGAAATGCATGAAGGAAGAGTGAATTTGAAGGAGAGAATGAGGAAAATGGCCATATTCGGGTCGGTTAGTCAAAGAGGGTGTTACAAATTGAACTCCAATGGGAAGTGTAATGCCTCTACAGGCTCCAGATGTAGGAATTTTCCAAGGACATAAGTGCGCCATACAGACATCTGCATGGCATGCGGGTGTCCCTGATAGTTATTCCTCTGGTGGCACACAAAACAGTCACCAAGTGGAATGAAGGTAGTAGGCTTATGTGGAATTTAGCCTTCAAATTTGGTTTTCTAAAGTGAGGAAGGGTAAAAGGGGGATTTGAATAAGGGGTGAAAATTTGCTCCTATACATTTTTCCCCCACTTTAGCGAGAACGAATACTGATGAGTGCTTCCATAAAGTAGATTAGAGTAGTAGAGTTAGAAATGTATACCTGAACTATCGAGGAAGAATACCACGATCTGGCGAACTCGAGAGTGCAGGGTAAGGAAAAGACTTCATAGCCCTATAGAATGAAAGTGTCTTACAGGCCCACAAAACTATAAGGAGGAAACCCCCAAGATATCTCACATGAAGGAAGCCTCAAGAAGCAAGTGCCTCACAGGCCCACAAACCTACAAGGAAGGTGTCCTCCAAGATCTCTCGCATGAAGGAAACCCAAAAAAGTTCCTTACAGACTCGTAGTTGCAAGGAAGCATCCCCCAAGATGTCTCACATGAAGGAAGCTGAGAAAGCACCCCACAGACCCACAAACCTGGAAGGAAGGTGTCCTCCAAGATCTCGTGCATGAAGGAAACCCAAAGAAAGTTCCCTACAGAACCGCAGACCTGTAGTGGAGCCACCTACAAGATCTCTCACATGGAGGAAGCTTAGAAGAAGTTCCCTACATGCTCGTAGACCTACAAGGAGGTATCCCCCAATATCTCTCACATGGAGAAAACCAAAGGAAGGAAAAATCCATAGAGATAAAAATTGGCTTCACAGGTGCACCTATAAAGCGACATGTTTACCTGTAGATAGAACATTTCAAAAAGCGGCCACACAGGAAAATAAGTGGACAGTCACATAGACCGTCAATACATTGGAAAGCTTTCAAAGGGGTCCTTTAGGAACCCAATGTGAAGAAGGGGACTAATCAAGGGACACACCATTCGAAAGAAAAAAAGAGATGTTTCTTTCCCAAATTGATTGATCATCAAGGAATCCTTTTGAAAGATGTTCACTTCATCAAGTAATTTGAAAGGAAGAATATGCCCCCACACGAGGGGAAGGTCAAAGTTGTTCCTGCTTCGAACGAAGGTTCTCCAGTTCTCTCTTTATGAACCCATGATGAAGGAAACACATTCCATTAGGGTTTCAAGTTGAGAATGTAATTCTTGAAAGGAAGTTTTTGAACATTTTCAAGAAAAGATTCATTTGCAATGAATGCATTTTCTAAAAATCAAAATGTTAAAGAAGTAACGTTGTCACACATGAGAGGGACAACTCAAGCATAGAAGAGAGGAAGATAAAAGAAAAGGAAAAGAGAAAAGAAAACATGAACAAAGGGCATAGGGTAGCCTAATATTTCAGGTCATAACTACTCATAAATATATATATGTATATATATATATGTGTATATGTATATATATATGTATATATACATATATATATATATGTATATGTACATATATATATATATATATATATTAATAGTATATAAAATGAACTATCATCAACTCCCTACTATATAAGACCATGTGAATAATGCATGAGAAGACAAAGTAAAAATAATAAAGAAAAATTGGGTCAACATGGAAGGGAAGCCTAAATGCCCCCAATGTTTTGCATCATCCCCAATTTTCCAAAAATAAACTCACAAACATGGAAGAATGATGATACAAATAGAAGTAGGTTTATGACACACAAACCATGCCTATATCCAAGCACCAACAGGGGTGATGGGGGTCATCTAAGCACACATAGCACAATCACGGGGGAACACATCACAACATACACACACACACACACATCTAATCTAAAGATAAAGAAGAGGCCTCCACCTAACACTGATCGACCAAGAGCTTGTCCACATCCCACTCTAGATCATCATAGGGGGAAGGAGGAAGAGCCTGCAATGGTCGAATGTTAAGAGGAGTAGCATCTGACCCTCCCGCAACAAGGGCTAAGGAAGAGGGCCCTGCAAGGTCCTCTCCACCAAACTCCTGTGGAGCTAAGGTCAACAACTTTGCGAAGATCACTAGTGAGACCGAAACCTCATCCAAAGAGTTAAACATGCACTTTACAGGAGTGTTATGTTTCACTTTGACGGATAGGGAAGGTTGCACTAGAGATTCACTGCTAGGCTCACCGATTGATTTGGGAGTGGTGACGAACTCAGGAGAAGCTGAGACTAGTTCCATCACTAGGATAGAACAAGTTAGCACGAGACCACCTTTCGAAGAAGGTGGGATCCTCTTACATCCTCCATTGCTGGAAGGACCACTCTTCACCTTCTACGTCATGTTAAATTCTACAAGACAACTGAGAAGGGGGGTGAATCATTTGTCACCAAATCCAAATTCAAAAACTTTTAATACTTATTAGCTTCACAACCATGTTGTTCTGTTATTAGGTATGAACATGAAATGCGGATAACAGAAAGTAAAATCAACATAATGAACACCAGATTTTACATGGAAAACCCAATGAGGGAAAATCCATGGTGAAGATTAACTCACAATATAAAGTAGTTCCAAAACTGAATGTATAAGGCTCATTTCCAAGGGCTCACTACCCTAAAAGGATTTACTGTCCGGATACAAAAGCTCATTTCTTACAAGGAGGCTCACTACCTACAAAAATATTTATAAAACAAGATTGGTCTTCATAGCCAAAATGAATTGAAAAGAGTGCACCTGGAAAGTTTTGATACAGTTTCAGTGATGCTCAATAGATTGATTTAGCACACTTCATCATTTTTTCTCTTCTTCACTTTTGCATTCACTAATGCTTCATCGATTACCCTACAATCTTCAAAAACTATTCAACATATATATAGTCAATTCATCTGCAAGCATCAATTAGGTCAGCCTAATTAGATACATTTCCTTGTTTATCAAAAAATACCAAGTTTTTGGCTACACACATTTAAAAAATATTTCCAAAAGGAAATCCAAAAATCCAACACACTACATCATGTCAGTATGGACCTAAGATAGGTCGCACATATATACGCATAAGAAAAATTAATTCACCATATCATGACTTATACAAGTCAGCCAAAAATAGACTTAGTTGCAAAAATTAATCAACAAAATAATTGCGATATGTTTTACAAGCACTAGAGCACAAGAGATTCTAAACATGCATTATTTCCCAAAACTACAAGCAACAACAATCAACTGTGGAGGATTACAGACTATAATACCAGAGGGTTCAACTTGAATATCGATTCAGATATTGGACCAAAATACTAGATCAAGCACTGACTTAGACTTGCAATCACAACATGGTGACATTAATGACAACACAACTTTATACTCTAACTCTCCCCCCCTTTGACATCAATGGAAAAGGGTGATCAAAAAGATAGGATGTATATGATGACACAAGAATTCCAGCTTCCCATTTCAAACATTCAAACAAGAATGAAATTTTTTACATGAAATATTTTCTTATACCTTTCTCTTATGATTGGAAGAATTATTTTCCAGGAAAGTAGAGCTGAATTCATTCTTGCACTCATACCTTCCAACAAACATAACTGCGTAAAGGAGGATGTCTGATCAAAATACAGACAAATTCGTTCACAATTTTTAGCATCAGAGAGGATTCCAGAGAGATGATCTAACTAGACCTCAGCAACTTCCTTAACCAACCAAAAGGTTCTAACCATGTCATCTCTTTTCCTTTGAGGGTATTTGCAGGATCATCATGGAGAAAATAGGCCCTTAAGTGGCAAAAAATTCAGAAAAATCAGAGTTAGGCAACTTGCCATAAAAATTTGAAAAATTTATCTATATTATTTCAAAAATATGTAAGAATATAGAATCTGTAGAAAATTGAATGTAGTTTCTAAACTACTAGGTTTGTTTAAAAAAAAATCTATTTGCTGAAATTTTGAAATTTCAATGCAGTGGTACTTAAATTTCAGGGAACAAATAAGAAGTAGGTGTCTATCTGACCAACCTAACCACAATAAAATGATAATATTTTTTTATAATATTTTAGATATAAGTAGAGGACTCATGCCTGGATGTGATGCATATTTTTTGTAATTTTCAAAGTAAATAATTAATTATGATTTTTTTATTACAACTTTTAAAAAATATAAAAAACTCATATGTCTGACCACCTTAACTTGGTCAAAACTTCATGCAATTCAAGTTTTCTTTTTTTAATCCTATAGTATGCGAAACATAGAATGTGACGCATGTTTTGGATTCAAAAAATGTTATATCGTTTGAAAGTTATAGATGTTTTTCAATCAGCCTATCAATCAGGACTTTAGTTGTGATTTGAATAGAAAATGAATAATAACTACTTATTACATTCAAAGTAAAACATACTTTATATTGGTGGAAATATGAGAATCTCCTTTAAAAACCCTTTTCATTTCATCAATTTTGGGTAAAAAAATAGTCGTCAGCCACATACCCATAATATTGCCACTTTTTGGCTCATCATGATCCTGCACATACGCTTGAGTAGTTAGTAATTCTACCTGTAGTTCTCCAACTCTTATTATTTTTTTTCCATCCCTGTCTTTGAATAAATCAATGTTTTTTCCAATACTATTCATCTTAGCTTCAATAGCTTCAATTATGCTTATGAAATTATCAACAGCTTTCAACCACTGAAGACAATACCTGTAAATGTCAGATATTTCTTTGATGCATTCTTTTGTCTCATTCATATGTTTAGATAGTACTTTTTTTTCTTTGCTACACCTTATTTCAAGCATAGCTTTGAATTTATGTCCTTCGGGTCCTTCCAGCAATGTTCTCTCTTCAACAATATCTACAAGATTGTCTGGTAAATAATTTGACACATCTAAAACTGAAATACCTTTATTCAACAAATAATCGACCAACACATCACCAATTTTAAGTTTCTCAATGGAAGAGCATGCATTCCACATTTCACCAATCTTCTTCATTTCACCTTTATCCAGTAACATCTATATATCCTCTATATCAAATCTAGATAGAAATTATTCTTCATTCTTCTCTTCCAAGACACCTATTACAATAGTTTTCTTCTTTTTTAGTTTTAGAGGAGATTCACCAATGATAACTTCCAACTCTCTCTTACCGAAGGATGAACCTACTTCAAACTGACTTGGTATTGAAATACCAAAGAATATATTTGTTCTTAAGGATGTGAAATATGATCTAAAATCACTTACATTATCTACCAACTATTCCAAGTATCTATAGACTTGTTTCCCAATGGAAATACCAGATTCCCACACTAAATTTTCTCTTCCTAGTAGGGAGTTCAAAAAGTAAAAGGCCAAGAACACAAGAAAAGATCCAAACTGAAAGGGATAACCCTCAACCAATGACATTCATGCATTCTTAGTTAGATTTGCAAGTAATAGGATACACAAATCAAATTTCCTATTTTCCTTAACCATCATATATGCAATATATACAACAATAGCCGATGTTGAGCCTTCACAATTTTTGAAATAGATTTTATAGGAAATTCCATATGCAACATAACTTACAATTGAATCTGCATGAGTGTTTATCAATAGAGCTCAAGGATCTTTATTAATGCTAGTAAGTTCCTCCACATCTTTGTATTTCATAGTTTTCTTTCTAGGGAGATCCCCAATACTGCATAAGCTAGTAATTGCTTTGATCGCTTCCTTTGTGATTAGGGAGAGTTTGTCCAATACAATGTTTCCGTTCTTGAAATGACTCAACAAGAACAAGATGAAATCTTTATTAGCAAACCAAGGAAATTCTCCCTATAAATCCATACCTAGGGTTTTTATTCTCCGTAATTTGTTTTCCTTCAGCCCTAGTTCTATTTCTTTCATCTTCCTATGATCAAATTCTTTCAATTCAACTCCTTTCATCTTAAGTGGAATGTTTCCACTTGATCCTCTATCCTTTTCCATGCTTAACTTTATTCAATCCGTTAATATTCAGTCAAGACTTCTTCTTTTCCTTCATAGATTGAATAATAATTCTTGAGTATCTGTAACAATTTCAACTTATTTCAGAAATTCTTTAGATTGCTTCGAGATTTCTCTAAGATTCCTTTTCAAACTCTTCAAGTGCTCAACTAATCAAAGAGGCTTACAAATTTTACCTTCTACACCATTGATTTTCCTTAATTCATATTAAATGCGACAAACATAAAAAAATTGCTAAAAACATTCTTCTCAACAAAGAAAACCCTAATTCAATACGCAAATTATCATGTCAACATGTTTTCTTCTGGTTCCTTTTTACAAAACCTCAGATTATTCATTCTTCACATTCCATCCTCGCGCCAACCTCTGACATGCCATTCATCCAAGGGTTTTTAAACAATTTTTTGATAATGCTCCCCCTAAGACCATGCTAGGTCTAATTCCTAGAGGAATTGTCCATACCAGATGAGGGAAAAAATGCATCAGTAGTTTCAGGTTCTCCTTCTTCTTTCTTCTTCCATATTTTATTCATCTGTTTCTTCATCTCTTATTTGTCGATATTCTTTACCAATTCATTTTTCTCTACCCGAGCAGACTACTTTCCCTTCTCAATTCTACAAACCTTTGAGATATGTCCATGTTTGTTACAATTATAGCAAATACTTTTTGGTTAGTATGACCTCCATTACTTCTTGATCTACATTGATTTTCTTGGTGTCCAAATTTGTTATCGGTATAACAGTAGCCATTAAAAGATTGATTCATTCTACCTCCATTAAACTTTTTCATCATCACCCGACTGATCATTCTCACCTGAGATCTACATTTAGTAGCTTTATGTCCAAATTTCTTACATCGAAAACATTGGCTGGTGAAGGGACCAAAAAACTGATTCATCCTACTACATTATGTTGCCTTGTGACTATATTTATTACAAGAAAAAAAATTCCATTGAAAGAGGCATAATTTTGTGTATTAGGCTATCTCATAGGTGGTTTCCTTGTAAAATTTCTTTTCTACTTCCCTTTGTCCTGAGTCATTTTATTTTCCTTAGAAATTTCACCTACTTCAATTCCCAGGCCACCTTTGTCTTTACTTGGTTTCTATCCTGCAAGCAATTCTCCAAGCTTGTCGGAGCTAGATCTAAAATTGTTCTCATAGAGTTTTTCCTTCTCTTGCTCAACTCTCAAGTTTACTACCTCTTGTTCAAGTTTAGAGCATTCATCAAAATTATTCTATACCATTGTATTCAGACATTCTTCAATTCTCTTCTTTTCTCTTACAAGCACTTTTCAATCCAATGATGTCTTGTTTTTGCTGCTCACTTACTTCTTTGTGTCTTTCCTTGATTTTTTTTATTATTCTTTCAACTTTCAGACACATTCATTAGCCTCATGTAGATTTTCTTTCAAGTCTCTATTTTCATTTTTTTCCTTATTGAGATCTTCAAGTGCAGTCCAGAGTTCTTCTTTATCATCCATATGATCAACCTTTAGGATCTTCCTCAAGCGGTTAAGCTGTACACCAAGGAACCAAAGCTCTAATACCAATTGTTAAATGGTGCGAGACAACTGAGACGGGGGGTGAATCAATTGTCACAAAATTCAAATTCAAAAAATTTAAATACTTATTAGCTTCACAACCACACTATTTTTTTATTAGGTATGAACATGAAATGTAGATAGCAAAAAGTAAAATCAACACAATGAACACCAAATTTTAGGCGGAAAACCCAATAAGGGAAAAACCATGGTGATGATGAACTCACAATATAAATTAGTTCCAAAACTGAATGTATAAGGCTTACTACCAAGGGCTCACTTCCCTAAAAGGACTCACTCTTTGGATACAAAAGATCACTGCTTGCAAGGAGGCTCACTACCTACAAAAAGATTTATAAAACAAGATTGGGCTTCACAACCAAAATGAACTAAAAAGAGTGCACCTAACAAGTGCTAATACAGTTTTGGTGATGCTCAATAGATTGAATTAACACACTTCACCTTTTTTTCCCTTATTCACTACTACTTCATCAATTACCCTACAATCTTCAAAAATTGTTCAACATATATATACTTGATTCATCTGCAAGCATCAATTAGGTCGGCCTAATTAGATGCATTTCCTTATTTATAAAAAAATACCAATTTATCGGCTACAAGCATTCACAAAATATTTCCAAAAGGAAATCCAAACCTTCAACACACTACATCATGTTGGAATGGATCTAAGATAGGTCACACACATATCAACATAAGAAAAAATAATTTACCATATCATGACTTATCCAAGAAGTTGGCCAGAAATAGACTTAGTTGCAAAAAATAATCAAAAAAATAATGTTGATAAGCCATACGAGCACTAGAGCACAAGAGATTCTGAACATAAATGCTTTAAGCAATCATAAACTATTTCCCAAAACTTCAAGCAACAACAATCAACTGCAGAGAATTGCAGACTAGAATACTGGAGGGTGAAGCTTGAATACCGATTCAGATACCGGCCCAAAATACTGGATCAAGCACTGACTTAGAATTGCAATCACAACATGGTGACATCAATGACAACACACAAACTATAGATATGGCCATTATTCTTCATTCTTCCAACACTATGTCGGGGGACGTGAACTATCCACAAATGAGGAAAGAAGGAAGAGGAGGCAGAGAGAACCGTAGTAGACACCACCAAAGTGTTTTCCATATCTACAAGTTTTGGAAGAGGCTGGACATCTGAAAGGGACATCAATAGAGGTGGCTCCACCAAAGGAGCAATGAAAACTTGCACCTTTTTAGAGTCAGGTGCATTCACACTCACAGTGGAAGCCAAAAGTGATACAGAGTTGGTTTGAATAGAAGCTGAGGGGAGGAGAGAGGAGGACGTAGAAGGAGGCCTTGATATAGGGGTATTCATCTCCTATTACTTCCTCTATAAGGTGACCTTCTTGATCATGAGAGCCTTTCATTGGTGTGTGTGCTTGCGCAGAAGGAAGTTCCTACGACTCTTTGAATCGGAGGCTAGAGGCTGCAAAGGAATGAAAGGCTACTACTCAGCTATGGGAGTGTGCACTACAGTCGTTTCTATAAGATGAACAGACTCTTGAATGGGAGTAGGAGGGGTAGGTTGAGAAATAATGGGGGGAGTCAACTAAAGAGCCTCAATAGTGGGCCTCTTCCCACTTATTGCTTTGGGAGCAAAAGCGGTAGGAGGCCATGGATCAAATTCCCTTTGGGAACCTTTCTTTCTACCATACAAATAATACCAAGGCCTAGGAGGCTCATTAGGGAGATCCAATACCTAATCTTGGGCCTACACCAAGGAGGGATGATTGGACTCAATGTGTAAAACCAGGCTTACTCATCTAATACTCTTCCCAAGAAAGGGGAGTGGACGAGTCATCCTGAGATGAGGTAAGCTTCTCCTTTCCTTTTTGCGAAGGAGAAGTAGCCAATTTTGGCTGTCCCTTGCCCCTGATCTTGTACTTTACATAGTTTTTGTAAAATAGGTTCATTCTTGGAGGAAGTGGACCAACAGGGGTGGGCCAAAAATGGTCTAACAAATATCCCCCATGGAACACTAGAGGCTAGTATCCAGTGTCATGCACTACATGCACGACACTTTCATGAGAGAATTTTAAACATTTATGAATAATGGAGGTGATTCCATTCATGGAAGCTAGCCAAGTTATGCCTAGATTCATCCTGAATGGATCCAACTTTGGAATGACATCAAAAACTGTGTCGACAGCCCTAGGTCCAACTAGGACAGACAAAGTTATCAATCCATAAGGCTTTAGACAAAGACCATCATGTATACAGATGGTAGACTTTATTTCTTCATATTATTTTCTATGTAGTGAGTTAAGCCACAAGGTCTCTTCTGTGATAACATTCACTCAACTCGCAGGATCTACTAGGACCCCTACCATAATGTTTCCATTGAGGAAAGAGGAAATATAGAGAGGAGAGGGCTTTTTTTTAAAGGGAAAGTCCTATGACGTGAATGTCACATTTAGAGAACCAGACGCAAGTTGTGCGGTAGGAGTAAACATGACCATGTTAACATAGGCCTTGGGTTGAGCAATAGAATTGGTGGGGTTGACAATCATGTTATCAAGATGTGATAGAAATGGATCCGTGTATATCTACAATTCACTATTCGCTTTTTCCACCAATTTATTTGTATTTTTTTTGCTTCTATCGAGATGAATAGCACCTTCCTTCATGCGGTACTGTATCTCATGATGTAGGCACATACAATGTTTGGTATCATGTCCATTAACTTGATGGTATTGACAGTAAGTACATGCATCATACCAACTAGGGTATGGTTCCTTAAGAGGTTTAGGGTTTAGCAAGGTTACGATCTTATCCTTCAATAAATTTTACAAGATGGAAGAATAGGATTCTGATAACTTTGTAAACTTTTGGTTGCATTTGATGCCATTGTCATTTGCAATGGCTACTACATTATTACTTCATAATGGGAGTGTGAGGAGGATCCCTGAACTGAACTACCATTTTCTGATACTCCCATAGGACTGCACACAAATGTATGAAAAAGGCTATTTCATAAGGGAAAACTTCTCCTTCCAAGGCCTTTGTAATTTCCCTATGAATACCTTCTACATGTCAGAATTGGGCAATAGATACAAGATTTGAGAAGAGCGCTTGATATCACGCTATAAAATAAGTAATATTTTCATTATCACCTTGTTTGCATCAGACGAGATCTGAAAAGGTCATCTTCAACCCAATGTTAGCTTGGAACTATTATAGAAATTGGCTTACAAGTTGGTCAAATGAGAAAATGGAATTATCAGGCAAGGAATAGTACTATTCGAGTGTTGTATCCTTGAGAGATCGAGGGAATAGTTTTTCCATCAATGCATCATGATGGAAGAAATTTGTGCATAGGGTGTTAAAGGAGGACACATGCATTTGTGGGTCCCCTTTGCAACCATATTTCTCAAATTTAGGGATCTTCATTCCTTGAGGGAAGGGAGTGTTCAGAATTGTGATCGACAATGGGCTATGCCGAAAGAGGGGTTGGAAGATAGGCTGGGCAAAGGCTTGGGAGAAACTTGCTAACTGGCTCTGCATCTTACCCATATTCTGAAGAAGAGTGTTTAGAATAGGGTCATTAGAAGATAGAGGGATAGAGGAACCTCCTCCAAAACTGCCACTAGAGCCACCACTAGAACCATCAATATGACTTCCGTCAGAACCACCACTAGATCCATCAGCACCAATAGGGCCTCTATCAGAGCCACCTCCACTTCCAAAGCCACCACCATGACCTCCACCGGAACCACTTCCACCAACACTACCCCCATCACCAAAGCCATCACCACTACCAAAGCCCCCGCTGCTCATTTCGCCAAAACCTCCACCACTAAAGGTGATAGGAGGGGTGAAGCTGAAACCCAAGGGGATCTTGCTCACTTTGATAGTGTCGGGTCCCTCAGAGGCAGAGGGGATGTTGATCAAGGGTACAATATTGATTATTTATATAGACGTAGGAGGCATTGATAGTCCTAGCTATCTCTCATGATCTTCAAAAGTGGCTCCACATATAATATTGGGATTGCTTGAAGGAGCACATGCATCGGTCAAACTAGAGAGACTAGCCAAGAGTTTTGTGCCTATTCGGTATTTTCCCACCATATAAAATAGTTCACCAATAACCCAGGTGGCTCTTTCCAACTTCGGGTCTCTTTCCAAGTGATGTTCCAAGTCACCCAACCCTTTGCTAAGGGCAGAGACATATTCTACAGGTATGTGAATAGCCTCATGCTCATCTGCTAATGATGGTGTAGGAGACATAGGAGGAGTGGGGATGTGATCTGTCTCATAAGAGAATCCTATCTTGCCCCTTGACAACTGCTCCTATGTTGCCAAACCAATGGCAGGACCAGAGAAAAGGCTTGTAGAGAAACTAGTAGTGACCTTCGTCCTATCCATCGAAAGGTGTCATATACTTCTCCAAACAATATACCCAGAGGTTGTGAACTGGGTTGTGATGCTCATAAACCTTCACAACACTCAGGTACACAACAACCATAAGGTACAATGGAAAATCCTCAACACCGATGGATGAACAAATGTTGGTTCATGTTAGGTTCACCAAAAATGTAAGAGAGGGGGACCAACCATGTTATGGGCCCCAGGTCATAGAGAGGCAAGAGCGGAAGGCTGCCCTAACTTACCTCAACTAAACGAGGTGTTTTTAAATGAGGGATGAGAATGATGAGGACTATGAGGTGCTTCAACCATTCTGTAGACCCAAAACTTGGAATGGGCATAGGAAAGCTGATTTTCAGGTTCAACACTATGCCTTAGGTAGCTCTCTTCCCGAGGATAAAAGTGTGGTGTACTGGTGTCTCTCAGGTGTACTGGTATTTGTATGACTAGAGGAGTAAAACAGGTAAGGTTAACTACTATAAAATAAACTAACAACCTAGCTAATGGTTTTTAGGGGTGCAAAAAAACACTATGAAGTAAGAGATATATAAACGAATGTGATAAAGGAAGTAGATTAAAGCTAGGGTGACAAGAGTGATCTCACAAAAGAGCCTATTTTCTAGCTAGCTCAAAATGTGCATCCACCTATGTACACATGAAAGAGGGAAATTTTTTGGGGTTGTATAGCGGCCTGCCTCAATCAGACCCCATTTTGGTGTTTCCACCTCCATGGACAGCCAAGTTTTCAAAAATGGAGAAATATATGATAAAGAAGGAAATGAAGTAAAGAACACAAAAGAACTAAAAATAGTAAGGTACTAACCAACCAAATCATAGAGGAGAGGAGTAGAAATCTTTCCACCTCCACCAAGAGCTCACTAGCTAATGGACGAGAAAATGAGAGGAATCAAGCCTCTTCTACAATGATTTTTGTTACACACTTTCTCTATGGATTTGATGGAGTGTTGTTGTTGTTGCTATGGAGTGCAAAGTGTTGCTTGAGTGTGATGGATGCAAGAAAATTTGTGTAGAATGCCTAGAGAATGGCTTGGAGAGATTAATTGAATACTGAGAAGATTGCTTGGACTTGTGAAGAAGTTGAAATGCATGAAGGAAGAGTGAATTTGAAGGAGAGAATGAGGAAAACAACCATATTTAGGTTAGTTAGTCAAAGAGGGTGTTACAAATCGACCTCCAATGGGAAGTGTAATGCCTATGTAGGCTCTAGACATAGGAATCTTCTAGGGACATAAGCGCATCGCACAAACGTCTGCACGATGCATGGGTGTCCCTGACAGTTATTCCTCTACCGACACACAAAACAGTCACCAAGTGGAATGAAGGCAATGGGCTTATGTGGAATTTAGCCTTCAATTTTTTTTTTCTAAATTGAGGAAGGGTAAAAGGGGAATTTGCATAAGGGGTACAAATTCGCTCCTATACATATAAAAAATCTATAGAATTGTAGAATGTAATCCCCACTTCAAATTTTTTTAGAAGCCCCCTTTGGATATGCAAGCTTTTAGCCTGTACTTAGCAATTCAATAGGCTTCAGCTTCACATTAGTGGCCCTAGACCCCCGTAACTTAGAACCATTCCTTTCCTTTTTCAAAAGCTTTATTTTCTATTGTCTATAACCATTCATACATGAAAATGCTGCCATGAATTTCCTAACAAATAGCCTTGTTGTGGTCACTCCAACTAACTATAGTTTCCATATACCTAATTTTACCATTATTATCACTAACTCTGCCCAACTAAGAAAATAAATTTAAATATCAAGGGAAATCCAAGACCAATGTAGCATCTTACCTTATTCGTTTCACAATTACTTTGTTCTCATTGTCCACTTGATTATTAACACTATAGGGGTTGATACTGATTTTAGTTTGTACATCAAACTAGAAACTTTCATAGACACTTTGTTCAAGATCCTCATCCAGGAACATATATCTTGATCTCTTGAAACTACATTCTAATTCCATTTCTGATAACCAAGGGCTACTAGAAAGTTCATATAAAACCTTGGGGTCATCCTCTGGTATCTGTCTCATGCCAGATAAAAATTTATCCTATGTGATGAATGAGAAAATTTCATACACAAGCATGTTTTCAAACTGGTATTAACATTCACTTGAGCATTGTAAATTTGTCATACTTCCATACGCTCCACTACATAAGGAAATTGATTCACCAGAACCCATGGTTCCTCTGCTTTTTTTTAGGTCAGGATCATTACCACAAACACTAGTGTCAATTACATGCCATTCATCAAAGAATACCTCCATTTCAGGCTCAATAACATATTCCAATTTTTCCTTCAAATAATCATTTACCTCAAAGTAGAGTTTTTCAAAAGATGGCACAAATAACTCAAGACCAATAGAGTCAGTAAAAAGTCACTCATGTGTATCATCAATTGATATGTATTATGACTCAACTATGAAGGGTTCCTTACAATTTCAATCGTGTTCATTAGCATCTGAACAAGCTTCCTCATCCCTTTCTTCATCAATACATTCCTTGTCAAAAACAATCATGTCCAATTCTACTATGAAACTTGTAAATTCAACCTCTTCTTCATACAAATAATTTGGAGTAACTAAAACATGATCATGTTGGTAAATGCCACAACTTTCATCATTTTCAACACTATGCTTAGGCTTAGGATACTGAACACATACATTCTTGTCTTCAAATTTATTATCATTCATAAGACTAACATACACTATCCCTGATATAACTGGTGTGGACACCAAAAAAGTAACCCTTCTTTTTTTGTCTCGTTTAGGTCCTCCTTGTGACTTTGGCCTAGTTGTGCCTTGATTTAATGTTGTAATGTGGACAAACACATTTATATTAGGTCTTGGGCCCTAGCAAACCAGAATAATTCAAGTAGTACCTTACTTAAGTGTTGTAAAGTGTTTTAATACACTTTCACACTTTTCTAGGACCTTATTAATATATTTCATCTAAATAATCTCTTTTTATTACTTACCAAGCCTTATTTCAAAGTGTTCTAATGAACTTTCATATTTTTCTAGGCTTTTCATTAATAATTTGACCCTTTCTTATGCTTAATTTGCCCCATTTTACACTTACAGGCCTCAATTATGTGTATTTTTGAGAAATAATCCCGTTAAAAATCATTTAATACCTCTTAATTTTTTATACCCACTCAAAATGTCTAAGTGGGACCCATTTTCCACTAGGGGCGAATGAGTCCCCTTTTGCTTAAAAATAAAAATAAATTCAAAATTCTGGTAGGATATTGTTCTCTAAGACCTGAAGTCGACCTTTGATGTGTATTTTCAGGAAATTTGCATAACCATGTATAAATATAGGGTTTTTCCTCTCATTTTCATCTCAATTTTTTTTCCTAATTTTCTAATCAAGCAATCAAGTGATTTTGTATTCAAGCATTTTTTCTACAAGAATATTCAAGCACTTTGGAGCCATTACTTGCATATCTTCAGATTTCCACTTCAAGGGTTTGGTGAGTTGTAGCATTGGATGTTGTTCATTAATCATTCTCTTTTCATTTCATTTCATTTTCAAGGGTTTAATTACCAAACCTAAGTTCGACCAAGGAAAACCCCTATTCACTAACCCTTAACACTTTTTCCCCTCTTTGCATGTGTTGTGTAGGTCTAGTGTGCAGATTTGTCAAAGAGCAAGTTGTGAAAAGTTGTCAACAAATCATCAAAGTCATTCAAAGTTGTCAAAACCCTAAAAGAAGGTTGGAGAACACCTACAAGTCAAATTCTATAGTTTCAGATCTAGAAACCTGTCAAGAGCTAAAGTGTAGACAGGGGGCTATAGATTGCACTTTTGATTTTCCTAAAATCTGAAAGTGGAATAAGTCACCATTAGTGGTGTATGAGTCCCACTGCTAGGCCTGAAAAGAGGTTTTTGCAGTTCTGAGTACCCTTTTGTCTTAAACCTGTTCCAACAAAATTTCCCCAAAATAGGACTAAGTTGCCTAGCTTAGTGTATGAGTCCCAGTGGGCTTCAACATTGACTTTTGTAGGATTCTAGAACTCCTCTCCATCCCTTTCTAGCTTCCAGGTGCACCTCTTCAATCTCATTAATTTTTTTTACAGTTTGTTTGCATTTCTAGGTTATTTTGCATATCACAACATGTTTTCAAACATCTTGCATTTCCCTATTTTTACATTAATAATTAATCTTCTTTATACATTTACAACCTTAAGAACAATTTCCTTTGACATATTTCAATCTCTCTTGCATTGGAATCTCAAAGATTCATTCTCGAGTGTGAACTTTGTGAAATCGAATTTCCTCTTCCTTCATTCCCCTTTTAGGTGTGGATAAGGGAACTTGTGCACTCCATTTCCATGGTCCACATTTTGGTGAACTTGAATTTAGAAAATCATATTCTGATATACAATGCATTTACATCCTAGGAATAGCTTGCATTAGCATTTCATTGCATTGTTTAATTTGCATTCTAGGGTTTTCAAATTTGCATTAGTGAAAAGCTCATCTAGCTTGCATTGTTGTACTTCATTTCATTACAAATCAACAAATTTTTTTATTTTCATATTATATCTGCATCTAAAAACCTAAAAAGCATAAAAACCAATTCTAAAATTCTAAAAAAATTCAAAAAAATCACTACCTAGACTCATTCGCCACCCTGGGTGACTTAGTCCAGTTACATATTTTTCACTGTATTTTATAGCATTTAATCTTCAATTTTTGAGTTTTTGTTTACTATTTCTGCATTCTAGTTTTACTTTCCAAAATTTTAGTTTTAAGCATTTCATTCTTATTAGTTTACATTGCATTTGCATTCACCCCACATTAAGAAACCTTTGCATGAGTGTTTGGTGTCCTATTACTAATACCTTAGTGAGAAGAAGTTCAAGACTCATGTCATCTCATGATAACACAATCGTTGTGGATCTTGGGTTATCTAGAGCTTCCACTCCTAGTATTGACAATAGTGCACTAGGCATGGATAATAGCCTTAGCAATTCTTTTCCTTCAAGTAGCATGAATGTTGAAACAAGAACTAATGATATCCCACAAGAGAAAAGAATTCAAATTCATGATGACTTAGTCCCCTAGCAACACCAAGTTAGCCTTGAAAACATTTATGCTACTACAATTCCTACCATAAAAAAACATTCATTGCATGCTTGAAAGTGATCAAGGTCTTGACCTTGTGAAAAACATAGTTCAAATCTTTGGAAAACATCTTCCCTCAACCTCTAGTGCTCTTATCCCAACAAACAATGTCACAAGCCAAGGAGGAAATCAAATTCCTCCTCTCTCAACAATAGCATCAATACCTACCTATACCACTCAAATCACAACAACAATGCAACAAGTTAGTAATATGATTCCTTCCATGGGTATTCCTGCTAGCATCCCTAGTTCCTATGTGGCATCGCATGTTCTCTCTTCTTCCACATTAACACCTATAATCATTCCATTCACTTGCTATCCTAGTACATATATCCCATCACCACTTTCACTTCCACCTCATACCACTTCTATTGATCCTCTCATAACATAACTTTTCCAAACTGTTTCATCCATACAAAAACAAATCTCCACCATAAACCAAAATCAAAATGGCCCACCTACATATTATATTAGAAGCATCCCATTGTCTTTGGAAATATTGTGAACATTGATGCCACAAGGAGTAGAGATGCCTAGATTGGAGAAATATGGAGGGAAGGGTGATCCTTCTAACCATGTTAATGCCTACACCACCTTATGTAGCAATTTTTTCCTTGATGATAAACTATTAGAAAAATTGTTTCCTAGGACTTTAAAAGGTACTGCATTCGAATGGCTCTCAACTTTACCGAACAATTCAATTTGTTCATTTAATGAACTTGTTGATGCATTTATAAATCATTTCCAAATGTATATGACTCCCAAGAATACCTTGGTTGATTTGATGAGATGAAAGCAACATGAGGAAGAAAGGATAACTTACTTTATCTCACACTATCAATCGCTTTATGCCAAAATTGATGTCAAGATCCCTGACCCACACCTTCAAAAGATGTTTATAGAAAACTTGCAAACTAAAATTCAAGATAAATTCACTATGATGAAATTCCCATCCTTCATGCACTTGTGTACCTCCCTTTGTGATTATCACAATTTGGTTAGTAGTCAAGATACAAGGTCCACTTCTAGCCTAACTGAGAAATCTGAACCTACCAACAAAAATAATTCCCAACCAGTTAGAAAGAAAAAAAAGGGTTCCTTTAATTCAATCCTCCTCAGCCTACATCTCAAAATGTGAATAACCAAATAGCAACTATTTTAAAACCGTGGTGCCCTTTAGTTATGGAGATCCAAAAAGATAATTCACACCTTTACCCAACACCCTTCATAACACAATGTCCCAACTTTTACAACAACAAATGATTACCTTTATTGCCATCAAATCACCCAATCCTACTAAGCCTTTACTTCCAAACTTTAAATCCAATGCTTATTTCCATTATCATTGAAAAAATGGACATGAAATAGAGCATTGCAAGTGTCTTAAACATCTTGTGCAAGACCTCATTGATTCCAGTCATCTATCCATTGTAGGTGTTAATGATCAAGGTAATAAGTCTTTTTCCCCTCCAAATCAAAAACTTGCATTTTTTTACTGATCCCATGCCTAAACATAACATTTCATTTGTCAAAGCTAGTAAAAATACAAAGAATGATGTGATGAATGTCGATGATGAAAATCATGATCCTATCCCACATGTTACCCATGTTAATCGTATGGATGAAATGGTAGGTGCAATAGATGATATCCCTTGTAAGGGCCAACCTAAGAAATCTCTTGATATTTCTTTATCCTCTAAGGACATAATTAAAAATATCCCAGATGGTCCTCTCTACATAGCCAGTCATATCTATGAAAATCCCACTGAGGAATTTTTGGTATTACATGACCTTTATCAAGATGACTATGACAAAACGAAAGCATGGATCAAGATGCACAATGGTTTTTCTTTCCCCTATGATAGGATCGATCATCCTTCCAATACACATAGGACCAAAAACATTAGATGTCACATTCTCCATCATCTTGTAGTCAAACTAATTTCATTTGTGGCTAGGCCATCCATGGCTTCGTTTAATGAAAGTCATCCCTTCAATTATACACAAATTCCTAAAGTTTCCATTTGAAAATGAAATATTCACTATCCACCATAGTGGCTTTAAATCCTTATCTTCCAATGGAAACTTTTCCTTAGAATCCTTTTGGCCTGAGCCCATGGAACCTATAATGCCATGACAAGATTTCTTTTTTCATAGCTTACCAAAAATTCAAGCCAAAGAAAATAGAAAAATTGTCTCTTCGTAACATGTCCCTGTCTACCTCTGACACTCCTATCATAGACAAAACCATGCTTCAACCTGAACAATAACCAAACAACCAAGACCAACCAACACTTGAAACTTCCCTGACATTGTCCAAAAGACCAAGAGACAATGAAAGTAACTTCGTCTTGCCTCCTCGAATAAAAAAAGTTTACAAAGCAAAGGAGAAAGTGGATGACCAACCTTCCATGGTTCCTTTTGTTCTTCCCCTTAAGGAAGAAAATCAACCTATGGTTGATCAACCTGCTCCTTCACAAACCCAACTTGACAAAAAAATAAAAGAAATCAAGGTTCTAGAGAGTGTAGGCGTAGACGTCATGCCCTTGCTCACAAAGAATTAAACAAAGAAAATCAAAATCCACACTTGACAGAAGCAATGCATGATGACCCTCCTCCCTTACAACAAAAAAATGATCCAATACAACAATCACAACAAGATTTACACTCTTCATTGGAAATTATCATTAGTCCTCCTATTGTGATTAATGTGGATGACAATGATGAGATTGCCAAAATTGACAAAGAGGTGCATAATGATTTGAACACATCATTTTCCTCTTCCATGCGATTAAATGATAAATCTCCTATAAAGAGTGTTGAACCTGGTGCTTCCCCTATTTTGGAACTTTCTCTTATCCCTCTAAATACCTGCCCTCGGCATATCATGAACATGACTAGCAGGTGGATGACTTGCTCGATGGTTGACTTGCATTTTCCTTACTAGTCTCTTACACTTTTGTTTTCTTTCTTTTTATTTGTTTTTCTTGCATGTGTGTAACAATCCCCCATAATGTTCTATTTGATGTTCTCTCTCTTTGTGACATTCCTCTATTTGTACCTTCATTATTCTCTATGTCATGCATCACTTTCTCCTTTTTCTTCTTTTGTCTTTTTCTTGTGTTTTCCTTTTGGGGATGACACAAGGCATTGAGACATTCATGTCTCTTTCATGTTGACCCAAAAGGATTTTATTTTTATTTTCCTTTTCTTTTGTCTTTTTCTTTTGTTTTCCTTTTGGGGATGGCACAAGGCATTGAGACATTCATATCTCCTTTATGTTGACAATTTTTTTTTTCATTTTTCTTTCACCTTTTCCTTTTTCATTTGGCTTGTGCTTTCCTTTTGGGGATGACACAAACCGTCAAGAAACCTTATGTCTCTTCCATGTTGAACCAAAAGGTTTTTCTTTGTTTTCACTCTCTTTGTGTCATTCTTCCATTTCTATGTATTTGGGGGATGATGACAGTTTTGAGCTCTCTAAACAACATTATAGCAAAGAACATACTGACCTCAAATCCATAGATCCCTTATGTGTTTTGTGTTTTCATTTTGGTGGTGACCCCTTCCTTTTATTTTTTCCTTTCCTTCACATGACATAGCCTTACTCAAAAACATATGAATTGGCATAGGGATTTCTGCGTTGGCTCTCATATCTTTATTTATTTTTGCATTGTTCAGTTTCTACTTTAAAGTAATTGCTCATAGTACAGTGTATATTAATTCCTTTAAAGTGGGGGCATACATTGGCATTATTCCTTTTCTTGGTTTTTAGTGTAGCCTTCTTACTTCATATGATGTGTTTTTTTTCTTTGTGGATGACATTGGTTGTGATATATTTCATGAGCATGATCTATCTTAGCATATTACATTCCTCTTAATGGCTTGATGTGATGCACTGCATCCCCTAAGTTGTGAATCTTCTATTCTTTGATTGGTCCTCTCTTGGAGAAATTAGACACAATGTTCCCTAAGTTAAAGACCTCACATGAATTAAGAAAGAATCCTTTGAACATCCTTTGAATGTTTCATTTTGTATTTGTTATATGGCCACCTTGCATAACACAACTTGCATTCCTATCATGCCATCTCATTTGTTCATGAGCATACAAATTTTTGCTTGTCTTGTGAAGCTCAAAAAGTCATTTCCTTTGTGGCACCTTATTAAAGTTATCAAGAGGTATAACTTTGTTATGGTTGAGCATGAAGACTATTCTAAGGCATGAATTTCCCCAGAGCCACCTGCATGTGTGTGAGGGCATATCAGCCATGAGTGTATATTTCTCACCTTTTTAGGCCTTCTCACCCGGTGGACAACCATGAGTTCCATCGCCTTAGAGTGAGTGTGTTTTCTGGAAAAATAGCCTAGATCTAATCCACATCATGTTGGAAAAATGGTCAAAGCTTGATCTAATTCTTTCTTTTTCTTTTCATTTTTCTTTCTTTCATCTTTGGCATTGTGTGCTTGTGTCTTGTCATTTTTCTTGATATCATGCATGTTCCCTTTGTACTTATGTTGGTTTGTCATGGGATCTTGATCTTGGGGGCTTGATCATCCCTCTTGATCTTTATTGTCCTATATTTCTAGCATTAGTTCATGGGAACCCCTCTTGATGTCTGTTGGTATACTTTAGTAAGAGTTTGAAGTAGGTTCATCCTCTCTCTGAAGTGGGGGCTAAATGTTGACACTAAAAAAGTAACCCTTCTACTTTTTCCTTGAAACAAGACTAAGTCAACCAGCTTGGCATATGAGTCCCAGTGGGCTTCAACAGTGACTTCTATAGGATTCCAAAGCTCCTCTCCATTCCTTTCTAGCTTCCAAGTGCACCTCTTCAATCTCATTAATTTTTGTTATAGTTTGTTTGCATTTCTAGGTTATTTTGCATATCACAACATGTTTTCCAACATCTTGCATTTCCTTAGTTTTGCATTAATAATTAATCTTCTGTATCCATTTACAACATTAAGAATAATCTCCTTTGACATATTTCAATCTCTCTTTCATTGTAATCTTAAGGATTCGTTCTTGAGTGTGAAATTTGTGAAATTAGATTCCTCTTCCTTCATTTCCCTTTTAGGTGTGGATAAGGGAAGTTGTGCAATCCATTTCCATAGTCCACAACTGGATTGCACTCTAGGTATCCATCACATGGAATTTTTTTATTCATTTTTAAGGGAAGAAACTCACAAGCATTAGTATCATTATGTCCTTCAAACAAAGAAAATTTTTCCAAATCATCATTAGAGAGAGATTTATACACTTTAAAAAGATGATCAGAAGTTTCAATTTCCCCTTGATCATTATTCTGAGGGAACTCCTCATCACCAAGGGTATGCTCAGAGTGTTCAGAATGTACATACTCAAACCCTCATTCTCAATACCTCGAGCATTGACTTGTGTTGAGACAACAACAATGCTTGCAAATGTATCTTCTTCCTTATCACGAATGTGTTGGTTGGTACCTATATTTCTTGTGAATTGGTTATCATTACTATCCTCACCCATACCACAAGACATATGTCTATTCTACAATAGAACATTTTTACTTACTTGCACTACCTTATGATTCTCTGCAATAGTACAATCACTATTGACATTTTGGGTCCTCATAGTTAGCTTCCTTAGCAATTCTTATCCAGTCAATCATTTGATCAAAACCTCGAGGCTTCAATTCTCGTGGAAAAGTACTTAGTCTTGGCTCAAAAATTTCACAAAACAATTCAATGCACACTACATCTTCTAGTCTGAAACTTTTAGGAATTTCCAACAAGGCATCCAAAAACCTTGTCAACAAGTCATATGGTGATTCTCCTTGATATCTTTTCATACTAGATAGTCTTTGAACCAAAGATATTTTATTAGTATTGCTTAAGCTTTGTTGATGTTAAATTTGGAACTCACCATTAATTGTATTTGGTGATGATAGACAAACTAGAATAGTAGAAGCATCTTTATCATGATAATTAATGTTGTTATATGTTCCATTTGTATGAAATGTTCTAAGGTAGCCAACACTGGCAGCCATATACCCTTTCATTATTGAGTACCTCAAGTTCTTTTCAACATCCATGGAAATTTGATATGCATGATGTAATGTTGTGAGCTCCTTATCTCTCAATAGATAACTCATTTCTTCATCAAATGCACCCAAATAAACAATCTAACACTCTGCATCACTTGGTCTCATATTTTTAGGAATCTCTTATTTTTTTTGCAAATCTGAGGTTGAAAGCCTAGACTAACTCATTTTTCATCCTTTTGAATTTCCATGAGTTTTCTCCTTACTGAACTCAAATTAATTCTTTCACCAAACTGTTCTATAAATGCTACCATAAATTCATTCCATGAAGAAATAGAACATATTGGCAAGTATGAAAACCAATCTCTAGCATCTCCCTTCAGAGATGGAACAAAGCATTTCATGACAACATCTTCATGATCTATCTCATAATCTCCCATCAAAACCATATATTTAAAGCAAATGTATAGAAGTTGATTCATAATGTTTCCCAATGAATTTTTGTAAATGTTCCCTAACATCATTAGGAACAAATTTTCGGAAACCTTGAATACCATTAAATATTTATGGCCTATATCTTCCAATAGAGAAATTTCTTTGATGGCATGACAAAGGTTGCACACCTTGCATGTTCTTACTTGACATTCTACAAGGAGATACAAAAGAATGATGCATTTCCTTGTATCCCTTTACAAACCACAAATATCAACTACACAAAGTATCATTCATGACCCTATTCCTTGAGTTAATAATGCCCTTAAAGTGCACAACCCAAATACATCTATGCCTTGGATCTTTCAATGGGAAGATTTTAAGGATAAGCATACTTCTTAATAGAAACTTCAAATTACACCTTAGAAGTACGTAAAATTACCACTAACATTTCCCTTTATTAGTGCTCAATTCACCTAATAGGGAACCAAAATTTGTCCACAACTCAACATGGTTTTCACACAAATTTATGCTATTTGAAAATGAAAATAAGGGAATACCTAGATGTAGTTGCTTTGAATTATGCTTCTGACTAGAAATTTTTTGCAAATCAGAAGCAATATCACCATTCCATCTGGTTCTTTGCATAGATTTTCCACCTCCTTTATAGAGGAAAAAAAACTTTAAAAATACGAAGTTTCTTTTATGGGTTAATTTCAATTTAAGATTATTTGGCTAGTAGATTCACACATGAATCCTTTATGCTTTTGTGAAACAACTCTTTCCATCTTTGAAATAATCAAAATTTGAACCAGATGTTTAGATTTAGTAAATTTCTTTGATTTTCCCAAGATAGTATCAGAGTCCCTTGAAAATTTCTTTCTAGCTTCCTAACAAGGTACATCATTATGTGACCTCAAGTCTACCTTATTTTTCTCAAGAGACTTCACTCTATTTTATTGGATTCTCTCAAATAATGCCTACTGGTTCAAGGATCTCAGAGTCACCAACCAAATCTACCAAAAAATTATAAAATATTCATCGAATCATCGTAGGTATTGGTAGCACTTGCAAGTTTCAAGGGAACATAGCATATTCTTGCAACATTTATAAGAATGGACTCATTGATACAAAGCTATATTGAAAATGGACTTGTACCATCAAGGTATTTGACTCTAGTACTTATGATCTGGAAAAACATACTTCATGAGCATTTTCCCTAGCAGAGTCACCATTCTGTTGGTTAGGTTTTTAGAACCAAACTTAATCTCATCGTTTACCTATGGATCTGCCAAAATCCAATGATAAGTAAAGGAAAGGATTGGCCAACAAACAAGTTGTTGAAATGCACAAGACAAATGAGAGGCGGGTGAATCAGTTGTCACCAATCACATTCACAAATCTCAAACAATTATTAACTTCACATCCACTTTAATATGTTATTAAGTATGAGCATGAAGTCCAAATAACAAAAAGTAATATCAACACAAGAAACACCAAATTTACGTGGAAAACCCAATAAGGGAAAAACCACGGTGAGGATTAACTCACAATATAGAGTAATTACAAAATAGTTTACAAAGAGGCTCACTTCCAAAAGGCTCACTTCCCAAGATAGGACTCACTGTCCAACAGGGAGGCTCACTTTCTACAGATATAGAAAGATAGAAATAAGAATGTTTCGCAAATAAAATTTTCTCAATGCAATAGAAGATCCACCACAACAACTTGCACACATCTGTAGCCTTGATCAAATAATTGTAGACACCATTAGATCATTTCCTTTAGGAGTCTAACACATTAAAGTGTTGTTGCCTCAATTCACTTTCACACACTCTTTCTTCTCAAACTTGTGGCATATATAATGCTTAACAACTTGACTTGTATTTATACCATCTTCAACCTTAGAAAATTTCTCCAAGGTTGGCTACACACACTTCATTTTACAAATTCAAATTAGGTCACCAACTCAACATTCCTGCGGTGGAAGAGAATGAAATCAGACCAAACTAGCACTTAACCAAGACCCAAAATAGCATCTTGAATCAATCGCATGCTTTCTTAATCGATACTTATCCTTCGCATGACGTGTAAACACCAGGTTGGACAAACCTAATGAAAACACCAATGAAATTTTCAGTACATGCTTCCACAACAAGATAACATGCAGACCACATAAAATGCTTCACCATACATTGGAACACATTGCAAATTCCTTCAGATTCATGCCAAGTTAGTGCAACAACCTTCATACATAGAACACTTTCCATCAGTCTATTTGGACAGTATAGACACACACAGTAACTCTGAAACTCATCTTCCAGAGCACCAAACCATGAACACATTTGATAGAACATAGATATCACCATTACAAGCCATCTACTAGATCTGCAAGACCCAAAACAAACCAGCAAAGGCCTGGGGAGCAAACACATTTCTCCCAGTCCACAAACAAACAACTCTTCCAGACTAGTTCATAAACCGGTGAACACAACTTTCACTCTTCATCAAACCCAGAGCTATAATCCAAGATATATCACCCAAATATTTCCATAAAAAAAATTCATATCCACACAAGCATAGGATCAACACAGAAGAAATGTGGAGCACATACCGGAGCACATTCTGAACACACACAATTCTGACTTCATCACTTATTAATTTTCTCAGAAGCACTTAGTAACTCATCATATCAGCACACCTGCAACACCATAAAGATAGCTCCATGTAATCACAACATCTCATTAGTATCTCAACTATACATGCACAACCTACAATCACTTAATTCCTTTCTCTATAACAACCTATACTATGCTGACATCAATGACAACATTAATGACAACACCACCATACTCATTCATACTTCCAACAATCTCCCCCTTTATCATTGATGGAAACACACAAATCTCTCTCCCCCTTTGACATCAATGGAAAAGAGCATAATTCTGATCACTCCCCCTTAGGAGTGTACCCACACATCTTGTATTGCAAAAATGATACTTCCTACTCGCCCTGAGGAGTAGACCTCAGTCATCAGTCTAGACAAATGATGAATTTGTTGATCCACTAGACTGATGCACCTCTATGTGCACCTAGTTCAAAGAAGGAGGGGAAATAACCCCCAACTTCTCCTTGAGATACTCAAAAGTATCCTTCGGAAGAGCCTTAGTAAATATATCTACAATTTGATCTTTTGTAGGCACATATTCCAGCCTGACTTGATTCTCCAATACCTTTTCTCTCAAGAAATGATATCTGATAGATATATGCTTTGTCCTTGAATGCATTACCAAATTCATTGAAAAGTTTATAGCACTTGTATTATCATAGAAGATAGGAATAGGCTCATCACACATCACTCCTATATCCTTTAATGTTTTCTTCATCCATAATACATGTGTGTAGCAAGATGTTGCTGCAATGTACTCAGCCTCTACAGTGGATAAAGAAACTGAATCTTATTTCTTGCTTAGCCATGAAACAAATCTTTCTCCAAGAAAGAATGCACCACCACTTGTACTCTTCTGGTCATCTACACAACCAGCCCAATCTACTTTAGTGTAAGCACTGAAAGTGAAATCATATCCTTAGGATACCACAAGCCATAATTTGGAGTGCCTTTTAGATATTTGAATATCCTTTTCACAGTTGTAACATGTGTTTCTTTAGGTTCTTCTTGAAATTTGGCAACCAAACATACTGCATACATGATATCCATTCTAGTAGTAGTAAGATATAACAATCCACCAATCATATATTTGTACATGCTCTGATCAACTTTAGAAGATTCATCATCCTTACTCAGCTTGCATCTAGTCACCATAGCGGTACAAACTAGTTTGTAGTCATCCATTCCAAACTTCTTTAGTAGCTCTTTAACATACTTTGATTGTGAAATGAATATTCCCTTATTAGTTTGATTCACTTGAATTCCAAGAAATAAATTCAACTCACCAATCATAGACATTTCAAACTCTTTTTGCATCTCATATGGAAATTTCTTGCACATATGCTCATTTGCTCCAAAGATAATATCATCAAAATACACAACAACTATCAACATTTTGTTTCCTTCTACTTTGAAATTGAGATTACTATTTACAGAGCCTTTGCTAAACCTTTTTTGTGTCAAATACCTATCCAACCTTGCATATCATGCTTTGGGAGCCTGTTTAAGTCCATACAATGCCTTTTTCAACTTATAGACCATGTCTGGTTGATCTGATAACTGAAATCCCTCTGGTTGTTCCATTTACACCTCTTCTTCTAATTCTCCATTCAGGAATGCAGACTTAACATCCATCTAGTATACCTTGAAATAGTTGTGTAGAAAATGCTAAAAACATCTAAATAGCCTCCATTCTTTCCACCGGGGAAAATGTCTCCTCAAATTCTATCCCTTCTACTTGTGAATAACCTTTGCACACAAGCCTTGATTTTTTTCTTACTAGTTCACCATTCTTATTCACCTTATTCATGAACACCAATTTTGTACCAATTACATTCTTGTTTACCAGTCTAGGAACCAATTCCCATGTCTGATTTTTCTCTATATGTTGTAACTCTTCTTTCATTGCTAACCCAATTTTCATCTTTGCATGCTTCACACACTGATTTAGGTTCTATCTTGGAAAGTAAACACAAGTTTACCTTAGCTGCCACTACTTTGCTTCTTGTCTTTACAACTTCACTTTTTTCTACAATTATCTATTCTTCAGGATGATTTTTCAATACATATTTTGGAGTCTTAGGAGCAGTTTATGGAGCTTCTTCTTTCTCAATATTTTCTTCTTCTTCCTTATTCTCTTCTTGTACTTGTATGAAGATAGGATCATCTAGTTCAACTTCACTTATCTCAACTGATCTATGCATATCTTCATCAACTTTTATATTTGCACTTTCAACAATCTTTCTTAATATTTTATTGAAGCATTGATAAGCTTTGCTATTAGTTGAATATCCAAGGAAAATACCTTCACATCTTGCATTAAACTTTCCAAGGTTCTCATCATCTCTTTTAATATAAAATTTTCTTCCAAGCACCTTAAAGTACTTAATAGTAGAAATTTTTCCTGTCCATATTTCATAAGGGGTCTTTGTGTTGTTATCTCTTCTTAGAACTTTGTTAAGAATATAGATAGTATTGTGAATTGCTTCTCTCTAGTATACATTAGGTATATTTTCCTCTTTCATCATAGTCCTTGCAGCCTCTTGAACTATCTGGTTCTTCCTCTCAACAAATCCATTATATTGAGGAGTTCTAGGAGAAAAAACATGTCTCTTTATACCATGCTCTTCACAAAATGTATTAAACTCACTCGAGGTGAATTCTCCACCTCTTTCAGATCTTAAAAATTTGATTTTCAGGTTCACTTCATTCTCTACCATAGCCTTAAACACTTTGAATCTATCCTGAGCTTGAGCTTTCTCCCTAAGAAAAGTAACCCATGTCATTCTAGAATAATCATCAATAAGAAGCATGAAATACCTATCACCATTAATACTTCCAATTCTTGTGGGACCACAGAGGTCGGTATGAACCAATTCTAGCATTCTGGTAGTTGATTGTTCTATTCCTTTAAATCTACATCTTATTTTGTTCCCAACTGACAACTTTTGCATACAGTATTGGTAGGCTTTGTGATTTTAGGTAGATCCCAGACAACTTCTCTTGAACTAATCCTGATTAGATTGTCAAAGTTTACATGTCCCATCCTCTGGTGCTATAACCAAATTTCATTAACTTGAGATACAAAACACTGACCATCAACACCCTTAAGCTAATAAAAGTTCCCATATATTCTTCTTCCTACTGCTACCACAGTTTTGGACCCTTTTCTGATCTCACAAGTATTATCTTGAAACACAAGCTTAAATCCTTTGCTACACGTTTGTCCAACACTCAAAAGATTATGCCTTGAGCCCTTAACATAATAGACATCATCAGTACTGTGTTTTCCATCAAAACTAATTGTTCCTTTCCAAACAATCTTTGCACCAGAATCATCTCGAAACATGACTAATCCTCCATCATACTTTTCAAGTTTAGTAAACTTACTTTTGTCTCCGGTCATGTGATTTGAGCAGCCACTGTCAATTACCCAATAGTCTTCATCTTGTCTAGCATGAAAGGAAGTAACTAGAGTACCTTCAACCTCTTCTTTCTTTCTGAACCACATTCCCTTGCACATCTTCCATGGTTAGTAGACATTTATTTTTTCTCTAAAGCTAGAAACAAGCATTCATCATTATCACCCTCAAAATTGAATTCATCAAAAATTCCATCATCTTCTCTAACATAGTACAATTTCTTGAACTTCTTGTCCTTTTTTTCTTTATTGTCTCTTCTCTTCTTGTGTATGGCTCTATTAGGACATCTTGAAGCATAGTGACCAATATTTCCACAACTGAAACATTTAAGAGGAAACATACCTTTGTATTTACCAGTACCTTTCTTCAACTTCCTTGTAAAATTTTCTTCTAACTCTTCTGAACTATCACCATCCAAATCATCTTTTTTCTTTATAACTTTGAAGGCTGATTCTATTTTCTCCTTTTCTTATCCAAATTTCCTCATTTCAATTGTTTTCAAGGTGCCAAATAGTTTTCCTTTTGTAAATTTCTTAGGATCATAAACTTCCTCAATAGATGAGACCTTGTCACTGTAACTCTTTGGTAGAGTCATTAGAATCTTATCCATTACATCTTCATCTATCAGAGTACCACCTTGATTTTTGACTTCATTTACTACAATATCAACCCTCTAAAAATAGCTTGCAATGTATTCACCTTCTTCCATTTTTAAGTTTTCATATATGCACTTAGCTGTTAACTTCTTTGAAAATTTCACTCTATCATTTCCTTCATAGATATCTTTCAACTTTTCCCAAACTTCATAAGTAGTGACCAATTAAATAACTTTTGTCAACTCAAGCTTAGATAAAGCACTATAGATTGCATACATTTCCTTTTCATTTTCTTCATAGGTAGAAATCTCATCTGTAGATGAAGGACCATTTGCCGGTGCAACATATTTTGTCTCAATAGTTTTCCAAGTCTTGTAACCAAGAGAAATCAAGTAACCTATCATCTAGAATTTCTAGAAACTGTAATCAAATCTATCAAACACAAGACAACTGAGAGGGGGGTAAATCAATTGTCGCCAATCACATTCACAAATCTCAAACAATTATTAACTTCACATCCATTTTAATCTATTATTAAGTATGAGCATGAAGTGGAAATAATAGAAAATAATATCAACATAAGAAACAACAAATTTATGTGGAAAACCCAATAAGGGAAAAACCACGATGAGGATTAACTCACAATATAGAGTAATTTAAAAATTGTTTAGAAAGAGGCTCATTGCCCTAGGGCTCACTACCCAATATAGGACTCACTGTCCAACAGGGAGGCTCACTGCCTATAGATATAGAAAGATATAAATAAGAATGTTACATAGAGAACACTTTCTCAATGCAATAGAAGATCCACCACAACAACTTCCATACATCCATGGCCTTGATCAGAGAATCATAGACACCATCAAATCATTTCCTTTAGGAGTCTAACACATTAAAAAACTGCTGCCTCAATTCACTTTCACACAATCTTCTCAAACTTGTGGCATATATAATTCTTAAATACTTGACTTGTATTTATACCATCTTCAACCTTAGAAACTTTCTCCAAGGTCAGCTACACATGCTCCATTTTACAAATTCAAATTAGGTTGGAAACTCAACATTCCCGTGGCAGAAGAGAATAAGAGTAGACCAAACCAACACTTAACTAAGACCTAAAACAACATCTCAAATTAATCACATGCTTCCTTAATCAATACTTATCCTTCACATGACATGTAAACACTAGGTCAGCCAAACCTAATGAAAACACCAATGAACTTTGAAGTACACACTTCAACAACAAGAAGATAACATGTGGACCACATAACACGCTTCACCATACAATAGAACACATCACAGATGCCTTCAAATTCATCCAAAATTAATGCAAAAACCTTCATACACAACACTTTCCATCAATCTATTCGGATTGTAGAGACACATACAATAACTCTAAAACTTGTCTTCCGAAGCACCAAACCATGAAAACCTTTGACAGAACACATATATCACCATTACAATCCATCTACTAAATCCGCAAGACCTGAAACAAACTGATGGAGGACTATGGAGTAGAAAAATTTATCCCATTCCATAGACAAACAACTCTGCCAGACCAGTTCACAAATCGATGAACACAACTTTCACTGTTCATCAAACCAGAAGCTATAATCCAAGATATATCACCAAAATATGCCCATAAACAACACAAAAGAAATGTGGAGCACATATCGGAGCACATTCTGAACACACACAAAATTATGAATTCATCATTTATTAATTTTCTCAAAAGCACTTGGTAACTCTTCATATCAGCACACTTGCAACACCATAAAGATAGCTCCATGTACTCACAACATCTCATAAATATCGCAACTATACATGCACAACCTGCAATCACTTGATTCCTTTCTCTGCAACAACCTATACTGTGTTGAAATCAATAAAAACATTAATGAAAACACCACCATACTCATTCATACTTTCAAAACAAGTAAGGGTTATCAGGACCTCACTTCTACTCTTCGGGATCTATGAAACTTGAGAGGGTGATCCTACTAATGTTTGCATGATATTCATACATCATTTTATCATAAACATTGCAACACACAAATAATTCTCATACAATGGCTCAAAAAACATAATGTATCAAAGGATTTGGCTGCTCCTTAATAATAGTTCATATTCGAAGCCATGAGAATGGTAATGCCTAACATAATGGTAACTCATTTCAGAAAATTTTATTTAATAAATGGTTTTTTTCTGAATTAATCAACAAAATGCAACATGATCACCTCACTTAGATTAGTGCCTCATCCTTGGAATGGAGTCAATTCTAACACCAACACGGTTTGATAACAATTTCACACATGACATTATCTAAAGCTTTGAGGAGATTGCATTATATTACTTCAAAATTATATTCCAACCATCACTTCTTACTAACATCCTAGTACATGATTAATCATAAACCTTCAACTCCATTCAAGCATTTACATCAATTCTTTGAATTAATAAGCAAGAATAAAACTATACACCCACTGGAAATCAACAAATACAAATAAGATAACCCTTGATTACATTACTTATAGTTTATAACACCAGTACATAGGAGAGAAAATGGTACAGAACTTTCATTAATCTATTCTATATTTTCAATATTACTATTAGGACTATATTTTCATATTAGCATACTCGAACCTAAGACTTAACACTAAAAGTTTTAGTATATTCTTTACAATCATCAATGTGGTCAATCCTAGGACAACCAACCCCTCATAACTGGACCTAAATTCCAATTTATAGAAAATGAGAGCAACAAGCTTCAAGACAAATTTTCATTTTAGTCACATTTACATTTGACAATCAATTTCATTTCATAAATTCCCCAGATGGTTATATTTTCTCATTACAAAATGGGGGGAAAGAAAAAGTACAAAACTCCATGTAGTTCATTGAAAAAGACCAACCACCCTTCCAAAAAGCATCATTTGTTGTTAGAGCAGTGCCAAATACCTTTGTCCATGTCCATCAAAGAAGATTCTCCATCAACACCAAAGGAAAGAACTTATATATTAACCAAAAAATTAATATTTGTTAATGAAGCGACAGTGTCCAATACCTCTTCCTCACACTAGCCAAAAAAGGTTTCCAAGTTAGCATCAAAGATATAAATTATACGCTTGCTGAAGAGGAAGAGCACACTATTGTGGTAGTGGTGTCATCAAAAACAAAAACAGAACCGAGGTGCTACTCTAATTCTTTAGAAATAGAGTATGCATGCTCCCTCCGTGTCTGTTCTAAAACTAGAGAAGCTACTACCCCTCCATCATTAGAATCTTCTTGTGCCATGAAAGTAAGAAGGTAACAACTATACTTTGGGTTAGTATCATCTTCATCACTTAAAGGTATATTTGAAACTTCTATGGGAGAGTTGTGTCATCCCATATAAGAATCATAAGCCTTGTGGTACTTATTCTTCTACTTCCCACAAGACTTAGCCACATTTCCACCAGATTCTTCCTGGTCATGACCAACATCTCTGATCCTTAGGTGGTAATTGCTCCTAAGACCACCCTTCTTAGTTTTATTATGGGAACTCCTCCTTCCCTTTGGTGTTGTAGGAGCTCCTAGTGTGCCAAGTTTATTTTCAGGTGCATTGTCCTAGGACTCAAGAAAACTAAGTCTCCTAGACCTCCTGACTAGTTGGACGGACTCACTAAGCTTACTCATTCTCACAGGAGATAAGATAATGACTATCAAACCTTAATTGCAAGAAAGCTCACTAGTTTGTGCTCTCGAATTAAAATTGTAGAAAAGAAACCCTCAAACCCACACTTTTTTTTACCAACCCAAGTGACAATTGTAGACAATTAAAACTCTAACTACCCTAGGAACTTAAAAATCTCAATCCAACTAATGCATTATTGGAATAGGGTACATATGAATACCAACTTACTTGGGAAAATTACTTTGACATCTCTACAATTTAAAAGCCTAAGACTCACATGCTCTTTTCCCTAGCTTTGACGCAATTTCTCAACTCTATATTACTGCAAATTGTAAGATAAAACAACAAATGATACACATAAAGTAGAAGAATAGGATCATGTTACTATTAATGATCAAAGAAGGCTCACACAAGTGAGCTGACAACCAACCACTCAACTTTAAATCTAGGCCATTGATCCCTTCTGATTTAAAACACAATCTATGGCATTCCTCAAGCATCACTCCTAGCTTTTACAACTTGTGCCTCAAAAATGGTAATACCACCTCAGAAAGTTGCCACATATCCATTTAATATCACTATTCATCTCTATTCTGACAGTCATCATGCATCACCACTCTGGCCCATACGTCTTCAATTAAATCATCGAGGCACCAAGAGCCACCAACGAGCGGAATATTCCTTCAAAATTTCCATCACCCATTGCGAGTTTTCCTTCCTTCACCAGAGTACTATCTGCAATGTGACCACTTAGCGTGATGAAATTTTAGCTATTCGATCAAAGCCCACATTTTGGTCATATTCACTTCCCAACACATATTGCTGATTTGCGCTTCAAATCCAAGATCACATCAACAATAGGAGATGAAAGGTAATGAAAAAATATCAAGCCGCGTTACCTCCTTGAAAATAAAAGGCATGAAAGGTATCACCCACATCAAGGCTTTAAAATAGCGACAACACATTAGAACAAAATACTGCATCGTTCATCGCCCATTTGAAAAAGGTTAGCACAAATTTATCATTGATAAGCGATGGAGACAATCACAAAGAACTATGAACTTGGCCATTGTACATCACAAATTCAAATCATAGGACCCAGAGGAAATTAGCGATAGCAAAGCAGTTAGTGATACAAAGATAAACTCACATCGCTCATCGCTAATGCAAGTCTCACATTTACAAAGCTATCTGTGATGAAATTTTGGTGTAAATGGGAACTTAAGTGGGACAATTTCACACATGCTCATAAGTTTCTTTAATAAGGGGAATCCCTAGGATCATGTAGAAAAAGGCCTTAGAAGACTTAGAACAATTTATTTCAAAGGATGTAAAGGCCAAACAACCTATCGATAATTCAAGCTTGTAAAATAAAGGAAATTGAGGACAGGCTAAGCACACAGAAAGATTCTAGCGATGAAAGCCAATGAATTCCCAAACATATTGGGTGAGTTATTCAATGAATTTCAATGACTTAGGTTTCCACGTAATTGATAAAAAACTGGGGGTATAGAGTCAATGATGGATTAGAACATTGGAAAGGATGCAGGCCTAAGGGTTACTTAGGAAGGGTTCAAACGGGCTAAAATAGTGATAATGAGGAAAACCCTAAGCCCAAATACATGGATTTTAACCAAAACTTGCTAAATTTTGACATGGACTTGAAGCAAATTTAGGGGTTCCATTAGAACTAAGTGAAATAGGTCTGGTGTTCCATCTCCCAAAATAATAGAGAGCAACCTATTTTCAAGTTTTTAGGTATCAACATTTTGAGTTGTTTGCTGAGGATTAAGTTGAAGGAAGCCTTTATTGTATTTTCTAAAAGGTTCGTAACTTTTTGGTTTGCAAACTCAAACTTCATAGGATGGCTAGAGGTGGGTTTTGTTTCATGACTACTAACTAAATTTTGATAATCATGAAGGGCAGGGCACAAGTGTAGGAAGGAGGGAAAGGGTATGTGCAGGATCATGATGGGCCAAAAAGTGGCAATATGCTGGGTATTTGTAGGGTATGTGGCTAACAGACTTTTTTTTACCCAAAATTGATGAAATGAGAGGGTTTTTAAAGGATATTATCAGCTTTCCACCAATATAAATTATGCTTTACTTTGAATTTAATAAATAATTATTATTCATTTTCTATTTGAATTACAACTAAAGTGTTGATTGATAGGCTGATTGAAAAAAATCTATAGTTTTCAAAATATATCACATTTTTTGAATCCAAAACATGCATTACATTCTATGCTTCCTATACTATAGGATTAAAAAAAGAAAAATTGAATTTCATTAAGTTTTGACCAAGTTAAGGTGGTCAGACATACGAGTTTTTATATTTTTTAAAATTTGTAATAAAAAATTCATAATTAATTATTTACTCGGAAAAAAATTACAAAATAATATGCATCACATTCGGACATGAGTCCTCTACTTATGTCTAAAATCTTATAAAAAAATATTATCATTTTATTGTGGTTAGGGTGGTCAAATAGACACCTACTTTTTTTTTCTTGAAATTGAAGTACTACTGCATTGAAATTTCAAATTTTCACCAAATAGATTTTTAATTTTTAAATAAACCTAGTAGTTTAGAAAATAAATTAAATTTTCTACGAATTCTATTCTTACATATTTTTGAAATAATATAGATAACTTATTCAAATCTTTACGTCAAGTTGCCTAACTTTGATTTTTCCAAATTTTTTGCCACTTAAGGGTCTATTTTTTCCATGATGATCCTACACATACCTGAAACTTCATCATGCTAAGCTTATCTTGTATCTTAGTTTGTAATTTCTCAATGAAAATCCATTGAAGGTGAGGGTTTGGGATCTTTACATCGATTTGGGACTGGACCGATTGGTATCGTGAAATGAAGTTAGTAACTTTTTCAACATGTTTTTTTTCTTATATCTCATCAAATTGGATAGGGTCATCTTTAAGTCATATGCACTTGAAAATTATTTATAAAGGCCTCAACAAGTTCATTGAATGAATGGATTGAGTTGTTCGGTAATAAGGAAAACCATTCCAAGGTGGTATCCTTCAAGGACCTAGGGAAAATCTTATCCAAGATCTTATCCTCAAGAATAAAATCACTACATAAGGCGGTATAAGTGGAAACATGGCTAGAAGGATCTCCTTTGCCCCCATATTTCTCAAATCTAGGAAATTCATTGTGGCATCGGCATTCTCAATATCTCCAAGGATAAGGAATTGCTTTTGACATAGTATGTAGGTTGGCCATTTTGATTTTGGTTTATGGTGGAAACTTGCTTTTGAAGGGATGAAATAGTTCACAAAAGTTGGTTTATGATGGCATCATTGTTTGGTTTTTGAGATGGAGGTGAATAAGGTGGATGCGTGTATGTGTTTGAGGGATAATTTAATGGATTTCTTATGAGAGGTAAAGTGGTAGGAGATATGACGTGCAATGTGACAAAGGTACTAGGAATACTAGAAAAGATACCCAAGGTAGGAATGACATTACTAGTAGGTTGCATTGTTTTTGTATCTATAGGGTTGGTATAGGTAGGAATAGAGGCAATAGTTGTGAGAGAATGAATTTGAATTATTGACTATGGACATTGTTTGAAGGTAAAGCACAAACAGTGGTTGAGGTAAGACATTTCCCAGAAATCTTAACTATATTACATACAAGTTCTATTCTATCTTCACTTTCAATCATGCAATGTATGTTGTATATGACAAGGATAGCAATGGTTGAAATGTTTTCTAAGTCCTCATGGATTTGGATTATGTTTTCTTGAGGAATACTAGCAACAATTGTTTCAAAATCTATCACACTACTTGAAGGAATAGATTTGTCAAAGGTATGGTCCATGCCTAGTGAACTAATGTTGACATTAGTTAGGAGTGAAAGAGAAAGATAACCCAAGATCCATGACGATTGTGCTATTGTAGGATGACACGAGTCTCAAACTACATCTCACTATAGTATTAGCAATAGGACACCGAGTAGTAAAGCTCATGCAAGGGAAAATCGAGGAAATGTAAGATGAAATGAACACAAGATAAATGATTTTTCCTAATTCTGATTCAAATCAAACTAAGCTAGATGGAAAGAAAAGAATGAAACAAAAACTCTATAAACTGAAATAGAAATGAAATAATAACAAACTAGAACACAAAGATGTAGTGTTTATTGATGGAAAATGCAATTTAAAATCTAAAATGGGGCTATATTTCCCAGAGGGGCATATGAGTCCCAATCAGGGGTTTGAATGTTGAATAACAGTCACCATAGAATACTGAGAAATTAGGAAAAACCACCTATACTGGGACTAAATCACCCAGAGGGGCATATAAGTCCCAATTTAGGGTTTTTACATGAGTTTCAAAAAATTATAAGTGAAACCTATGTTTTTTGGTTTGAGTGATGTCTATACTAAGTGTAAATGTAGACTTTAGATAAAATTTGATGATGCAAGAGGCCAAAAATGTAACCTATATGCACTTTAACTAATGAAAAATTTAGAAACCCTATGGGTATGTGCAAGATCATCATGGAAAAAATAGGCCCTTAAGTAGCAAAAAATTTAGAAAAATTAGAGTTAGGAAACTTGATGTAAAAATTTAAATAAGTTATGTATATTATTTCAAAAATATGTATCAATAGAATCTGTAGAAAATTGAATTTAGTTTCTAAACTACTAGGTTTGTTTAAAAAAAAAAAAATCTATTTGGTAAAAAATTGAAATTTCAATGCAAGAGTACTTAAATTTCAGTGGAAAAAATAAGAATTAGGTGTCCATTCAACACCCTAACCACAATAAATGATAATATTTTTTTATAATATTTTAGATATAAGTAGAGGACTCATGTCCCGATGTGATGCATATTTTTTGTAATTTTTTTCCAAGTAAATAATTAATTATGATTTTTTTATTACAACTTTTAAAAAATATAAAAACTCATATGTCTAACCACTTTAACTTGGTAAAAACTTCATGAAATTCATTTTTTATTTTTTTCATCCTATAGTATGTGAAGCATAGAATGTGACACATGTTTTGGATTCAAAAAATGTAACACTGTTTGAAATCTATAGATTTTTTTCAATCAACCCATCAATCAGGACTTTAGTCATAATTTGAATAGAAAATGAATAATAATTGCTTATTAAATTCAAAGTAAATAACAATTTATATTTGTGGAAATATAAGAATCTCCTTTAAAAACCCTTTTCGTTTCATCAATTTTGGGTTAAAAAAACGTCGTCAACCACATACCCATCATATTGCCACTTTTTGCCCCATCATGATCCTGCACATACCCCTATATGAAAATTAACTAATAGAAATCCTAATGAAAAATTTAATGTAAGCTAGATCTAGGACTATGATGCACTCCAAATGAGAAATAAGATGTTCTAAATGCAATTTAACCAAAATGAAAACTCTGAAATAGGTGTAAGTAAGAAAGGGGTCTTATATTTTTGGAAGATAAAACTAGGGTTAAGGACCTTTACACCTAATTTTCTTCAAGTTTGACTCAAGGAAACCCTAGAGATCTCAAACAAAGGATGGAATGAAGGAAATAGATATACTAAAAGTGGTCCTAGGGTATGATTAATGACTAAAGAGGGGTTTGCCACCAAGCTAGGGCTTGGAAAGACAAGTAATATGCAAGATCTAATGACCAAACCTAATGATGTGCAAGCCTTATGTAAAAGACCTAGAAATGAATGCAAAAATAATAGAAAACTGAAAAATAAAAGAGGTGCACCTGGAAACTTGTATTATCTTGAACGAAGATATGAAATGCTAAAAATGTTGAATTTAATGCACATTGGGACTCATAAGCCAAGTTGGGTGATTTAATCCCAGATTAGGGTTTCTAAGGAGGAATAGAAATTTGGTAGTGACAAGTCTGGAGCTCCTAAAATCTAGAAATTTGACTATACTCGGACCCATATGCTAGAAGTGGCATATTAGTCCTGGTTTTCTTTTTAGGAGGATCAAGACCTGAATTTTCTCTTCAATCTCTGATTTGTCTTCTCAACCTGATTCTTGGATTTGACCTGCTAAATTATGCTTTGTAGGTGTCTTCTAGTTATCTTGTAAACAAGGTGACAACTTTGCACACTTGACAACTTCTTCCAATCTTTCTCTTCAATGTTTCTTCAACCTATATCTGAAAATCACACACTAAAGAGAGGGAAAAATGTTTTTTTGTTAGTAGAAAGGGGTTTTCCTTGGTTAAACATTATTTTGGTAATCAAACCTTGAAATAAAATGAAAGGGAAAGGAGGAATGATGAATGAACAAAATGATATGTTTCAACTCACCAAACCCTAGGAATAAAGTGCAACAAAAATGTATGAAATGGCTCTAATGGATATGGATCTTGACTCTAGCTTGAATGATATGGATCTAGACATGAATGCTTGCTTGAATCATGAAAGCCTACATCACAAATGTTAGCTTAAAAAAAAAAACATGATGCATGATGACTTTGACATGATGCTTGATACTTGAATAATTCTTCAAAACACTTGATAATCAACTCTTGAATGCTCTTGAATGCTCTTGTAATCTCTAATTTTCTATGATGCATGAATACTCAAGGTGCTATGTCACTTATAAACTTTCTAGGTGAAAAATGAGTGAAATAACCTTGTATTTATAGTCGTTTATGCCAATTTCCTCAAAATTACAACACTACAAACCAACATCAGATCTAGGAGAATAAAGTCCTACCAAGAATTCAAAGTTAATTTAGTTTTAAGCCACATGGGGATCATACACTACAACTGGCCTATGAGCCCCATTAGGCTAAGCTTTGGGACACATTTTCTAAGAAATTCTTAGATTTATGTGAAATCTACATTGGGGCCCTAAAACCTAGGTGTGACTCATATGAGCAAGGTGGTGTATGAGTCCCAAATCACTAAATATAGGCCATACAATTCGAAAACACTAATTTTTGATTGGTTAATTGATATATGTCGGGATTAATCTTATAATGATGCATTAATTAAGGCTTGTGGATGCAAAATAAGGCCAATTAAAGCATGAAGAAGCCCAATTAATTAATAAAACCCTAGATTAGTGTGAAAGTGTGAGAAAACATTTTACAACACCCTAAATAAGGAACAATTAAGTCCATTTAGTTCATAAGGGCCCAAACAAGTGTGATAATGTAAAGGGATACATTTTTCTACTTTACACTAACCATGGAGTCAAGGTGCCAATTGTCTCCATCTAGCTTCTTCTCATTCATCATATTAATAAGGATTTGAGAATCTAACTCACAAATGATCTTATGTAATCCAAGAGCACAAGTCTCCAAATAACAACAAGAATAGCCAACCCTTCAATGATGTTATTAGTTTATTTCCCCTCATAAATAGAGAAGAAGAAAATGACTTTACCTATGTTATCCCTTCCAACTTTCCTAATCCTAGCATGACCAACATTTCCTATAAAACAACCATCATCATTGATTTTTAAAAAAATTGTTGGAGGTAGGAACACCCAACCCTCTCTCTAAGTTTTTCTTTTAGAATGGTGACTACTAATATAAAGGGACCTGAGATTTAGACCATGTAGGCCCAACCTGATGTTAATCTCATCATCTCCCTTCACCAAGTGGAGGGATACCTCCTACTTAGCCTTCATGGTATCCTAAACTATGTCCACCACCTACTACCAAACCTGATGAACCACCAACTTGTTGCCTCAAAAAATATGGTGGTTACTTTCGATCCAAATCTACCAGAGAATAAATGTGGGGCCAATATTCCACATAATCTAGAGAAATTAGGCATGAGTCATGTGTCTCCCAAGACTTCTCTAGAACTTGATTATAGAAGAAGCATGAACACGAGAATGCCTCTAAACACCCCACCAAAGAGGACATATGAATTTATAAAAGTTATAGTGAAAAAAATGGGATGATTCCTCCTCATTGTTACCACAAAGAACACAAATAGAAGGTGAAATTTTGAAAGTTTTCACTCTATTTTTAGGAGATAGAACCACCAATTTCCCACAAGTTTCATTCAAGGAAATCTTAGAGATGTCAATCTAGGGATGAAATAAGGGAAAGAGATTAGTGATAATGTTTCCTAGGGTGTGATTAAAGACTAAAAAGTGGCTCACCACCAAGCAAGGGATTGGAATGAAAGAAATGCAATGATATAAAAAATCTAAGTAAATGACCTAAAAAATGAACTAAAATAAGAACAACAAATTGGAGATGAAACAGAGGTGCACCTGGAAAGTGAAGAGGCTTGGAACAAGATCTGAAATCCTAAAAGTCCGACTTTCAAAGCATACTGGGACTCATACACGAGGCTAGGTGATTTAGTCCCAGTTTAGGGTTTCTGGGTAGAAACTAGAATTTCACAACAGTAAGTCTAAATCCTTTGATATCTAAAAAAAGTGTTAACTAGGACTCATACAACACAAGTGGCATATGAGTCCTTTTTTTATTTTTCAAAAAATTAAGATCTGGTTTTGTTCTCCTATCTCTACTCTTTCTTCCAAACCTAATTTCTAGATCTTAACCTTTCAACAAACCTAAAAAATATAATATTGTATTTATTTGTTTATGGGGGTTTTTCCTTAGTACAATCCCTAGTTTGGTTGTTAAACCTTGATATAAATGATAGATCTTGGAAGTAAATATGAATGCAAGTCCTAATCTTAAGTGAATCTAAGATTAGGAGATATAAAATTCCACACTCTTGGAGGTCTCTAATCATATGTCCTAATCTTTTAATGTACTAGAATAAGATGCATATATGAAATATAGAGATTATGACTCACTTTGGGAGGTCTCTAATTACCCTAATAAGCTATAAAATACATATACCTTCCTTTAGGTAGAAAGTAGAATGATAACGAAGGATGGAATCACTTAGGAAACAAGTCATTAGGCTTGGTTCAATGGCTAGGGTATGTGCAGGATCATGATGGGCCAAAAAGTGGCAATATGATGGGTATGTGGCTGATGACTATTCTTTTACCCAAAATTGATGAAACAAAAATAGTTTTTAAAGGAGATTCTCAGCTTTCCATCATTATAAATTATGTTTTACTTTGAATTTAATAATTAATTATTATTCATTTTCTATTCAAATTATGACTAAAGTCTTGATTGATAAGTTGATTGAAAAATATCTATAGCTTTCAAACAGTATCACATTTTTGAATCCAAAACATGCGTCACATTCTATGCTTCACATACTATAGGAATAAAAAAGAAAAATTGAATTTCATGAATTTTTGACCAAGTTAAGGTGGTCGACTCCAGTGTTTTATATTTTTTTATAAAGTTGCAATAAAAAATCATAATTAATTATTTACATAGAAAAAATTACAAAAAAATATGTATCACATCAGGGAATGATTCCTCTACTTATATCTAAAATATTATAAAAAAATATTATCATTTTATTGTGGTTAGGGTGGTTAACAAACACCTACTTATTTTTACCTAAAATTTAAGTACCACCGCATTGAAATTTCAAATTTTCACCAAATAGATTTTTATTTTTTTTAAGAAAATCCTAGTAGTTTAGAAACTACATTCAATTTTCTATAGATTCTATTCTTACATATTTTTTAAATAATATATATAACTTATTCAAATTTTTACGTCAAGTTTCCTAACTCTGATTTTTTTGAATTTTTTGCCACTTAAGGGCCTATTTTTTCCATGATGATCCTGTACATACCTGCTAGTTGCATCTCACCAACCTAGAATCCATCACAATTCTCCATAGGAAAACATCATCAATCATTGATAATGCTATATATTGAATTGAAAGTTAGCTTAAAGACCTACAAAAACACTATAATGTTGCTCCAAGACTTCAACTTTACATGCTCCTTTCTCTTGAATTCTCTTGTGAAAGTATGCTTAAATTTTTGAATTGATATTATGAATGCTTATATCCTGAATCACTTTCTCTAGGTGAAATAATGATATCAAACCTTGTTTATATAGGCACTTTATCTAAATTACTATTTATTAGATCCCAAATGTTGACACTAACCAAAAATTTAAATTAAAAACCTTGACTTCCCACTCAAACCCTAAAGAGGGGCCACCTAAGACTCATACGCCACTTGTGGCATATGGGTCCCACCTAGGGGGACTCATATGCCCAAGGTGGTGTATGAGTCCCACCCTAGTTTTTCGGGTTGAGTAAATGTTAGGTTGTTAGAAAATTGAATTCCTTTATTGATCTTGTCAAGATTCCAACTAAAATAAACCTTGGGATCTAAAATAAAGGGTCTTAGAGGCCTATTAATGATGATTTAAAAGGGTCATGAATGCAAGGGTACAAAAATAGGTCCAAATTAAGTATGAAATTGTACCATCTCTAAGAAGAGAATACAATTTTCTACACTATAGAAGGTCCATGAAAGCTCCACTTCCTAAAGTTATCCCAAGTGAGAAACCTATTCCAGGTTTTCCTTTTGGGAGCAACCCCTTCCTTTCCTTTCCTTCATATGACATAGCCTTACTCGGAAACATATGACTTGCCATAAGGCTTTCCAAGTTGTCTCTCATGTATTCTCTCTTCTTGTTTGCATTTTTCATTTTCTACTTTAAAATAATTTCTCACAAAATAGTGTGTAGCAATTCCTTTAAAGTGGGGGCATATATTGGCATTATTCTTTTGCATTCTTTTATTTTTCTTAGTTCTTAGTGCAGCCTTCGTACTTCATATGATGTGTTTTTTCACTTTGTGGGTGACATCAAGGGTATAGTGTCCTTCATAACCATGATATATCTTAGCATATTACATTCCTCTTAGTGTCTTGATGAGATGCACTACATCCTCTAAGTTTTGACTTCTCTATTCTTTGATTGGTCCTCTCTTGGAGAATTAGACACAATGTTCCCTAAGTTAAATACCTCACATTAACTAAGCAAGACTCCTTTGAACATTATTTTGTCTATTGTATCTGTTGTTATATGGGAACCTTGCATAAAACAACTTGTATTCCTATGGTGCCATTGCATTTTTTCGTGAGCTACAAGCATACAAAGTTTTTCTTATCTCATGAAGCTTGAAAAGTCATTTTATTTTGTGGCACCTTATTAAAGTTATCAGGAGGTATAAATTTGGTATGGTTGAGTGGGAAGAACATTCAGAGGCATGAATTTCCCCATAGCCACCTGCATGTGTGTGAGTGCATACCAGCCATGAGTGTATGTTTCTCACCTTTTGGGACTTCTCACCCAGTGGACAGCCATGAGTTATGTCGCCTCAGAGTGACTATGCATTTTCTAGATAAACAACCTAGATCTGATCCACAACGGGATGGACAAATGATCAAATCTTGTTATGATTCTCTTTTTCCTTCTCCTTCTCTCCCTTTCACTCTTTTACATCATTTTCATGTGTGTTCCTTTGTGCTAATGTTTGGTTTGCCATGGGACCTTGATCCTGGGGACTTGATCACCCCTCTTGATTCTTGTCTCATTTTTCCAGTATCAGTGCATTTGGATCCCTCTTGTTATACACGTTTGGCTACTTTAGTGTGAGTTTGAAGCAAGTTCATCCTCTTACTGATGTGGGGGCTAAATGTGTTGCAAAAGATGTATCTTTGGAAATTTTTACGCTCATTTGGGTCTTTCTTATGGATGTTGGCCTAATTTTTCCTAGATTTAATGTTGTAATGTGGTCAACACATTCACATTAGGCTTTGGACTCTTGTGAATCAATAAGAATTCTATGATGTCTTGTAAAAGTGTTGTGAAGTGTTGTAACCCACTTTCACATTTTTATAGGACCTTTTTATTATAATTCACTTAAATAACCTATTTTTATCACTCACCAAGCCTTATTTCAAATTTTTTTAAAGAGTTGTAACAAAATTTCATGCTTTTCTAGGCTGTCATCAATAATTTGACCCTTTCTTATGTTTAAATGACCCCTTTATACACTTAGATGCCCTACTTAAGTGTGTTTTGAAGAATAATCTTGTTAAACATCATTAAATACAATTTAATTCCTGACATCCATTAAAATTTCCCTGGTGGGACCAAGTCACCTTTAGGGGTGACTTAGTCCCACTTCGCACAAAAATCAAAATTATTTTAAAATTCTGGGAGGATATTATTCTCTTAGCCTTGAGGTCGGCCTGTGATCTGGTATTTTCTAGAAATTTTATATAATCATGTATAAATAAAGAACTTTCCTCTCATTTTTCACCCCAATTCACATACATTCATTCATTAATTGATTCATTCATTTAATCATTCTCAAGCATTTTAGGCATTATCAAGTCTACATTCATTGGAGCTTCTATTACCATATCTTTAGATTTCTACATCAAGGGTTTGGTGAGTTGTAGCATTGCATGTTGTTCATTCATCATCCTCTTTCCATTTCATTTCATTTTCAAGGGTTTTATTACCAAACAGGGGTTTGACTAAGGAAAACCCCTATTCACTAACCCTTAACCTTTTTTCCCCTCTTTGCATGTGTGTTTTTCAAGCCTTGTATGCAGATTTGTCAAAGTGAAAGTAGTTAAAAAGTGTCATCAATACATCAAAGTCTTTCAAAGTCAACAAAACCCTAAAAGAAGCTTGGAGATCACCTACATACCAAATTCTACAGATTCAGATCCAGACACCTGTCATGAAACAAATTGGAAACGGAGAGAAAAATATTTCATCTTTGAAATTCTTGAAAGATGAAGGTGGACTAAGTCGCCATCAGTGGTGAATTACTGTCATTTCCAGGCCTGTAAAGTGTTTTTTACAGTTATGGATACCCTTTTGAAAAAAACTTGTTCTGGTAGAATCTCCTAGAAACAGGACTAAGTCACCCAGCTTGGTGTAAGTGTCCCAGTTGGCTTCAACATTAAATTCTATAGGATTCTAGACCCTCTTTGCATCACATTCCAGTTTCCAGGTGCACCTCTCCATTCTTATTCATTTTTGTTATAGTTTATTTGCATTTTTAGGTCATTTTGCATATCACATTATTTTTCCAAACATCTTGCATTTCATTATCTTTTCATTAACAATCAATTACCTTTATCAATTCCTTGCAATTAGGGCATTTCATTTAGATATATTTCAATCATATTAGCATTAGTCTTGACTGAACCCCCAAGTTTTTTGTGGGATACCTTTCTCCTTTTAGGTGAAAAATCCTAGAAGTGCAAGAGAGTGTCCATTCTACAAAAAATTGTGGTTCACCCATGTTAAGAAATTTATTGGAAGCCCCATTCTTAAGATTCTTTTGGTGGAGCCCAAGTGGGAGAGAAGATTCACTGCTTTTCCCAATATCTTGTTTTTCCTATCTCAAAGAAGGTACACGTGTAACTAAATTTGACTAAACATTCATTTCCATTCTATTAATCTCTAGAAGTTCCTTGTGAGACACAATGGCAAGATCTGTATCCATTTGTGCTACTACCATGCCACACACTTGAAGCTCATGACTCTCAATACCTTTGAATGGAAATTCATCACTAAATATAGGCCATGCAATCCGAAAACACTAATTTTTGATTGGTTAATTGATATATGTCAGGATTAATCTTAGAATGATGCATTAATTAAGGCTTGTCAATGCAAAATAAGGCCAATTAAAGAATGAAGAGGCCAAATTAATTAATAAAACCCTAGATTAGTGTGAAAGTGTAAGAAAAAACTTTACAATTCCCTAAATAAGGCACAATTAAGTCCATTTAGTTCACAAGAGCCCAAACAAGTGTGATAATGTAAAGGGATACATTTTTCTACTTTGTACTAACCATGGAGTCGAGGTGCCAATTGTCTCCATCCAATTTATTCTCATTCATCATATTAATAAGGATTTGAGAATCTAACTCACAAATGATCTTATGCAATCCAAGAGCAGAAGCTCTCTAAATAACAACAAGAATAGCCAACCCTTTAGTGATGTTATTAGTTTCTTGCCCCTTATAAATATAGAAGAAGAAAATGACTTTGCCTATGTTATCCCTTCCATCTTTTCTAATCCTAGAATTACCAACATTCCCTAAAAAACAACCATCTACATTGATTTTTAAAACATTTGTTGGAGGTAGGGACCACCAACCCTCTCTCTAAGTTTTCCTTTTAGAATGGTGACTCCTAATATAAGGGGACCTGAGATTTAGACCACGTAGGCCCAACCTCATTTAAATCTCATCATCCCCCTTCTCCAAGGGGAGGGATACCTCCTACTTAGCCTTCGTGGTATCCTAAACTATACCCACCACCTACTACCAAACCTGATGAACCACCAACTTGTTGCCTTGAAAAATATGGTGGTTCCTTTCGAGCCAAATCTAGGAGAGAATAAATGTGGGGCCAATATTCCACATAATCTAGAGAAATTAGGCATGAGTCATGTGTCTCCCCAGAATTCTCTATAACTCAATTATAGAAGAAGCATGAACACAAGAATGCCTCCAAACACCCCACCAAAGAGGCCATATGACTTTATAAAAGTTATAGTGAAAAAAATTGGACGATTCCTCCTCATTGTTACCACAAAGAACACAAATAGAAGGTGAAATGTTGAAAGTTGTTGCTCTATGTTTAGGAGATAGAACCACCAATTTCCCACAAGTTTCATTCAAGGAAACCTTAGATATGCCAATCTAGGGATGAAATGAGGGAAAGAGATTTGTGATAAGGTGTCCTAGGGTGTGATTAATTATGACTAGAAAGGGGTTCACCCCCAAGCAAGGGCTTGGAATGAAAGAAATGCAATGATATAAAAAATCTTAGTAAATGACCTAAAAAATGAATTGAAATAAGAATACCAAATTAGAGATGAAACAGAGGTGCACCTGGAAAGTGAAGAGTCTTGGAACAAGATCTGAAATCCTAAAATTCTAACTTTCAAAGCATACTAGGACTCATACACCAGGCTGGGTGATTTAGTCCCAGTTTATGGTTACTAGGTAGAAACAAGAATTTCACAACAGTAAGTCTGAATCCTTTGAAATCTAAAAAAAAGTGTTATAGTAGGACTCATACAACACAAGTGGCATATGAGTGCTATTTTTCTTTTTCCTTTGTCAAATCCCTAGTTTGGTAGTTAAACCTTGATATAAATGATAGATCTTGGAAGTAAATATGAATGCAAGTCCTAATCTTAAGTGTGTCTAAGATTAGGAGATCTAAAATTCCACACTTTGGGAGGTCTCTAATCACATGTCCTAATCTTCTAATGTACTAGAATAAGATTTATAAATGAAATATAGATATTATCACTCACTTTGAGAGATCTCTAATTACCCTAGTAAGCTATAAAATACATGTACCTTCCTTTAGGTAGAAAGTAGAATGATAATGGAGGATGGAATCACTTAGGAAACAAGTCATTAGGCTTGGTTCAATGGCTAGTTGCATCTTCCCAACCTAGAATCCATCATGATTCTCCATAGGAAACCATCATCTATCCTTGACAATGCTCTAGATATTGAATTGAAAGCAAGCTTGAAGACCTGCAAAAACACTATAATGTTGCTCCAAGACTTCAACTTTATGTGCTCCTTGCTCTTGAATGCTCTTGTGAAAATATGCTTAAAGTCTTGAGTTGATATTATGAATGCTTATATCTTGAATCACTTTTTTTAGGTGAAATAATGATATGAAACCTTGTTTATATAGGCACTTTATCTAAGTTAACATTTATTAGATCCCAAATGTTGACACTAACCAAAAATTTAAATTAAAAACCTTAATTTACCACTCAAACCCTAAAAAGGGGAGACTCATACGCCACTTGTGGCATATGGGTCCCACCTAGGGGGAATCATATGCCCAAGGTGGAATATGAGTCACACCCTAGTTTTTCGGGGTGAGAAAATGTTGGGTTGTTAGAAAATTAAATTCCTTTATCGATTTTGTCTAGATTTCAACTAAAATAAGCCTTGGGATCTAAAATAAAGGGTTTTAGAGGCCTATTAATGTTGATTTAAAAGGGTCATGAATGCAAGGGTACTAAAATAGGTCCAAATTAAATATGAAATTGTACCATCTCTAAGAAGAGCATACAATTTTCTACACTTTAGAAGGTCCATGAAATCCCCACATCCTAAGGTTATCCTAAGTGAGAAACCTATTCTAGGTGAGAACCCATAGAAAGGAATTACACTTAGGCCAAGAAAAAATATTCCAAACATTTTTCCACCACCCAACTTTCATCCCCTCATTTTTTTGACGGTGCAAATCCTGATAACCACTCACCACTGCATAGATCCCCTTAGGATCTAGGTTCTAAATCAAGATATCCATCGAACTAAGAGAATTTTACTATCTACCAGCTAAAATATTCTGTAATTCTGCCTAATTGGCATCTAAATGCCCATTTGGCCACTCAATGGGATCCTTCCATCTGTACACTCCCACATACCCCTACAAATGATTTTATTCAATGCCCACCACTCAAGACCAATTAGCCTCCAATAAGTAATGATAGAGGTTTTGTAGACAAGGGTACATTGTCATGATTAGGGGAAACCCATCCAAAAAATTGTACCAAAAAATGCCTCAGATCCCCTATTATATATCTTGAATAAACCCTCCTTATTCCACTTGGCCCCATTTTTGAGAGTTTCCCAAATGATAGAAACTCTCCCTGATAAAGAAACCCAAGGAACCTCATCATTCATAACACCCCTAAGGTGTTTAGTAGAAATGATCTGATCCAAAGTGTGATCTTGCACAAAAAACCATTTGCAATATAACTTAACTGCTAAAGTTTGATCATTAAGACTAGCCTGCCACAACTCAAGACCCCTTCTTATTTTAGCTTGTAGAATGTCTCCCACTTAACAAGACTTCACTTTGAGGATGCCAAACTACCAGCACATAAGAACTATCTTACGAGAGAATCCACATCCCTGATTAACCTAGGAGGAGCTACCTAAACCATTCACCTATAGTTAGGAAGAACTTGAACCATAAAATTTAGAAGCAACACTTGTCTCGTGAAAGATAACCACATATGAGTCCAATGATTCACTCTTTATTGAAAATTATCTAAAATACTTTTCCAAGAACCCCTACGGAGAGGACCAATAGAGAGAGGAATACCAAGATAGAGCAAGGGGATATTTCCAATCTTAAAAAGGAGGATACGAGAAATTTCATTAAATAAGAAAGTGGGTATTGAAGAAATAAATTGAAGATTTACCTTCATTGATCTATTGGCCTAAAATATCTAGATAAATTTCCAACACCTAATGAAAATTGGAGGCTTCACTAATCTTAGACTCACCCATGAAAGTAGTATCATCAACAAATTCTAAATGTGTTTGAGGAGGAAAGCCATAACTCGAACGCCATCCTTGGATAGATCCCTAATTGAAATTGCTCTTGATGACTCTCACCACATCTTGAACCAAAATAATTAGCAAGTAGTATGATAAAAGATCCCATTACCAAAGACCTATGGATACGTAAAATAAGTAGGATGGCTCCCCAATGACAAGAACATAAAAGGAAGTGGATGTAACACAACTCAACACCCACTTCACCCACTCATCAGCAAACCCAAAGGCACTAAGCAATTTTTGGAGGAAATACCATTTGACCTTGTCATAATCCTTAGCCATGTCAACCTTAATGAACATAGATTTTTCTTTTGAAGCTAACATGGAGTGGATAGTCTCAACTAAAATGACCACTCTATCCAAGATTCAATTTTCAACAAAAAAGGCTTTCTATTCTTCAAAGATGAGCCTACCAATCCACCTCTTTAACCTTTTTGTAATCAACTTAAACAAAATCTTGTAGACCACATTACATGAAGCTATGGGTTGGAACTGGCACAGTCTATCAACCCCATCACATTTTGTGATAAAATCAAGAAAGGTATCATTCATGGACCTTAGCATCTATTTATTCCCCTCATATTCATGCATAGCCTATAGTAAATTGCATTATATAATCTCCAAGAAAATTTGAAAGAATTTTATTAGAAACCCATCTAGATGAAGAGCATTCTCTTTCTTCATATAGAAGACAATTCCCTCCCATTCCTCAAGAGAGATATGTCACATGAGTGCACATTCATTTCTAAGGATATAAGTGAAATAATACATTTAAGAATATGATTCTTTTCTTCCAAAAAATTAATAGAATCCGCCTTGAACAACATAACATAATACTATGCATCCTATATATAGATCTCCCAATGAGAAGCCAGAAGACCACCTCGACAACACACAAGAGACGAGATCAAGTTCTCATGCCTCATAATTAAAGAAAATAGTTATATTTTTTCCTCCTTCCTATAGCCATTCTATTCTAACCTTTTATTTCAGTAGATTTCCTCCCTCAATTCCCATTCCTCGAGAACCTTCAATTCCTTTGACTCCACCTTAAGGGATTCTAATGAAAGGAATTTTTCTATGATCTCATGGTTAATAGCTTCTAGATTATCTTGGGAAACAAGCTTGGCATGGAAGAGGTTTCCAATTTTTTTTCTATTGTACTTCTTGAGTTGTTTCACATACTACAATTTCTTGATAAAGGAGTACATCATTGTGCCAAATGCTACTCTACCCCGATGCCACCAATCTGCCATTAAATCCTAAAGATGGGGATTCTACAACCACATTTAAGTTGAAACATAAAAGAGGATTTATTGGCAACATGAGCCAAGGAATCCAAAAGCTTAATTGGTCAATGATCATAGCCTCTCCAATCTAAAATCTTTGACTTATTATCTCAATTACCACCAATCCGAAAACAAGAATCCAAGAATGTTTCCAACCTTTTAGAAATGGATTCCTCCCCAAATTCCCTATTATTCAACATAAACTAGCCATTGCTAGGCTTTATATCCACCAAATTTAAGGAAAAACTATTATCTTTGAGAAGAAAAGCTGATGGTTCCAACCTTCACAAACCGCCCCTCTTTTTTTCCAAATCAATAATGGCATTAAAATCTCTAGCAATAACCCAAGGATATAGAAAATATAGACTCTAAATATACTAAATGTGAGATGATAGATGAGACTTTCCAAGAATTTCAATTGGGGAATAAACATTAGAAAGAAGAATAGTCTCTCAAGACTCCAAAATTGAAGCAACAATAGAAATAGAAAACTTATTAGAGAACCACCAAAGAGGGGAAATATTCAATGGGTTCCATAAGAAACCTACATCCCCACAATACCATGAGCACCAATACACTAACATTGACTTCTCCACCAAATTTTGGGAGAAAAATTGCACATGCTCCCAACAAAAAAATTTATCTCTTGAATAAATAACATATATGATGAATGAATCCTTACAAACTCACGAGAAACATTTTGTATAAGGCCACTATTCAAGTCTCTTAGATTCCAAGATAGAATAATAATTTCTAAGGCTTTTAGAAGTGGGAATCAATGGTTTGAACTGACCTTGACTCCACCAACATCTCACCCATTAAATTAATTTTGTCGAAATCATTTTTTCTCCCCATTGTGTCACAAAAAAATGTATCTTTTGAATTTTTTACTATCATTTGGGTCTTTCTTATGGATGTTGGCCTAATTTTACCTAGATTTAATGTTGTAATGTGGTCAACACATTCACACTAGGTCTTGGACTCTTGTGAATCAATAAGAATTCTATGATGTCTTGTAAAAGTGTTGTGAAGTGTTGTAATCCACTTTCACATTTTTCTAGAACATTTTTATTATAATTCACTTATATAACCTTTTTTTATCACTTACCAAGACGTATTCAAAAGTGTTGTAAAGAGTTGTAACAAAATTTCACACTTTTCTAGGCTTTTCATCAATAATTTGACCCTTTTTGATGTTTAAATGACCCCTTTATGCAATTACAAGCCCTACTTAAGTGTGTTTCAGAGAATAATACCATTAAACATCACTAAATACACTTTAATTCTCAGCACCCATTAAAATTTCCCTGGTGGGACCAAGTCACCATAGGGGCGGCTTAGTCCCACTTGGCACAAAAATCAAAATTATTTTAAAATTCTAGCGGCATATTATTCTTGTAGCCTTGAAGTTGACCTATGATGTGGTATTTTCAGGATATTTTGTATAATCATGTATAAATAAATGGTTTTCCTCTCATTTTCACCCCAATTCACATACATACATTCATTCACTCATTGATTCATTCACTGAATCATTCTCAAGTATTTTAGGCATTATCAATTCTACATTCATTGGAGCTTCTACTTGCATATCTTCATATTTCTACATCAAGTGTTTGGTGAGTTGTATCATTTCATATTTATCATTCATCATTCTCTTTCCATTTCATTTCATTTTCAAGGGTTTGATTACCAAACCAGGGTTTAACTAAGGAAAACCCCTCTTCATTAATCCTTAACACTTTTTCCCCTCTTTGCATGTGTGTTTTATAGGCCTTGTATGCAGATTTTTCAAAAAGAAAGGTGTTAAAAGGTGTCATCAATTCATCAACGTCTTTCAAATTCAACAAAACCCTAAAAGAAGCTTAGAGATCACTTATAGATCGAATTCTGCAGATTTTGATTTGGACACCTATCAAGAACCAAATTGCAGACCGAGAGCTACAAATTGCATCTTCGAAATTCCCGAAAGTTGAAGGTGGACTAAGCCACCATCAATGGTGAATTAGTCCCACTGCCAGGCCTGAAAAGTGTTTTTTGCAGTTCTAGATACCCTTTTGGCAAAAACCTATTCCGACAAAATCTCCCCAAAATAGGACTAAGTCACCCAGCTTGGTGTAAGTGTCCTAGTTGGCCTCAACAGTAAATTTTGTAGGATTCCAGAGCCTCTCTGCATCACATTCGAGTTTCCAGGTGCACCTCTATAGTCTTATTCATTTCTGTTATAGTGTATTTTCATTTTTAGGTCATTTTGCATATCACATTGTGTTCTCAAACATCTTGCATTTCATTAGTTTTGCATTAATAATCATTACTTTTATCAATTCCTTGAATTTAGGGAATTTCATCTAGACATATTTCAATCGTATTAGCATTTGTCTTGAGTGAACCCCCAATTTTTTGTGGGATACCTTTCTCCTTTTAGGTGAAAATCCCTAGAAGTGCAAGAGAGTGTCCATTCTACAAAAAAATGCAGTTCATTTTGGTGAACCTACATTTTAAACATCCTATTTCTGATTTTAAGTGCATTTACATCCTAGGAATAACTTGCATTTTGCATTGTTTGAATTGCATCCTAGGGTTTTAAAAATTACATTAGTGAAAAGCTCATCTAGCTTCCATTTTTGCATTTTATTTCATTAAAAATTCACAAAACTCTACATATTCATATTATATCTACATCTAAAAACCTAAAAATCATAAAATTCCATTTAAAATTTTCTAAAAATTCTCAAAAATATTCACTACCTCGACTAATTCACCACACTAGGTGACTTAGTCCACTTGCACATTTTGCACTACATTTTCTGTCATTTCCATCTTGTTCACTATATTTCTATTTTTTGTGGTTACATTTCTATTACACTTTCTAGATTGGTTGTTTTATTTAATTTCTTGCACTTAGTTCCCTTTCATTCATTTGCATCATGGCTATGTGTTTCAATAATCTTTAAATTTCATTAAAATCCTTAGTTGACATGTCAAGTTTTTCTTGTGGAACTGATCCTAATGACATTGAGCTTCGTCATGTTCCTTCAACTCCTCATGAATTTCCTCCTTGTGATGTTGACAACATTAGAGAAGATGATGACAGCATGAATAAGTTCCTAAATGAATGCCTTGACAACCTAGAAGCTAACACATCCATTTATCCATCCAAGAAAAAACATAACCTTCCTACAGTACCACCTCTTGATATGTTTGGTTATTTACATCCTAAAACAAATGAAGGACCTAGGTTCCCTCCAACAGGTGAACCTAGTTCTTCTAAACCAACAACCACTCAACCATTCTATGAGAACAAAGTAACAAACACTCCAATCAACCTTGAAGAAACCTATGCAAATGTTTTACCATTTTAAGCAAACAAGGATGTGACATAACAACTGAACATGAAATTCATCAACTCTTAGATAAAAATCCACAAGATGAAAATACAATAGGATTAGGATATCAAGATCCCTCTCATAACAGTAAGCCTCCTAGAGAATATCTAAGGCTTCGTGATGATGGCACGATGATCCTTGATTCTCCTCCTAATATGAATATCCTTCTCCCTAAAGAACACTCAATGTCTCATAATAATAACAAGGACAACAATAAAACCATCTCAAGACCTCCTACCCTAATCTCCTCTCGAGAAGTTGGAGAATCTAGAAAATGCAAGAGGCCTTAGAAACTCTAAAAACTAAAGTTTCCTCTTTTTCCACCACCTAAATGTGAAAGGAAATTACAAATACTTTTAAAAGAAGGACTCGTACTATTACCACCTATGAATAGGTTGGTGATCTATCCTAAAGAAGCTAATATTCCACATTGTGCATATCATCGTGTTCTTGGACATAGAAGTGATGAGTGTAGTCAATTGAAAGAAATACTGAGCAAGTATCATTTTGATGGTGATAATTGATATCCCTTGAACCCATAAAACACTCTTCCACTCCTTTTCATGTGATAGTTTTAGAACATTCCCTTCTCACTATTACATGACCCTTTCCCATCACCTGCCTCAGCTCACTCTTCCCTTGCACCCAGTGGGGGGAAAGAAGTTACTAGCCTTGTCCTAGTAGTGCATTTTCCATTGTCCCTTATTTGTGTTATTCACCTTCTACTTCTACTGACTGAGATTGGGAGGTGGACGACTTTCTTGATGGTTTACTCACATTTTCCATACTAGTCTTTTACATGTTCCTTTTATTTTCTGTGTTTTCATGTGTGTAATGTGCTCCCTCGTGATGTTTTGTTTGATGTTCTCTCTCTTTGTCACATTCCTCTATTTGTACCTTCATTCTTCTCTATGTCGTACATCGCTTTCACCTTTTATTTTGTTTTTTTCTTGCATTTAAATCCTATTGGGGATGATGCAAGGCATTGAGACATTCATGTCTCTTTCATGTTGACCCAAAAGGCCCTTTTCTTTTTCTTTACCTTTTCTTTTATCTTTTTCTTGTGTTTTCCTTTTGGGGATGACACAAGGCATTGAGATATTTCATGTCTCTTTCATGTTGACCCAAAAGGATTTATTTTTCTTTTCCTTTTTCTTTTGTCTTTTTATTGTTTTTTCCTTTTGGGGATGATGCAAGGAATTGAGACATCCATGTCTCTTTCATGTTGACCCAAAATATTTCCATTTTCTTTCGCCTTTTTATTTTCATTTGCTTGTGTTTTCCTTTTTGGGATGACACAAAGCATCAAGAAACCCTAGGTATCTTCCATCTTGACCCAAAAGGTTCTTTCTTTTTCTAAGTTTCCATTCTCTTTGTGCCATTCTTCCACTTCTATGTATTTGGGGAATGATGACAGTTCTGAGCTCCTTCCAATACATTGAAGCAAAGAACATACTGACCCCAATTCCATAGATCCCTTATGTGTATGGTGTTTTCCTTTTAGGGGAAACACCTTCCTTTCCTTACCTTCACATGACGAAGCCTTACTTACAAACATATGACTTGCCATAGGGCTTTCCAAGTTGTCTCTCGTGTATTCTCTCTTCTTGTTTGCATTTTTTATTTGCTACTTTAAAGTAATTGCTCACAGAATGGTGTGTAGCAATTCCTTTAAAGTGGGGTCATACATTAGCATTATTCTTTTTCAATTTTTTTAATTTTTCCTAGTACTTAGTGCAGCTTTCGTACTTCATACGATGTGTTTTGTCACTTTGTGGATGACATTGGGTATAGTTTCCTTCATTATCTTGATCTATTTTAGCATATTACATTCCTCTTAGTGGCTTGATGTGACGCACTGCATCCCCTAAGTTTCAAATTTTCTATTCTTTGATTGGTCCTCTCTTAGAGACATTAGACACAATGTTCCCTAAGTTAAATACCTCACATGAACTAAGCAAGAACCCTTTGAACATCCTTTTGTGTGTTGTATTTTTTTTTATATGGGAACCTTGCATAACAGAACTTGCATTCCTATGGTGCCATTGCATTTTTTCATGAGATCCAAGCATACAAAGTTTTTCTTGTCTCGTGAAGCTCAAAAATTCATTTTATTTTGTGGCACCTTATTAAAGTTATGAGGAGCTATAACTTTGGTATGGTTGTGCGGGAAGCCCATTCTGAGGCATGACTTTCCCCATAGCCTCCTACATGTTTGTGAGTGCATACTAGCCATGAGTATATGTTTCTCACCTTTTGGGCCTTCTCACCCAATAGATAGCCATTAGTTCCATCACCTCAGAGTGAGTATGCATTTTCTAGACAAACAACCTAGATCTGATCCACAATGGTATGGACAAATGATCAAATCTTGATCCGATTCTCTTTTTGCTTCTCCTTCTCTCCCTTTCACTCTTTTACATAATTTTCATGTGTGTGCCTTTCTGCTAATGTTTGGTTTTCCATGGGACCTTGATCCTGGGGGCTTGATCACCCCTCTTGAATGTTGTTGTCTCATTTTTCTAGCATTAGTGCATTTGGATCCCTCTTGTTATGCATGTTTGGCTACTTTAATGTGATTTTGAAGCAAGTTCATCCTCTCACTAAAATGAGGGCTAAATGTGTCACAAAAATGTATCTTTGGACATTTTTACGCTCATTTGGGTCTTTCTTATGGATGTTGGCCTAATTTTTCCTAGATTTAATGTTGTAATGTGGTCAACACATTCACATTAGGTCTTGGACTCTTATGAATCAATAAGAATTCTATGATGTCTTGTAAAAGTTTTGTGAATTGTTGTAACCCACTTTCACATTGTTTTAGGATCTTTTTATTATAATTCACTTAAATAACCTCTTTTTATCACTTACCAAGCCTTATTTCAAAGTTTTTTAAAGAGTTGTAAGGCTATGTGCAGGATCATCATTGAAAAAATAGGCCCTTAAGTGGCAAAAAATTTAGAAAAATCAGAGTTAGGCAACTTGATGTAAAAATTTGAATAAGTTATCTATATTATTTCAAAATTATGTAAGAATAGAATCTGTAGAAAATTGAATGTAGTTTCTAAACTACTAGGTTTATTTTATTTTTTTTAAATCTATTTGGTGAAAATTTGAAATTTCAATGTAGTAGCCCTTAAATTTCAAGGAAAAAATAAGAAGTAGGTGTCTATTTGACCACCGTAACCACAATAAATTGATAATATTTTTTTATAAGATTTTAAATATAAGGAGAAGACTCATGTCTGGATGTAATACATATTTTTTTGTAATTTTTTTCCAAGTAAATAATTAATTATGAATATTTTATTAGAAATTTTAAAATATATAAAAACTCGTATGTCTGACCACCTTAATTTGGTCAAAACTTCATGAAATTCAATTTTTCTTTTTTTAATCCTATAGTATGTACAAAGCATACAATGTGACGCATGTTTCAGATTCAAAAAATGTGATAACATTTGAAAGCTATAAATGTTTTTCAATTAGCCTATCAATTAACACTTTAGTCGTAATTCAAATAAAAAATGAATAATAATTATTTATTAAATTCAAAGTAAAGCATAATTTATATTAGTGGAAAGCTAAGAATCTCCCTTAAAAACCCTTTTTGTTTCATCAATTTTGGGTAAACAAAAATTCGTCAGCTACATGGGCCATCATATCACTTACATATTGCCACTTTTTGGCCCATTATGATCCTGCACATACTCGTAACAAAATTCCATCCTTTTCTAGGCTTGTCGTCAATAATTTGACCATTTCTTATGTTTAAATGACCCCTTAATATACTTATAGGCCCTACTTAAGTGTTTTTCAAAGAATAATCCTATTAAACATCATTAAATACACTTTTATTCCCGACACCCATTAAAATTTCCCTGGTGGAACCAAGTCGCCTCTAGGGGCGACTTAGTCCCACTTGGCACAAAAATTAAAATTATTTTAAAATTCTAGTGGGATATTATTCTCTTAGCTTTTAGGTCAGCCTGTGATGTGGTATTTTTGAGAAATTTTATATAATCATGTATAAATAAATAATTTTCCTCTCATTTTTCACCCCAATTCACATACATACATTCATTCACTCATTGATTCATTCATTTAATCATTCTCAAGAATTTTAGGCACTAAAAAGTCTACATTCATTGGAGCTTCTACTTGCATATCTTTATATTTCTACATCAACGGTTTGGTGATTTGTAGCATTGGATGTTCTTCATTCATCATTCTCTTTCCATTTCATTTCATTATTAAGGGTTTGACTAAGGCAAACCACTATTCACTAATCCTTAACCCTTTTTCCCCTCTTTGCATGTGTGTTTTGTGGGCCTTGTATGCAGATTTGTCAAAGTGAAAGGTGTTAAAAGGTGTCATCAATTCATCAAAGTATTTAAAACTCAAAAAAACCCTAAAAGAAGCTTGGAGATCACCTACATACCAAATTATGCATATTCAGATCTAGATACCTATCAGGAACCAAAGTGAAAACTTTGAGCTACATATTGCATCTTCAAAATTATTGAAAGTTGAAGGTGGAATAAGTCACCATCAATGGTGAATTAGTCCCACTGCTAGGCCTGTAATGTGTTTTTTGCAGTTCTAGATACCCTTTTGGCAGAAACATATTATGATAGAATCTCCCTGAAACACGACTAAGTCGCCCAGTTTGGCATAAGTGTCCTAGTTGGCTTCAATAGTAAATTTCGTAGGATTCCAGAGCCTCTCTGCATCACATTCTAGTTTCTAGGTGCACTTCTCCAGTCTGATTCATTTTTTTTATAGTTTATTTTCATTTTTAGGTCATTTTGCATATCATATTATTTTTCCAAACATCTTGCATTTCATTAGTTTTGCATTAACAATCCATTAATTTTATCAATTCCTTGCATTTAGGGAATTTCATTTAGACATATTTCAATCATATTAGCATTAGTCTTGATTGAACCCCCAAGTTTTTTGTGGGATACCTTTCTCCTTTTAGGTGCAAAACCCTAGAAGTGCAAGAGAGTGTCCATTCTACAAAAAATTGTGGTTCATCCATGTTAAGAAATTTCTCATAAGCCCCATTCTTAAGATTATTTTATTGCAGAACAAGTGGGAGAGAAGATTCACTTCTTTTCGCAATATCTGGTTTTTCCTATCTCAAAGAAGGTAGACTTGTAGCTAAATCTGACTGAACATTCATTTCCATTCTATTAATCTCTATAAGTTCCTTGTGAGACACAAGGGCAAGATCTCTATCCATTTGTGCTATTGCCATGCCACACACTTGAAGCTAAAGACTCTCAATATCTTTGGATGGCACTTGATCTACCACCAAGTTTTCTATTTCAAGATCCAACATGTTAAGCTTTTTCTCTTATTGGCTTAGATCATCCAGGAAATCAAAGTGATTGAATATTTCATTATCTTTCCTATCCTTGAGATTCCTTTTCTTCCCTTTATGCACATTGTGAGTCTTGACTAGAATGAATCCATCCTTATATGTTGCTTACCTAGGTATAGGAGCCTTTCTTTTATCCACCTTATGAGGTTGATGGGGAGCCTAATTAAAAGAAGATACTAAAGAGAAAACTATGGGGCATATTTTTTGAAGGTGACCATACTCATGATAGATCTAAGACCTAAAAGGGAGAGCTTCATAGTCTAATTATTGTATCTATGATGTGGAACCAAGGTGAATTTCAAGAGATTCGGGTAAAGGATTATTTAAATCAATTTCAATACATATGTAAGTATAAGAAATTACCCTTTTATCTAGAATTTTTTCATAAGGACCAATTAGTTTTCCAAGCAAGAGAGGGATTGAGTGAAAAATATCATTCTTTCAAAATTCTTTAAGAAGCTAGGAAATACATACCCAAAAAGGAATACAAGATAGAAATTCCTTAGAAGGGTTAAAGCTAGTATGCCATGGCTTGATAAATAGACCCACTTGATTGTAAAAATGGGGACCTCTTTCAAAAGCCTTGTTACAATCCACCATGTAATTAAACACTATTAAAAAGTATTTGTTAGCTGCTAGCACTATTTCCATCTCTCCCTTACAGTTCCATGTGTAATGAGCCAATGATTCTATAAGATTGAAAATTATCATCGCTTAGGGTTTAGGACCTAGGACAACAAAATTTCTATACTCCACATTCAAGGATGCTCTAGAGATCTCACCCCAAGAGTGGAATAGAGGCAAGAGATCTATTAGAAGGGTGTCCTAGGGTCTAATTATAACTAATGAGGGGTTGAGCACCAAGCTAGGGCTTGGAAAGAATAATGAAATGCAAGATCTAATGACAAAACCTAGCGATGCATGAAACTTGAATGAATGACCTAAAAATGCATATAAATCAGAACAAAAAGCTGTAAAATCAAAGGCATGCACTTGGAAACTTGAAGAGGCCATAATGAGGATTGGAAATTCTAAAAAAACTAATTTTGAGGTTGACTGGGACTCATACACCATTTTGGGTGATTTAGTCCAAGATTGAGCTTTCTATGCCAAAATTGGAATATGAGAATGTTGATGGTGCAGGAGCACCTAGGAAACACTAGGCTATGGGTAGTCTAGGATAAATTTAGTGTAAATTATTTTCTAAGAAGGTCATGTTGACCATTGGAATTTGAGATAGAGTGTTTTCTTGTCTTGATCAAGAGTGATCAGGAGGGAGGTTGTAACTCATGTTTCTTAGTTGTTTAGGAGTTAGCAATAATTGGCAAAGGTGGCAAAATGGGACATTTTGCACCTTTTGCCACTTGATTATGGAAATTTCTGACCCAATGGATTGGTAACTACCTTGGAGAGGAGTTATAATGAGTTGCTCGAGCTGAGAGCAGGGTTGGTTGGTTGGTTTTTGATTTGGAATAATTTCATGGAGTGCAATTAAGACTGTGATATTGAAGAACATCTTTTGGTTTATGGTTTTGGATTTATGCATTGATGGTTTGATCAGATGTTGAGAGTAGAGTAGGTAGTGTAATTACTTTTTAGGCATTGCTTAGTTCAGTAGTTAGCTTGTTGCATCAGTTCAAGCATTTTTTTTTGTTAGGTTAATTCATTTCTTGCAATTTTTGTTCTGACTGTCAGACCGGCAGAGATGGAGCTCTAGACCGTGTTTCCCCTGTACCTGGTGTATGGGTTCTTGGAAACAGAGGCTAGAATCCATGTTTGTACATAAGGTAGAGGTAGGAGTCCTTAGGATTCAGGAATCCATGGAAAAATATTGTTCCTAGGCGAGCTTGGTAGTGCCCAGCTAGGACATTCAAAGAGTGCAGAGCACTAAGGTTGCAGGGGCGCTAATCTCCTGGTGAACCATGGTGTGGAGAGGATGTGGATTTCCTTGTAGAGGCTTGGTAGTAAGAAGGAGGCTTAACACAGACTAGGAAGTGGCAAACAAACTGAGGTCAGAAATTGGCTTAAAACAAGCCTAAAAGTGCTAAGTTAGTGGCTAGGGCAGTGTACGGACATCACAGGCTCCAAACCTCGAAAATCTTCAAGGTGTGGGCATAGGAAACACAAACCCCAAGAAAAGATCCTAGGTCATTTAGAGGGTTTTGGAGTGTTTTCCACTTTTCTCGGGTTAGGAGACCTAATTGGGGCTCAAGGGCTAGTAGCCTTTTTAACCCTAGAAGAGGGTTTGGTGAGAGCGATGGAAAATTAGAGATTGGTGGATGATCAAGAACCCTAGGGGAATGATCTTGAAGCTATGGGAGACATCACACGCCCCTGAATCATATTAGTGAAGGTTGGAGATTCAGTTAGCCTTTAGGAAGATTAAGGGCTAAGGAGAGAATGGCGGAGAGAGCACCAAGATTGGCTTGGTTAGGGAAATGGAGATGATAATAGGGTTGGCCAGGAGAACCAGGGGTTCATAACAAGAATTAGGGCCTATAGGTTAAGGTGGTGGAGAGTGACACCAAAGGAGTTCACCAAGGTGAGACCCAGAGCATGGAACAGTGAGTGTTCCATCCAACCCTACCCTATCAGATTGGTATCAGAGCAAGTAAAAGATTTGGGATAGAATCTTGTATGTCAGACCTTGAATCTAGTGGTTCTACCATCATGGTGACAAATGTTGAATTGGCTAAGATGGTTGAAGAACAGGAGGAAGAAAATAGGCTAATGAGGGAAATAATAGCCCAACTTGAGCAAGTAATGAGGAGTGCACAGTTAGAAGGAAGGAAACCAAAGGAAGAAGAGGTTGCAGAGGAAGACAAGACCCCTGAACCTGGCCCTATTTTGAAAGAAGAGCCTTTCTTGAAAGCATTGAAGGCTTTAAGTGGAAAAGCACTTGAAGGCATACCACTATTTAGTGGAAAAATGGAAGCTGATTTAGTTGTGGATTGGATAGAGGGAATGGAAAACCATTTTGAGTGTGATGGGGTCATAGAAGCACAAAAGGTAAAGGTGGCCAAATCAAGGTTAAGAGGTTCTTCCTTGACATGGTGGAAGTTCATTCAGACAGAGAGGGAAAAGGAAGGCAAGCAGCCTATCTCTACTTGGAAGGGAATGGTTGCCAAGGTAAGAGAAGCATACATGCCAGATGATTATGAAATTCAGTTGCATAAGAAAAGACATATCTTGAGGTAAAGAGACCAAGATGTGAACTCTTATAATGAGGAGTTTCAAAAACTTTGCATGAGGTCTAATGTGATAGAGGATGAAAGTCTCAAGGTGGCTAGATATCTTAACGGCTTGAAGTGGAACATTCAAGAGGAAATGACTCTTCTAAGTCCCAAGATAGTACACCAATGTTACCAATTAGCTATAAAGATTGAGGAAAGAAGCAAGAGGAAACAAGAACAAAATTCTAAGAGCAGAGGTAAAGGCAGAGATCAAAGAGATCAAAGAGGACAGCGAGGTGGCTACCAAGGTAGAGGCAATGACCAAAGAAACCAAGGGGAGTTTAAATCCACAGATCATGGCAATGAAAAACCTTTTAGAGGAGGGTATAATAGAGGTAGATGTTCTCAAGGAGGATCCACTAGAGGAAGAGGAGTAGGAAGGAGCAATTCATACTTTGCAAACATGAAATGCTACCATTGTGGTCAAGTTGGGCACCTAGCTTATAGGTGTCCGGAGAAAGCTTCTTCATCAAGCAATGAGAAGAGAGTGGCTTATGCACAAGAGGACACCATGAGTCCTAAGTCACCTGAGGTCAGTCACATTGAATCTGAGATGGGAGAGAATCTGATGTTTAGAAGAGTGTTGATCAGACAACCGGTCAAGGAAGAACCAAAACAAAGAAGAGCTCTATTTAGAGTGAAGTGCAATATACTTGGTAAAGTATGCAAGGTCATTGTAGATTTAGGTTCAACAGACAATATCATCTCAGAAGAAGTAGTAATGAAACTGAAAATGAAAAAGGTACCCCACACTAACCCCTACAAGGTAGCATGGCTCAACAAAGGGTAGAGTGTTCTAGTGAATGAGCAAGTAAGGGTGGATTTTTCAATTGGAGGGTATAAGGATAAGTTAGTTTGTGATGTTTTACCCATGGATGCATGCCATCTACTATTGGGAAGACCATGGCAGTATGAAAAAGTGCCATGTATGATGGGAAAGAGAATACTATTTCCTTCGAGAAGGATGGGAAGACTTTCAAGTTGCAGTCACTATCAGAAGAAGAAGAGGGATAGTCAAAGACACCAAGTGTCATGTTGAGTAGTGGGAAGGAGTTCCTTAACAACCTATATCAAGGGGTTGAGGGATATGTGGTTATGTTACAACCTAAAGAAGAAGACAAGGCTGAAAAGACAGTCATGCCCAGAGCAGTCCTAAAGTTGTTGGATCAGTTCAAGGACATTGTAAGTGATGGTGCACCTGCAACTCTACCACCAAAGAGAGCCATAAGTCATCAAATTGACTTCATACCTAGAGCCTCATTGCCTAACAAAGTAGCTTATAAGCTTACACCGGATTAGAATCTAGAGGTAGCTAGGCAAGTGCAAGAGTTGTTGGATCAAGGATTGATTCAAAAGAGCATCAGCCCATGTGCAGTACCGGTAGTCTTGGAAACCAAGAAGGGAGGTAAATGGAGGTTATGCACTAATTCTAGAGCAATAAATAGGATCACCATTAGGTATAGGTTCCCTATTCCTAGAATTGAAGACTTAATGGATTATCTTGGAGGAGCTCAATACTACACAAAGTTGGATCTCAAGAGTGGATACCATCAGATCAGAATTAAGGATGGTGATGAGTGGAAGACAAAATTTAAGACAAATGATGGGTTATATGAATGGAGAGTGATGCCATTTGGTCTCTCTAATGCCCCTAGCACATTCATGAGGCTCATGAATGAGGTGCTCAAGGACTTTACAGGGATATTTGTGGTAGTATATCTTGAAGATATACTCATCTTTAGTAAGACAGCAGAAGAACACCTAAAGCATGTGGAGATGGTTCTTAGAAGATTGCAAGAAGAGAAGTTAGCCATCAATCTAGAGAAATGTGAGTTCTTCAAATAGGAGCTTGTGTATTTGGGGTTTGTAGTATCCAAAGGATCATTGAAGATGGATCCAAGCAACGTGGAAGCCATCCTAAACTGGCCTACACCAACCACAGGGACTGAGGTAAGAAGTTTCCATGGTTTGGCTCAATTTTATAGAAAATTTATAAGGAACTTTAGTGGTATCTGTGCACCAGTCCTAGATACAATCAAGGGTGGTTTACAAACTAAGTTTGTGTGGACTCAAGAAGCTGAGAAAGGGTTTGAGAAACTGAAACAAGAGGTGGCAACTCAACCTATTCTCTTATTACCTAGTTTTGACAAATTGTTCACTGCTGAATGTGATGTAAGTGGAGTGGCAGTAGGAGGAGTGTTAAGTCAAGAGGGCAGCCCTATAGCCTTCTTTAGTGAGAATCTCAATGAAGCAAAGAAGAGGTATTCAACTTATGACTTAGAACTTTATGCTTTGGTTTAGTCACTTAGGAAGTGGAGACATTACCTTCTACCCAAGGAATTTGTAGTCTTTACCGACAATCAGGCACTTAGCTATATGAATACCCAAGAGAAGTTGAGCAATAGACACTTGAAGTGGATGGAATACATCCAGGCTTTTACCTTCACCATCAAGCACAATAAGGGACAACTAAACAAAGTAGTAGATGCATTGAGTAGGAGGTTGTTGACAGTGCAAGAGATATAAGTGAAGAGCATAGGGATTGATAGTTTTAAAGATCTCTATGGGGAAGATGAAGACTTTTAAGAGGTCTATAAGGTATGTTCTAACTTTGAGAACCATTTCCATAGCCAATACTCAGAGTATACATTGCAAAGTGGGTTATTGTTTAAAGGAAATCAGTTATGTGTTCCAAGAGGGTCAATGAGGGAAAATCTCATTCAGGAAAAGCATAATGGAAGTCTTAGTGGACATTTTGGCATCAACAAGACTTTAGAACTAGTGCAAATATTCTATTTACTGGCCTAAGTTGGCAAGAGATGTTAGAAAGTATGTGGAACAATGTGTTGTGTGTATGAAAGCTAAGGGAGGCGCTAGTAATGTTGGTCTATATCAACCCCTACCCATTCCTAACAGACCATGGGAGTGTGTAAGCATGGATTTTGTGGTAGGCCTTCCTAAGACCAAGACTGGTTTTGACAATGTCTATGTAGTAGTGGACAGATTTAGCAAAATGAGTCATTTTAGCCCTTGCAAAACTACTCATGATGCTAGTTACATAGCTCATCTCTTCTTCAAGGAAGTTGTAAGGATCCATGGATTTCCTTTGAGCATAGTTTCAGACAGGGATGTGAAGTTCATGAGTCACTTTTGGAAAACTCTATGGAGTAGATTGGGTACCAACCTGTCATTTGGATCAGCTTACCATCCTCATATCGATGGTCAAACATAGGTGGTTAACAGAGTGCTAGGAAACCTTCTAAGGTTCCTAACTTTGGAGTATGGATAGATATGGGATATGGTTATCTCACAAGCTGAGTATGCTTACAATGATAGTGTGAACCGGACCACAGGGAAGAGTCCTTTTGAAGTTGTGTATGGGATGCACCCAAGAGGCATATGTGAGCTTAGAGATCTTGGAGCTATGGACCATAGAAGTGGACATGCAGAAGACTTCAATCAAACCATGAAAGAGATTCAGAAGCAGGCGAAGAAGACAGTCACCGAGGATACAAAAAATTTGAAGGAGAAGGTAGATTTGTCAAGGAAGGATGTGCAATTTGCAGTACGAGACTATTTCATGGTCCACCTTAACAAGTCAAGGTTGTAGAAGGGAATTTCAACCAAGTTGCAAATGAAAAGAGTAGGACCATGCAAGATTTTAGCCAAGTATGGTAAAAATGCATACAAGTTAGAGTTACCTATCAGTTTAGGAATCTCACTAGTTTTCAATATAGCTGACTTGATCAAGTACAAGGGGTTAGTCAATGATGTGGATCAGAATAGTAAGGAGATCTTCAAGGACATCAGCAATATATCCTTACCTAATCAAGACTAGCCTCAGGAAGAGAAGATCTTGGAGTCAAGAGTGAAGAAGGCTACAAGGCACAAGGTATACATGGAGCATCTTGTCAAATGGAGGAATAAGCATGAATCTAAGGCTACATGGATGGATGAAGCTCAGCTCAAGAGGCAGGGCATAGATGTGTCATTACCCTCTCCTGACATTCCATAGAGTTTGTGTAGAGGGGGAGAATGGTGCAGGAGCACCTAGGAAACACTAGGCTATGGGTAGTCTAGGATAAATTTAGTGTAAATGCTTTTCTAAGAAGGTCATGTTGACCATTGGAATTTGAGATAGAGTGTTTTCTTGTCTTGATCAGGAGTGATCAGGAGGTAGGTTGTAACTCATGTTTCTTAGTTGTTTAGGAGTTAGCAATAATTGGCAAAGGTGGCAAAATGGGACATTTTGCAACTTTTGCCACTTGATTATGGAAATGTTTGACCCAAGGGATTGGTAACTACCTTGGAGAGGAGTTAGAATGAGTTGCTTGAGCTGAGAGTAGGGTTGGTTGGTTGGTTTTTGATTTGGAATAATTTCATGGAGTGCAATTAAGACTGTGATATTGAAGAACATCTTCTAGTTTATGGTTTTGGATTTATGCATTAATGGTTTGATCAGATGTTGAGAGTAGAGTAGGTAGTGTAATTCCTTTTCAGGCATTTCTTAGTTTAGTAGTTAGCTTGTTGTATCGGTTCAAGCATTTTTTTTTGTTAGGTTAATTCATTTCTTGCAATTTTTGTTCTGACTGTCAGACCGGCAGAGATGGAGCTCTAGACCATGTTTCCCCTGTACCTGGTGTATGGGTTCTTGGAAACAGAGGCTAGACTCCATGTTTGTACATAAGGTAGAGGTAGGAGTCCTTAGGAGTCAGGAATCCATGGCAAAACATTGTTCCTAGGCGAGCTTGGTAGTGCCCGGCTAGGATAGTCAAAGAGTGCAGAGATCTAAGGTTGCAGGGGTGCCAATCTCCTAGTGAACCGTGGTGTGGAGAGGATGTGGATTTCCTTGTAGAGGCTTGGTAGCAAGAAGGAGGCTTAACACATACTAGGAAGTGGCAAACAAACTGACCAATCTCAAGGAGGTCAGAAACTGGCTTAAAACAAGCCTAAAAGTGCTAAGTTCGTGGCTAGGGCAGTGTATGGACAACACAAGCTCCAAACCCGAAAAAACCTTCAAGGTGTGGACGTAGGAAACACAAACCCCAAGAAAAGATCCTAGGTCATTCAAAGGGTTTTGGAGTGGTTTCCACTTTTCTCAGGTTAGGAGACCTAATTGGGGCTCAAGGGCTAGTAGCCTTTTTAACCCTAGAAGAGGGTTTGGTGAGAGCGATGGAAAATTGGAGATTGGTGGATGATCAAGAACCCTAGGGGAATGATCTTGAAGCTATGGGAGACATCACACACCCCTACATCGTATTAGTGAAGGTTGGAGATTCAGTTAGCCTTTAGGAAGATTAAGGGCTAAGGAGAGAATGGCGGAGAGAGCACCAAGATTGGCTTGGTTAGGGAAATGGAGATGATAGTAGGGTTTGTTGGAAATATGTGCCTCAAAAATTATAGGCTGAAACCTCCATGAGTGCCAAGTTGGTGTGACAGGTTCCATGTCTAGCCGACTAGCAGTTTGCTTTATTCAGTTCTAACCAGGTCGTTGTGACCTTGTTACCGTCTTGCCGATTTGTACACTGAGATGTCTATCGCTATTACATAGTGTGTTTGTTGTGACCTTATAGCACTTGGGAGACCTTTGGCCGAAAGGCCATTCAATCGTGTATCGGTGAGACTCTTGGCGACTACGGGCTTTGGGATAACTGAAGGTTCTTGCTAAGAAGTCTCAGCGAAGTTTTAATCTATCGCTGACAATGTATGTATTGAGGTCCTCAGGGTAACCCATATTGACAGTGTTTGTTTTGTATTCATTGGGGAGACTTGGCCGAAGGAAATGTCATTGGTAAGATGTCCTACCGATGTGGATATGTCTCGGTGACAAAGACTCAAGTGTTAGTCTTCATTGTAGCTCTTGGCGAATGATGGTCATCGGTGGAACACGGTGGTTTCGATAAGAAGTCCCAGTGACTTTGACGAGTCTTTCCGATGTTGAAGAATCTTCAGGATAACTTAAAGCTATCAGAGAAACCTCTTAGCAATGGCAAAAGCCTTGCCAATAGCTGATGGATATCGGGGTAGCTCTTGGCAACAGTTGGTCATCAGAGTAACATATGGAGATCGGTATGAACTCTTGGCAATAGGTGTGAGTCTTGCCAACTTCTCCTTGGTGCTCGATAGGTATGGGGACTTTGGTATTAACCTTTGATGTCTCGCTTTGACCTCCTGGAAAAAGCGATAAGTCAGGGCGACTACGTGATGACTCAGTGTATATCTTGGAGCTCGATATAACATCTTGGTGACTACAGAGGCTCTTGGCGACATCAATATGAAGTATATGTTGCATCGGCGAGACATTGTTAGGGTCTCATTGAGATGCCAGTGCATTACGAATTATGTTGATTGTCTGACTGTCATACATGGAATCTCGTGGATGAATAGAGGAAGTTGAATGTGAACCATTAGCAATTGGTTCATTGTGACAGTTCTGTGAGAAAGCTTAATAGTCAGGGAACACCATGGATATAGTTGGAAGTTGCAAACGCTTGGGGGTTGGATAGTAGTTCCATCAATAGTGAAGTGTAAAGAATTAAAAACTATATCAATAAAGGATTTAAAATCTGTAAAGGCTATAACATGGATGTTTTCTGTTAGAAGAATGTTCATGATGAATGCTGTTGTATAATGACACCAGAAAGATAAGTCTAGAATTGTATGTAATTTTGATTACTGTAATACAAAGTGATTTCTCTTGGTGTGGTGGGTTTTTCTCCCGTAAGGGTTTTCCCACGTATATCTTGTGTTCAAGTGTGTTTGTATAATACTTTGTTTCTATAATCTATTTCTTAGTGCATCTCAACTTGACTGTAATTGAAATTTAAAAGTACTTCTGCATTCTTTCTTGAGGTATTGATGTTAGGAGAATTGTTTTCCGTATCTAATTTTCTTTACATGGTTGGCCAGGAGAACCAGGGGTGCCTAACAAGCATTAGGGCCTGTAGGTTAAGGTGGTGGAGAGTGACACCAAAGGATTTCACCAAGGTGAGACCCAGAGCATGGAACAGTGAGTGTTCCATCCAACCCTACCCTATCAGTTGATTTTGAATCTCTTGAAACCGTGAAAAATTGGTTGTATTGGGACTCATACATCCAAGGTGGTGTACTAGTCTCAATGTACTTTTTATAAAGGTTAAGGTCTAATTATGCTCTCCAATCTCTTCTCTTTCTACCAGACTTTTATTCTAGACCTGAAACCTTGGTTTTCAACCTGTAGATGACTTTTTGTGAAGATAAAAAAATTACAAATGAGGGGAAAACTCCAAAAAATTTCTCCAAGCTTCTAACCTAACCTTCAAGGGATCTTCAAGCTCCAAGACACCTAGATCTTGAATGGTTTCGTGTAAATCAACAATCTAACATGAAGTGGGTATGAAGGATGTGGATCTAGATCTTGAAATAAGTGTGGAACAATGCTTGATCTTGGATCTTGAATGCAACATCACAACACTAGCTCACCAACATGGTTGATGCTTGATAATCTTGACATGATGACGTATCTTGAATTACTGCAACAATTGATGAAGAATTCTTCCCTTGAATGCCTTATAAATGATCTTGAATGCTCTCTTGATGATCTTGTAAAGTATTGGAATGCTTAACTCTTGAGTGCTTGACTTGATATCATGCATGCTTAGTGAAAAATTATTTGAGACATTTTTTATATAGGAAATCCATCTAATATCCCATTTATTAGATCCCATAGGCTGACATTCATGAAATTTAAACTTCAAACCTAGATTTTCCCACTCAAAACCCTAAAATAAGGCCAAATGGGACTCATACGCCACACCTAGCATATGGGTCCCACTCATATGACCAACGTGGCATATGGATCCCATAGGGCCTATTCAGAGGGAGAAAGTGTCAAGGAGTTGAGAAATTAAGTTTATTTGAGGTCCATGTTAGGATTTCAATTAACATATGATGTGAGATGCATAATATAGGGTCTTAGGGGCCTATTAATAATGATATTTTGGGCATTGAAATTGTACTCCATTCTTGGTGATAATACAATCCTTGGTCTAATTTGGACCTATCTTGGGCACCCGTGCATTAATTATCCTTTAAATTGGCATTTATAGGCCCCAAGAACCCATTATTTCAGATCTTGAGGCTTATTCCACTCAAAAATCATATAAAATCCCAACAAAAATCATTTAAGACATTCAAATCCTAAAAACAACCTCAAAACCTTAGGTAGTACTCATTCGCCACCTGGGGTGAATGAGTCCCTTTGGTGGGACCCATTCGCCAAGGGTGGCGAATGAGTCCCTTTTGGGGCATTTTTCAATTTTGAGTAGGAAATTCACCAATTTAATTCAAATTTCTAGTGGATATTGGAATTTGAGATCTAAATAATGGTCAATTAGGTGTCAATTCCTATAAATACAAGTTTCTAAATCATTTTCATATAATCTAAACAATTCAAGCACAATTCTAAGCCCTTTGAATAAGTGAATTCAAAAGTTAAAGTTGAGAATCTTTCACAAGAGTATTCACAAGTCTATTAACAACAAAGTTGAAGCTTTGAAGCAAAATTCAAGGTTTTTGCAGGTCTTCAAGCTCAATTTCATTCAATATATAGCATTTTCAAGGGTTGATCATGGATTCCTATGGTGAATCATGAAGAATTCTAGGTTAGGGAGATGCAACTAACCATCAAGCCAAATCTAAGGACTTCTTTTCTAAGTGATTCCATCTTCCATTGTCACTCTATCATCAACCTAAGGAAGGTTTACACAGTCCATTTGAGGTGATTAGATATCTCCTAAGGTGAATCCTACATCATTCAAGTTATTTTATGCATCTTGTTCTTACACATTAGAATAGAATTCCATCATGTTTCAGATTTCTTAGTCTTAGACACACTTAAGGCTAGGGTTTGTATGCACATTTCATTATTCTTTTCAAGGTTTAATTACCAAAATAGGGGTTTGACCGAGGCAAACCCCCCATTAGCAAATCAAGTTCTACTTTTTTTTGTAGGTATTTTAATAGGCTCAGATCCAAAACCCAGTTTGGAAGGAAAGTGCAGATGTTGGAGTGAAGATCAGAGTTTCCAGTTTCTAAAAAAAGCAGAATGAGACTTATTCACCATTAATGGAAAATGATTCCCACTAAAGGTGTCTATCTGATCGGTTTTGTGGATTCTAGTACCCTTTTCCCCGAAACAACTTTATGGGTAGAAACCTTGATCTAGGATTGATTCGCCTAGATTGGTGAATGAGTCCCAACAGGTTAAAAAGTTAGTTTTTCTATAATTTTAGAGAGATTTGAAGTCTTCACTCTATCCTCTACAAGTTTCTAGGTGCACCCTTTTTTTTTGGCTTTCATATTTTATTTTATTTTTCATTCAATTTATCTTTTTAGTTCTTTTTGCATATCACATTGTGTTTTCAAACATTTTGTATTTTTCAAGTTTACACTTGGTAGTGAACCCATTTCTTGTCTCCATCATCTCTAAGGAATCCTTATAGTTATATCTCTCATATCCTTCATTGGGTTGAGATCTCTAAGATGTCCTTGAGTGTGAATATTGTGAAATTGGATCCCTCTCCTTGTATCCATTTTATGGACAAGGAAGTGAAGCATTCATTTCCAATGTCCACATTTTGGTGAACCCGATGTGAAAGCATCATAATTTTGATTTGGATTTCATTTACATCCTAGGTACATTTAGCTTACATTAACATTACATTGTAATTTGTATTAGTTAATTTGCATTCTAGGGTTTCAAAATTTGCATTAGTCAAAGGCTCATATAGTTTGCATTATTTCATTTAAATCTACTAAAAATTATTAAAATTTTGTATTTGGATCTTAGGTTTTCATCATACAACATATGTATAACATAAAAACCATCCAAAGAAATAAAAAAATATCAAAAAAATCCCTCCTAGGACTCATTCGCCACCTTGGGTGAATCAGTCCTAGTGCAAATTTGGCACTACTATTTTTAGAATTAAATTTCTAGTTTTTTAAGTTTTTGTTTGCTCCTATTACTTTTATGTTTCAGTTTAGTTGCTTTCTGTTACATTTAAGTCATTAGAAATAACATTATTTACATTCATGGAAATTATGGATAGCATTAGATTTTTGCAAATTTCATTCTTAGTATTAGTTCCTAGTTCATTTAGAACAGATTCATCAACAAACAAAAACAAAAATAAAAAAACATCAAAAGAAACAATTCAAAAAATTCTTCAATTCAGAAAAAGTATATCATCCAAGCCTTTTATTATTAATGATTTAGACATGTTAGATGAAGCCCTTCAAGACTTCCTTTCACTAAGATCATCCATTGAGGCTAGTCATGAAAAACCCAAACCAACAGAAGTTAACTTACCCCTCAAGCCTTTTAATAGTGATGAATTTGATATTATAGATGAAGCCCTTAAAGGCTTCATCTCATCAAGCCCATCCGCTAGTGAGAAACCAAAAATAAATGAAGTCAATGTGATTCAACCTAAACTTATCCCTTACCCACCTTCACACAAGCCTCAACCTGAAAACAAACCCGAGTTCATCCTTTATCCACCTAAGAATAATGTTTTGAAGCAACTGAGTCAAGATACCATTTCTCACACTTATAACACTAGAAAAAATCCGCAACCACAACAAACCACCCCGACAACCTTACTTTTTCCTAATCCCATTTTCCCTAGCACTCCTCACTTTCCTTCGAATAGTGGGAAGGAGTATGATCTTGTTGAAGAACTTAAGAATACTTTTGCAAAAATATCCCTTTGGGACCTAATTTAGAATTAACCAAACTATCACACTATGCTTCAAACAACCTTACAATGCAAGTAGTGGTTTCTCCTGGTACCAATGCAAATGATGTGGCAACTCTAATACAAGGAATGGATATAGTTAATGTAGACATTACCTTTTACCAACATGAGCTCCCTCCCTTGGAATTGAGAAAGTAAAATGGCGCCTTCATGATAATAGCCCAATTCAATAGAATAGGTATCAAAAGGACCCTTGTTGATAATGGGTCAACCCTTAATGTGTGTAGTGTAAAAATCTTAGATAGATTGTCGGTAGACAAATCCAAAATTGAGTCTGACTCCTTATCAATAAGAGGATTTGACAATGTCAGCAAGAAACTGCTTGGTCTAATTACCTTACCTATTATAGTTGGAAAGGCTACCCTACAAACTCCTATTCATGTCATGCATCATGACCTTTTATACAATATTCTTTTGGGAAGATGCTGGATTCATGAGATGCTTGTAGTGCCTTCTACCCTCCATCATATCATGAAATACGTCTATAACAACAAGGTCTACCAAGTTGAAATAGACCCCGAGTCTGAAAGTTGCTTACAACTCAAAAAGGGAACAAGTCCTCTGAGTACATTAATTCCAACATCCCACATAGAACCTATAGAAGTTGAAAAACAAGAAGAAGAAGAAATAGTGTTCAAATTATTAGGCGATGATTGGGGTTCCTTGGAGTTCACAACTTCATTTATGGGAGAGTATATAATCACAAGAAAGGAGGATGAAAAAAAAGAACAACCAATGGTTATGTCAATTCAGAATTCAAAATAACCTTCACAGGTATCCACCTCATCTACTTTGAAAGAAAATACAAGTTATACAACTAATTTTGATGAGATAGATTACCAACAGCCACCGAACCCAAAAGAGATGGAAAAACTTTATGGGAGAGGTTATGAACTTGTGAAAAAATTAGGACACAATGGTAAAGAATGTGGAAAGAAAGAACAAGGAATTTGAGTTCCTATAGAACCTAATATGCAAGAGACAAAGATTGGTTTAGGGTATTCTTTTTCTAAGACAACAAAAGCAAACAAGAGACCATCATTAAACATCAACACTATCATGTACAAGCCATGAACCAATCTTGCTATGAAACATATTGAACTGCTTGACATGACTTATCCACCATCATGGGAGTACTTTGAAAGTGATGAAGACTTGAAACAAATGTTAGGAGTTTATGATGATTCATATTCTACTCCTCCAAAGAAAAAGGTTACATGTGCTATGATCATTACCAAACAAAAAGATGTGATGGGTGAAAGTAATGAGCAAGACACAGGTATGGACCAATATCATCTTGAATTTCCAATGTCTAATGCACTTCCCTTAGGTGATAAAATTGATATACCAATGGACATAGAAGATAAAGACAAATTAATTAAGATAGGGATGTGCCTTGATGATGAAGAACAAGAAGACACTACAATCTTTCTCCATGACTTTCCCAAAATTTTTGCTTGGAAATACTTAGATATGTTAGGCATAAATCCGAAGATAGTAACACATAACATTGTCCTTACTGAAAATGCTAAGCTCGTTCGACAAAAGATACAAAAAATGAATCCCAAGATAGCATTGCATCTGGTTAAAGGTGAACTTGAAAAAATCCTTGATGCTAGTTTCATACGACCTATTGATTATTCCCCTTGGATCTCAAACATTGCCACAGTTGCAAAACCTGACAATCGTATTAGGATGCACATAGATTTTTGTGATTTAAATAAAGCATCTTTAAAGGATTATTTTCCCCTTCCTAATATTGACATGATAGTAGATTCAATTGCATGACATGCTTTGTTGTCATTCATGGATGGATTTTTTGAATATAATAAAATCTTTATCAACCCTCAAGATCAATATAACACAACATTTATGACAGTTTGGGGAACATTTTGTTGGGTTATGATGCCTTTTGGATTAAAAACTGCAGGTGCAACATATCAACGAGCTATGACACTAATAGTCCATCACTACATACATAATATTTTAGAATATTATGTTGATGAGGGTATGTGTAGGATCATCATGGAAAAAATAGGCCCTTAAGTGGAAAAAAATTCAGAAAAATTAGAGTTAGGCAACTTGACGTAAAAATTTGAATATGTTATCTATATTATTTCAAAAATATGTAAGAATAGAATTTGTATAAAATTGAATGTAGTTTCTAAACTACTAGGTTTATTTTAAAAAAATAAAAATCTATTTGGTGAAAATTTGAAATTTCAATGCAGTAGTACGTAAATTTTAGGGAAAAAATAAGTAGGTGTCTGTCTGACCACCCTAACCAAAATAAAATGATAATATTTTTTATAAGATTTTAGATATAAGTAGAGGACTCATGTCCCGATGTGATGCATATTTTTTTGTAATTTTTTTCCAAGTAAATAATTAATTATGAATTTTTTGTTACAACTTTTAAAAAATATAAAAAACTCGTATGTCTAACCAAGTTAACTTGGTCAAAACTTCATGAAATTCAACTCCTTTTTTTTTTATTCCTATAGTATGTGAAGCATAGAATGTGATGCATGTTTTCGATTCAAAAAATGTGATACCATTTGAAAGTTATACATGTTTTTTCAATCAGCCTATCAATCAGGACTTTAGTCATAATTCAAATAGAAAATGAATAATAATTATTTATTAAATTCAAAGTAAAGCATAATTTATATTGGTGGAAAGCTAAGAATCTCCTTTAAAAACCCTTTTTGTTTCATCAATTTTGGATTAAAAAAAAAGTCATCAACCACATGGGCCATCATATCACTTACATATCGCCACTTTTTAGCCCATCATGATCTTGCACATACCCATGACATCCTAGCTAAATATTTAACAAGACAAGACAATGTGAATATCCTTTAGAAAATATTTAAATAGATGAGAAAGTACAACATGAGATTAAATATAAAAAAGTGTGTCTCTGGTGTATATAGTGGGAAACGTTTTGGGTTTATCATATCTCACAGAGGCATAGAGGTGGAAACAAAGAAAATTGATGCCATAATCAACATGCCACCTCCCAAAAACATTTTTCAATTGTGCAGGTTACATCTAAGAATCCAAGCCATCCATCATTTTGTAGCATCTTTAGTTCACCACAAATTACCATTCACACATCTTCTTAAAAAGGATGTGCATTTTAATTGAAATGGATATTGTAAACAAGGTTTTGAGAGTTTAAAGGAATGCCTTGCAACTTCACTCATTTTACAACTTGCCATGCCAAAAAAACCATTCATACTTTACATAGTTGTGTTAGCTCATGCTCTTGCAACATTGTTGGCTCAACAAGATGAAAATGGTAAAGAACGTCCTATTTATTACATTAGTATAACTTTGATTGATTATGAGAAGCAGTACACAACAATTGAAAAACAATGTTGGGCCCTTGTATTCGCTACCAATAAGTTGCGACATTATTTACTAAATGTGAAATTATAGGTGATGACAAAATTTGACCTTCTCATGATGCCTAGCTAAGTGAGTGATGTGGTTGACTGAGTTTGACCTTAAACTTGTTTCATAAAAAGAAATTAAAGGACAAGCCTTAACTGACCACTTAGCTAATGCTCCTTCCCCTCTAGCATTACCTAGCACTCACTCTTTCCCTGACAATAATGTGTTGACAATTGAACTTAATACATGGGAGTTATATTTCAATGGATCTAATTGTAGAACTAGAGCTCTGGCACTGGGGTTATACTAATCCCACCTGCAGGAAAGCCTATTCCCTTGTCATATTAGTTAATCTTCCTATGTACAAATAATACTGCTGAGTATGAAAATTTTCTCATCAGATTACATGTTGCTCTGATCTTTGGTGTACAAGACATTAAAATATTTGGTGATTTGCAATTAGTAATCAAAAAAATAAATGGAACATATCAAGCAGAGAATGAAAAATTATCAAAATACAAGGATCTTACAATGCACTTCTTAGAGAATTTTGAGTCATTTATCATTGATAACATCCTACAAAAGGATAATTGGCATGCAGATGCAATGTCAAGTGTAGCCTATCTTATATCACCTCAAGATCCTTCAAAATATTTCACATTCACCATTCATCACATCATGAAACCTTTGATTGATGATAAACCAAAAGATGTCCTAACAACAACTGTGGAAGACTAGAGTGAATGGTATGATACAATATCTAACTATTTGAAAAATAATACCTTTCCTGAGCTGACAACAAAGAACATTTGAGCCCACTTGTGCAAGCTCGCATCTAAGTATATAATTATTTCTGATGCATTGTATCAAAGATCATTCCATTGCCTCTTACTTAGATGCTTAAAAAAATATGAGATACCCACAACACTTGAACAAACCCATTCAGGTGCTTGTGGTGGCCATTTTAGAGGAAAACCATTGGTTCAAAAACTTATCCATATTGGGTACTATTGGAGAAACATGGAACAAGATTGCTTTGATTACATCAGAAAATGACACAAATGTCAGGAGCATATAAATCTAACCCATGCTCCTTCTTTTGAAGTTCAAGCTTAAGTTTTGATATGGCCCTTTGCAGTTTGGGGATTAGAAATTATAGGAAAGATATCACCCCCTTCTTCCGCCGAACATACATTTATCATCACTACAACTGATTACTTCACAAAATGGGTAGAGGCCATTCCCCTTTGATCCACAATAGCTGAGGTAATATGTCGTTTCATATTGGAACACATTATTGCTCGCTTTGGACTTCCTTCTGTGTTAGTCTCTAATAATGGTACACCATTTAAGAATAATGACATGAAGAAATTATTAGACACATTTAACATACAACATCACTTTTTGACAACTTATTACCCACAATCTAATGGTCAAGCTAAATCAACTAATAAGGTTATTAAACAAATTCTGAAGAGAACTGTTAACAAGCATCATAAGGATTGGCATACTCAATTACACTATGCATTATGGGTTTATCACACAAGTGTTGAATCCTCTACAAGGACTACACCTTACAATCTTTTCTATGGTAGTGAGGCAATAATTCCCTTGGAGTTAGAGATTCCTACGTTAATAATCACTCTTCAAGGACTTATTGATGATAGAAACTATAAAGAGAAAATATTACATCATCTTGAAATTCTCTATGAACAACACATCAATTCTCTTGAACATCTTTAGGCTTATTTCAAAAGGAAACAACGATATTACAATCTCAATGTCATCCCTCATACATTCAACAAAGGTGATTTAGTCCTATCTAAAAATCAATGAAAGATCAATGCTGACCCAAATGAAAGAGGAAAATTTAGTCCTAATTAGTTAGGACCATACATAATTGAATTTTTTTGGGTCTGGTGCATACGTATTAACAGAACTAGATGGAACAACTCTCAAAGAACCTATAAATGCCACACATCTATGATAGTATTATTTCTAATCCTTTGAATGGTATGAATGATAAAGCAATGTTGTTAGACCTACTGGATTATATTCCATATGCTTTCGTATTGATTCATTCCTAACAAACACTTAGATGTATGTCTTAAACACTAAGGTGATTATGTAAGTCATTTTTCTATAATTACTTTAAGTTTCATGTTATTCAAATTCATCCTCTGTGTTATGTTAGATTAGATCCTTATATGCATTTAACACTGGTTAGTTAGATCATAGGAGCATTTAATTTAGCATAACATACTTAATTACAATGTTGCATCTAAGAGAAACTGTAATAAGTTTTAATTAGATCACATAAAGAATGTTAAATAATGAAGATATTCATTAAATAATATTACAAAGGTTATTTAATTAATCATATTACCATTTGGGTATGTGCAAGATCATCATGGAAAAAACAGGCCCTTAAGTGGCAAAAAATTTAGAAAAATCAGAGTTAGGCAACTTGAAATAAAAATTTGAATAAGTTATCTATATTATTTTTAAAAATGTAAGAATAGAATCTATAGAAAATTGAATTTAGTTTCTAAACTACTAGGTTTTTTTTCTTTTTTTAAATCTATTTGGTAAAAAATTGAAATTTCAATCTAGTAGTACTTAAATTTCAGGGAAAAAAGAAGAAGTAGGTGTCTGTCTAACCACCCTAACCACAATAATATGATAATATTTTTTTATAATATTTTATATATAAGTAGAGGACTCATGTCCCAATGTAATGCATATTTTTTTGTAATTTTTTCCAAGTAAATAATTAATTATGAATTTTTTATTACAAATTTCAAAAAATATAAAAACTCATATGTCTGACCACCTTAACTTGGTCAAAACTTCATGAAATTCATTTTTTATTTTTTTAATCCTATAGTATGTGAAGCATAGAATGTGACACATGTTTTAGATTCAAAAAATGTAATAACGTTTGAAAACTATAGATGTTTTTCAATAAGCCTATCAATCAGGACTTTACTCATAATTCAAATAGAAAATGAATAATAATTATTTATTTAATTCAAAGTAAAGCATAATTTGCATTGATGGAAAGCTAATAATCTCCTTTAAAAACCCTTTTTGTTTCATCATTTTTTGGTAAAAAAAAGGTCATCAGCCACATACCCTACAAATACCCATCATATTGCCACTTTTTGGACCATCATGATCCTGCACATACCCATTTAACATTTAACACATTAAATTAACTACTAGAACATCATATTCTCATATATATATATCAAAGTTTTATGTGCATGACACTAAGGTCTATGGCTACCAGATCCCTCGGGATCTGTTACTCGCGTTGCTCTGGTGGTGGTACGTCGGGAGATGGTGGCGTGCGATCATGATCATGATCTACCAAATCTGTGAGAAAACTCTAAGCCTCATATCTGTCCAAGGGCCTCCTGATGTGCTCCTGCTATCTGATCTCTCTCTACCTCTAGCTTGGATACCTCCAACTCTAGTCTCTCAAACTTTATTGGGGTCCAAGATGACTATTCCTTTGATGCAGCATCAGCTTAGCAGACTCATCTCCTCAAACTCTCATATGCCACCTGTAGTCTCGCAAATGGCTTGAGTGATTCTAGGTTTTGATACACAATAGTTGGGGGAACGTTGTCTGAGTCTGTGGCCTCCTCATTGACTAACATGGTCACTATCTTTGTAGTTTGCTATCAATAGAGATCACACAAATCTCTCACAGCTCTTGCAAGATAGAAACAATAAATAATCAGTACACATCATGACATATATATATATAAAGCATAATCCTAACCACAAAGTACATGCATAAATAAAATATCATCACCAATATCTCTGGCAGGTTGTGAAACATTAGCCTCATCCTGTGCAAGGGGCATGGAAGATGTGATAGCTCCTCCATGACTGTGGCACTGATTATTTTTTTGGTTGTTGCTCATGATCTAGTCATACGAATGGGGGAGGGCTCTCCCCACTCATTCCAGGCTCAATCTTCAGTCGTTGCATCATAACCCTCACTCATGGGTGGCTCCTTCTCCTCATCCTCCTCCTGGTCCTCCTCATCCTTCTCCTCATCTCCTCTATCCTAACCATCATAATCAGTATCTGCATCCTCATCATAGTCCTCGTCTATGACATCTGTAAATATGTCCACAGCCCTGTACCATGTCTCCTTAGCCCTGTCCTCTATATCATCTCCCTAATCTGGAAATGGTATTGCATCTCCTATAGGCTCATCTATGGGAAATATAGGAGTTGGTCATGATATTGTCGACCACTCATAATAATCTATGGCACCGATGTCATTAGCATCAGAGACTGGAGGCATATCATGATTTGAGTACTCAGAGTGACTGTAGACAACATTCTATTCAATCAATTGTATTATATCACCAAGTCTCTAGGCACTCCACACTGACCTCCTGAATAAGGGTCATTCCCTTAGTGGTTTCTAGACCTACCCAAACTATCATGTGACTCAATCATAGTAGAAAGGACGTACTAAGTAATCGTGTTAGCCAATCAAAAATCTATCCAACTATAATCTCCTCATCTGCCGAGTGTGATCTGGCCACTGAAGTGTAAGCTAATATGGTCTCCAAAGGATCTCATCCTCCTCTAGTCAGTCAAACCATACTCTCCAAAAGTGTAAATCACTGTACTGCCAGAATCGTCGTAGAAGATAGCTAAAGGCCCGAGGATACCCCATGGATGTTGGACACGGGAAGTCAGCAGGTCTAGTACAAGTGTTATGCTCAAGCCACCAAACCTATAGAAGCATACAATGTACCATGATGTCCACCTCCTGAAACAAAAACCTTCCAAGGTCATAGTATAAGTGCACCAAGATGCAACAACCCTAGGCATATACTGTCATGTTCTCTACCATCCCTCGTATCAGGTTTACAAGTCCTCCCTCTAAGTATGCTACCTAACTTTCAAGTATGAGTACTAGTGCAACTGTGTGCATCATAATCCATCTAACCAATGGGGATTGTGAATATAGTAGCATCGGTAGATCAATCTATGCCCTCACTCGCTCGTCACACACTAGTCCATTCAGGAAATACTGCATGTCAGCCTTCTTCTCGTGGAATGTTTGATCTCCTTGAAATTTTACCCACTCACCCTGAATAGGAACTCAAAGTATGTGGTGGACATCCTCTAAGGTGATCATCATCTCACTAGTAGGAAGGTGGAATGTGTACATGTCAGAATCCTAGCACTTCGCTAGAGCCATTAGCATCACATTATGGTACCTCATGGGGGGCATGAGGTACACCCAATATATCCCTACATCTTGTAATAGCTCTGTGTCCTCCACTGAAAGGGTGGGGGCTAAGTCTCTAAGAAAGCTAAGCTATCTACCACCCATATACTGACACGAACAAGTGGGTACCTAAAAATAAAATAAAAAATATGTCCTTATAAGCAGGCTAAACTCTTCAATGGTTACATGAATCATCATAAAAGTTTACTAAAGTTCCTCTAGTGTGCTTTCCTAAAGGCCCTAGACACTTTAGATCCCTTTTGGGAAACTTCATGAAGAAACGAGACACTTTGCAAAAAAGTGGGACACTTCGCGAACAAAAGGTATACTTTGTGAAACAATAGGATACTTCACGAAAAAAATGGGACACTATGCGAAATTTTTTTTCCAAGGCCCTGAATTAACCTAGAAATATACAAAATTCATAAAATAACTGTGCAAATACAAAGCAAAGGTAGCATAATTGACTCACCTCATGATGACGTTTGTCGTGTGTCACCTGGTCTTGTAGCATGTCCAGCCTCGTAGGCTTGTAGTCTCATCTGCTCAACATATTTCACTATTCTTCAATCAATCTCAAGCTACATAAAGGTGAAAGAAAAAGTAAGAATCTACTTCACTTTTTGCTCTTATGTATGTCAAAACTAGGTTTTTACTATATTAGGGTTAAAAACTGCTCTTTCATTCAAGTTAACATAACATGTGCTAGAGAGCTATGTTTTTTATGTCATTTTTTGTGTTGGAATCATGCTTCCACTCTCAGTATTACCAGCCATCTATCATTATCTGGCATGGTACTTGGAAATTACCTTTGATATGACTCACCCTATTTGACATGGCTAGATTGCTTCCTTGATTCCACCTTCGTAAAGTAGGCAGAATCAAGGGGAGGCATACATCTACCCTCAAATTTTATTTCAAAAAGTTAGATAAGAGGATTTTTGGACAACTAATAAATTTGTGTTGCAAGATGCAGTTCCTAATGTTGTGGTTTTGTAGATAACTACACTAGGGGCTTCATTCTCTCATCTTCTAAATGAGTATCCTTTTATGAGATAAATTGTATTGTTTAGAGTCCTTTAGCTTGCATATGTACGTAGAGTTATATGGGCACTAAAGTGGGGGCTAAATGTGGACACTGAAATTGTACTTCCTTCTTGGAGATAGTATAATCCTTGGTCTAATTTGGACCTATCTTGGGCACCCTTGCATTAATTATCCTTTAAATCAACATTTATAGGCCCTTAGGACCCATTATTTCAGACCTTGAGTTTTATTCCACTCAAAAATCATATAAAATCCTGAAAACCCATCTCAAAAACTTAGGTGGGACTCATTCTCCACCTTGGGAAAATGAGTCCCCTTTGGTGGGACCCATTCACCAAGGGTGGCGAATGAGTCCCTTTTGGGGCATTTTTCAAGTTTGAGCAGGAAATTCACCAACTTAATTCAAATTTTTGGTGGATGTCGGCCTTTGATGTCTAAATAATGGTCAATTAGGTGTCAATTCCTATAAATAAAATTTTCTAAATAATTTTCATATAATCTAAGCAATTCAAGCACAATTCTAAGCCCTTTGAGTAAGTAAATTCAAGAGTTAAAGTTGAGAATCTTTCACAAGAGCATTCAGAAGTCTATTTGCAACAATGTTGAAGCTTTGGAGAAACATTCAAGTGTTTTTCCAGGTCTTCAATCTCACTTTAATTCGAGATCTAACATTTTCAAGGGTTGATCATAGTTTCCTATGGTGAATCATGAAGAATTATAGGTTGGGGAGATGCAACTAGCCATCAAGCCAAATTTAAGGACTTGTTTTCTAAGTGATTCCATCTTCCATTATCACTCTATCTTTAGCCTAAGGAAGGTTTACACATCATTGTGGTTAATTTGAGGTGATTAGAGATCTCCTAAGGTGAATCCTACATCATTCAAGTTATTTTATACATCTTGTTCTTACACATTAGAATAGGATTGCATCATGTTTCAAATTTATTAGTCTTAGGCACACTTAAGCCTAGGGTTTGTATGCACATTTCATTACCTTTTTCAAGGTTTAATTACCAAACTATGGGTTTGACCGAGGAAAACACCCCATTAGAAAATCAAGTTCTATTCTATTTTGCATGTTTTTTTATAGGCTCAGATTTGAAACCTAGTTTGGAAGGAAAGTGCAGGTGTTAGAGTGCAAATCAGAGTTTCCAATTTCTAAAAAAGTAGAAAAAAATTGATTCACCATTAATAGAAAATGAGTCCCACTGAAGGTGTCTGTTAGATCAGTTTGTGGATTCTAGTACCCTTTCCCTGAAACAACTTTTTGGGCAAAAACCGTGATCTGGGACTAATTCACCTAGGTTGGTGAATGAGCCCCAACAAGTCAAAAAGTCATATTTTCTAGAATTTTAGAGACATTTACAGTCTTCATTCTAGGCTCTACAAGTTTCTAGGTGCACACCTTTTTTTTGGCTTTCCTATTTTATTTTATTTTGCATTCAATTTATCTTTTTAGGTCTTTTGCATATCACACCGTGTTTTCAAACATTTTGTATTTTCCAAGTTTACACTTAGTGGTGAACCCATTTCTTGTCTCCATCATTTCCAAGGATTCCTTATAGTCAAATCTCTCATATCCTTCATTGGGTTGAGATCTCTAAGGTGTCCTTGAGTGTGAATATCATGAAATTGGATACCTCTCCTTGTATCCATTTTATTGACAAGTGAAGCATCCATTTCCAGTGTCCATAGATATAAAAGGTCATAAATATAGGGGGGCCCAAAATTCAATGTGAAAGTGTAAATAAGTATACTTTACAACATTAAATTAAGGAAAAATGATGTTGATTTAGCTTAGAAGGGCCCTAAATCCAATGTGAATGTGTACAACACATTACAATAGTAGATTAAGGAACCATTAGTTCCAAAGGCCCTAAATTTAATGTGAAGGTGTAAATAAATACAATTTAAAACATGAAATCATGGAAAAGTTAGGTTTGTTTAGCTGAAAAGGGCCCTAAATCCAATGTGAATGTAGAAAATACATTAAAAAACTAGATTAAGGTGACATTAGGCCCATTTTAATCTTAACCATTTCTAGATTAAGTCTGAAAATGTAAATGATGACATTTTTCTACACTACATTTAACCCCCACTTTAGTGAGTGGAGGAACTTTCTTATAAGTCACACTAAAGTAGACATTCAAGAGGGGTCCAATTTTACTAATGTGGATGGTCTAGGATAATGAAGATTGAGGAGGAGGTCAAGCCTCCAAGATCCAAGATTGTATGTCAAACCAACATAAGCACAAAGGGACACACACAAGGTGTATAATATGCATTATCAAGAAACATGATCATGGAATGTCAATAAAAAGAGAGAAAAACAAAAATAAGAAAAAATAAGAAGAGGTGGATCAAGCCTTTACTGTTTGTCCAACACAATTGTTGAAAGGCACAAGACAAATGAGGGGGGGTGAATCATTTTTCACCAAACAAAAAATCAAATCTTCAAACACTTATCAATTTCTTATCCACTTAATTCTATTATTAAGTATGAACGTGGAATGAAAATAATAGAAAGCAATATCAACATAGGAAACACCAAATTTACTTGGAAAACCCAATGAAGGAAAAACCACGATGAGGATTAAATCAGAATATAAATTAATAGCAAAAATTGAATACAAGAGGCTCACTGCCTAGATACAAAGGCTAACTGCCTACAAAAAGGACTCATTGTCCAACAAGGAGGCTCACCACCTATAGATACAAAAGATAACAAAATTTCCACCACAATAGATTACACACATCCATAGCCTTGATCATAAGAATTGTAGACACCATCAACTCACTACTTTCAGGAATCTAACACATTAAAGTAATGTTGCCTCACTTCACTTTCACACACTCCGCTCTTCAAAATAATGGCATACATGATTGATTGATTCACAACATCTCAAATTGTATTTATACCCTCTTCAACCTTAGAAACTTTCTCCAAGGTCAGCTACACACGCTTCATTTCATAAATTCAAATTAGGTCAGAAACTCAACATTCTTGCACTGGAAAGGAATGGGACTGGACCAAACAAACACTTAACCAAGACCAAAAGTAATGTCACAAATCAATCACATGCTTCCTCAATTAATTTTTAATCCTTCGTATGAAGTGTAAACACTAGTTCGGCCAAACCTAATGAAAACACAAATAATCTTTGAAGTACATGCTTCCCAAACAAGAGAATAACATGCAGACAATGAAAAATGCTTCACTAGAGACTGGAACACATCTTGGAAACCTTTAGATTCATCTATATCAACTGCAAAAACCTTCATACTCAGAATACTCATCACCAATCTATCTGAACTTCACAAACACACACAAGAACTCTGGAACTCACCTTCCAGAGCACCAAAGTATGAACACTTTTGCAAAAGCATAGATACCACCTTAACAAGAATTCTACCAGATCTGCAAGACCTGAAAAAAATAATAGAGGACTACAAGGCAGAAACATTTCTCCTTGTCCATAGACAAACAATTCTTCCAATCGGTTCATACACTAGTGAACACAAATTTCACTCTTCAACAAAACCGAAGCTAAAAACTAGGAGATATCACTAACAAATGCCCATAAGTAACACCTGAAATATGCACAAGCATAGGATCAACATAGAATAAATGTGTGTTAGGGTTAGAAGGAAGATATCTAACAGTTAAATGTAGATTTGATCAATAAAACACACAAAAAAATTTAGAAGAAACAAAACAACACAGAGAATTTAACATGGTTCACCCAATCTGGGCTACACCCACAAAACCGTAGCCATCCAATGATTTTATTATCTAGTGAAAAACTTATTACAATCTCATGAATAATTTCCTTTTCCTACATAGTGTAACCCCCATCCCAACCCCTTATAACAAGCTTTTTAGAAGCTTCAAGAATTAGGGTTTTACAAAGTCATTTTTTTTCTTTTTCAGTGACGACGTGAAAAAATGGGAAAATCAATGCGAAGCATAAACTAGAGCACATTCTAATCACACACAACTATGACTTCTCTATTTATTAATTTTCTCAGAAGCACTTGGTAACCCATCATATCAACATATTTGCAACATCATAAACATCTCTGTGTACTCACAACATCTCATCAGCATCTCAACTATACATGCACAATCAGCAACATCATGTACTGTGTTGACATCAATGAAAACATCAATGAAAACACCACCAAACTTACTCATACTTGCAACAATCTCCCCCTTTTTCATTGATGGCAACACATGATGTGAAAAACCATCAAAGACAACATCCATTTCATTCCTGCACTCTCAATATTTCTGGTAAAGACCTTCTCTTCCTCTTTTACTATTTTTCACATGACACTCTCCCCCTTTGACATCAATGGAAAAGACCAAAAATATCTAATCACTCCCCCTTAGGAGGGAACCCATACAACTCATACTACAACAATGAAAACTTTCTACTCCCTCTCAGACCATGCTAGGTCTAATTCCCAGAGGAATTGTCTGCATCGGATGAGGGCACAATCACATATGTCATCTTTGGCTCTTCTTTCTTTCTCCATATCTTGTTCATTTCTTGCTTAACCTCATCCTTGTCAATTTTCTTCATTGGTGATAGGCTATCATTAGGTCCTAACACTTTAGTTGATAAATACATTAATATATCAACCAGGTAGTGTCCAAAGTTATATGCAAGAGAAGACATCTTGACTATCTCCCTCAGGATTCCTATATTTTGGACAGCTAAAATAAAACTCTAAACTAAGAGGCCACTAAACTTAGAAATCAAGAAATAATTTATCTACAAAGCTTGAAATAACTAAACTAGTGTGCCATAGAAAAATAGCCCCTTGTCATTTTCATGGTCTTTTAGGTCTTGTTTCATGGTGTTGGAACTATGTGGCTCTGACTTTATGTTGTGACATGGCTTGAACATGCATATTAGGTACTAAAATTTAAATAATGAGGTCCCATGAAGGTGTTGGGAAGTGTTGCAAGACATTTCTACATTCTTCTAGACTCTATTCATTACAATTCGCCTAAAAATTTTCCTTTTTACACATCATTAAGTCCTATTTTAAAGTGTTGTAAAGTCTTGTAAAGGACTTTCATGCTTTTCTAGACTTAATGAACCCACTTATCCCTAATTCAACATTATAAAATATGTTTAATAACATTATCACATCCATCTAGAAGGTTTTTGAAAAAAACTTAATGTTAAACTAGTGTTGTAATATGCCTTGCACATTCACATTGGTTCTTGTGCCTTCCTAGGCTATGTGGACCAAATTTTAGTATTGTAAAGCGTATTTAATCACACTTTCACATTGAATTTTGTTTTCCAAGCCCTATTTAACATTTACATCATCACTAATAGGCCCCTATTAACCCATATTGTGCATCTCAAGGCTTTAATTGATCAAATACCCAACAAAGTTGCAATTTAAACCTTATTTCTGTCACGTCTCATACTTTGATGATATTTTGACCATGACTTATTTTGATAATGTTTGACCATGACTTTATGAGATTTAAGATACGAATTATGATACGTGTTAAAGCAATATAATATACTACAATGTTTTGATGTATGGGAATGTAGAAACAAATAATTGTTTTCTTTCAAGAATTTTGAATGCATTTATATAAAATAGGAATGTTGATTAATTATTGTTTAAATTTATGTTTCTGTAATGGTTACTAATACATTTTCATTTTTTTTGCACGCCTGAGTGCATATGAGTTGCAGGTGATCGAAGGCCAAGGTGATCGAAGGCCAAGAATGTGATTGAGGAAAAGAAGGTTAGCTCCCCGACAGGGTAAAAGAGGAGAAGCTCTCGATTACGCACACACCACTTAAATCATGTAGCTGCATTAGGGCATATCTATTTTTCAATGTGATTGCGTGAAATTGATTAGCATAGCAAATTTAAAATATGGTTTAATTGACCTTAGAAATTGTGGAAATAGTATGGCTTATTCTATTTTAATTAATCTCCATTTTATTTGAGCAATAAAAGGAAAAATCTATTTTTTTTAAAAGTATAATTAAAGAAAAAATAAAACAAAATAAATAATGGAATATAACATTGTGTTTAAAATGAAATTATAAATTTACATAAAAAGGGATATATATATATATATATATATTTCTATTTTGGTATATGGTGAATTCTCCAAAAATAATGAAGAATGAACAGCCCGAGAGAACATTGGGCTCTGGAAATTCTATCTTAAAACCAACAATTCACTTGGCATGTGGCAATCCTTAAGAATTGCATGAGAATTCGATCTGTCATCTGGAAATTTTATGCATGATCCTCAAAAAAGAGGAAGAGGGCTTTAAGAAAGAAAAGAGGACTTCGATTGAGGACATCCGAGAGCTCTGAAACAAAGGCGAAAAAGGTATTGTTGGGCATCTGCACTGGAAGCAAATTTTGCCAGGTTCTTTTCATTGCTATGCCTTCTTTTAATTTTATTTAAAATTGCAGTAAGGAAATGGAAGGAATGAAATTTTTTATTCTCTGATTAGAGTACAAACAACTGAGAAATCTTTCCAATTTCGTTTTGAAATCTGGGTAACAGCTTACTTCTCTATGTTGCAATTATAGAATACACATTCTTCCTTCAGAATTAGGGTTTTCATTTTGTTGCAAGTCTGCATTTTATTGAAATGATATAAACCTATATATATATATATCTATGCATATATATATATGCACAGGAATTCGAATTCCCATGCATATATATATATATGTCTGCATATTTGGTCTGCATAAAAATTCTGTCATCTGAATAAAATCAAAATGTCTTTGAAATAAATTTGAATACAGTTTATACTGGGAAAAATGTCTTCCTTCTGAGTTTTGAAATTGCTAACCAAAGGAAAGAGGAAGGGATTATTTCCCTTGCCCTCCCCATGGGAAGGTCGTGGACTGTGGGAGGCTCGCGCCCTCCACAGGCCGCGACCTGTGGAGGAGGCACAAGCCCCTCATAGCCCGCCCCCTCCCCATGGGAGGGGCAAGGGCTTCCCTGAGCCCTTTAGTCGCTCAATGCCAGTAAGGAAACCATGTAAAAATTACCCTGTTCTGTGTGCACGGCCAGTGAATTCTTTGAACAGATTTATAAACCAGAATTTCTTTCTTCAAATTATACATAGTTGTACATGATTTTCTACACACATACATATATATATATATATGTATACATATACAATTGGCTGCATATACATACATACATATATATATATATATACTTATATATATACATATATATATATATATATAGATATCCATGCATTTATGTGACAAATACAAATTGAAACAGGAAAACCATTTCCAGAAAATAGTATGAACTCTGTTAATTATGTGCCAAATACAAATTGAAACAGGAAAACCATTTCCAGAAAATAGTATGAACTCTATTAATTATGTGCCAAATACAAATTGAAACAGGAAAACCATTTCCAGAAAATAGTATGAACTCTGTTAATTATGTGCCAAAATACAAATTGAAATAGGAAAACCATTTCCAGAAAATAGTATGAACTCTGTTAATTATGTGCCAAAATACAAATTGAAGCAGGTAAATCATTTCCAGAAAATAGAATGAACTCTGTTAATTATACACAAATATCTCAGTAATATTAAACCTGAAACAAGAACAGAAAGGTTTTGAGAAACCATGTAAACTGGAAAGCATTTTGATTTCTTAAACATATACTTACTTACAGAAGCATACCCTGAGTAAAGGAATACAATATAAAATGTGAATGCTAAATTATCTTCCAAACCTCTGAAATTCTGAATAAATTGCACTGTTTCAGTATACTATTATTACTTTGAACCCTGTATTGAAATTGGGAATTACACTATCAGTCAGTATGAGCTTGGAAAAATTAGGAATACATACTGAAAATAGAAAACACTATTCCTTTCAAATAAATTGATTAATTCTTCTTCTTATAATACACTGAAAAGTATTAAGACATATACGTCCTTTAAAAAAAGCAGAGCCTTTAATCCAAACAGAAAAGGGATTACTTACAAAGGAATAAACGAGATCTTACAACTGAATTACAAAGGATTCACATTTGAAATTATTTTAGAATTAATTGAATGATTGAAACATGTATGAAAGTGTATAACCTTCTGCTTGGGTATTTATTCATACTTCACTATGGTAACTTCCGGGACAAGTTGCCGAAGGTGGGCAAACAGAGACGGTAGTATTACCTTTTCTAAACTACCATTCACTTGTATTATTTTGCTTGGCCAAGCACTTGTACCATTGAAATAGATGGGTTTGTTTTAAAAGCCTAGAAATTTATATGTATTTGAGTCCCTGCCACCTCCTGTTGCAAGAAATGTGTTTATTTCTCATGTTAGAAATGCATATAGGCATCAGGAACGCATCGAGAGTTCCCTCCTATTTTGTTGTTTCGGGTTGCAAGAAGACCAAGGCGTCACGGCGGTTGGTGGTTCCAAGTTTATTTGCTATTGATGTACTTATGTATTATTCAGATTTGGCTTGTGAAGCTCATTGTAAATGTATATGTATTTTGACAATTCTTGTTGAAACTTAAAATGGAAGTATGATTTGAAAATATTTAATGTAACATTGATTTGAAAAGTTAAAGTTTTATAACTTAGCATAGAAAAGATGTTTCTATTTGAAGGATTGATTCCTCCAAAAGAGGTTGAATATATATTGATATGAGAAAATCATTGAAATACTTATGCTTTGTATAATCTTGATACATTACATTGATATTATTGTTAATTATGAAATGCAATTTAAATTCTCTTTTATTTAAGCTCTCTTGGAAGTGTTATGGACGATGTTGACTACTTGGAAACCTTTTTATAATGGTTGAATAAATTGAAAATACTCTTAATTTTCTCTTTAATACTGATTTAAAACGGATTGAAAACACTCTTAAATTTCGAGTGCTACATCTTGGTATCAGAGCAGCATGGTTCAACTCTAGGACCTATGCCTAACTACGTATAACGTTGTGTCTTAAATTAGGGTGACCTAAAATTGAAAATAGAGTGTACCAGCGAATTGGTGGATCTCGTGGAGGTCCCAATGATAAACTAGATCAAATTTTGGCCTTGCTGCAAAGCCAGGGGCCTAGAATTGAAGAATTAGAACAAGGGAGGCGAGATGGCCATCAAGGATTAAACACAAATGAAACTGATGGAGAAGCAAATGCTGAACCACCTGGAAAAGAGGAAAAACTAAATAGGGTGGCTGAGGAGCTGGGAAAAGACCTAAAGAAGGTCGCTCCTCCGAAGTTTGATGGGAGAACTTTTGGAGATGGGGTAGAAGCTTGGGTTATAGAAATGGATAGGTATTTTTCCCTACGAAATCTATCAGATGAAACAAAGGTTGAATGGGGTTCATATCAACTCACCGGTGAGGCTGCTACTTGGTGGGAAAATGAAAGGGCGGATAAGCAGTTTATGCATGGAAAGGTAACTTGGGATAAGTTCCTACAACTATTTAGGAAGAGGTGGTTACCACAATCTCATTTTGATAAGAAGATGACAGAATTCCAGGTACTTGTACAGGGTGGCATGACAGTGACTCAATATTGGGAGAAATTCTCTCACTTGCTTAAGTACGCACCCCAATACTAGCATGATGAGAGATTCCAAGTTCAAAAATTTATTTTGGGGCTTAGACCTCAAATTGGAAATGAAATAGATCTGCACAATCCAGCCACTATGGATGAAGTTTTTGATTTAGCAATCAAATAGGAACACAAGTTGCAACAAGCTGCTAACTATAGGAAGAGCAGGGAAGCCAAGTATGGCAAGAAGAAATCCCAAGGGAAACGTCAAGATAATAGCAATCAGTGTGGTCAAAGCAAACAGGACAGCCGAGGGAATGAAAATAGGAAAATCAGAAATTTGAAGAGGGATGGTAGTCCCCAGGACCATAATGAAGGAAACATAAACAATAACAACAAAAGGGGCAACTACAATAAGAGGAATGATAATAACAGGAGAAATTTTTTTGACAAAACCAAAGCACCTCGTGGAGGATGTTATACCTGTGGAGGCGAGCATTACGCCAGTGTGTGCCCTCAGAGAAATAACAAGCAAAATAACAGAAATCAACATCATATTCATGCAGCGGTTGACAATCGCCAGGCAGATTATCAAGCAACTCCCATCCAGTTATCGGGTAAATTATTTGGATGCCCTGTTTCTGTTCTAATTGATACAGGTGCTACTGATAGTTTTATAGATCCTCATGTTTTGACTAAAATATCAGTTAGACCAAGTTTTATGGCAAATTCTTGGAAAGTTCAGTATGGAAACCGGGTAGAGAAAAAGGTAGAGCAATGCATGTATTTCAGCAAACTTGAACTCCCTAACCTTCAGACGCAAGTGAACTTGTATGTTGCACCATTGGGGTCTTACGACGTGATATTGGGGATAAATTGGCTCTCTGAACATAAGGCTCTAGTGGACTGTGAAGAGAAGTCAATTAAGTGTCTTGACGACCGAGGAAACCAAGTGGAGCTTTGTGGCATTAAAAAGCCCTTAGAGCTTAGGCAGGTCTCTGCCATGCAGTTGAAAAAGGAAAGTCGAAAGGGATGCACTATCTTTGCAATAAAAGTCAAGGACCTTGATGAGAAGGAATCCTCAATTAATGATCATCCCATTCTGAAAGAATTTGAGGTTGTTTTTCTTACCGAATTGACTGAGCTCCCGCCTAAGCGTGTGTTTGATTTCTCTATTGATCTGATTCTAGGGGTAGAGCCTCAGTCTAAGGCTCCTTACAGGATGAATACAACAGAATTATTTGAGCTAAAGGCCCAACTAGAAGAATTATTGAAGCAAGGTCTTATTAGGCCAAGCGTGTCACCTTGGGGAGCACCCGTCATCTTCGTGGAAAAGAAGGATGGTACCTTGAGGTTGTGCATTGATTATAGAATGCTTAACAAGGTCACTATCAAGAATAAATATATGCTCGCCCACTTCAATGATTTGTTTGATCAGCTGAAAGATGCCAAGGTATTCTCAAAAATTGATTTAAGATCAGGATACCACCAGTTGAGACTGAAGGAAGAAGATATACACAAAACTGCCTTCAGAACTAGGTATGGGCACTATGAGTTTACTGTGCTACCATTTGGGCTAAGTAATGCTCCTGTAGCTTTCATGAACCTGATGAATAGTGTCTTCCGAGATTGTTTGGATAATTTTGTCCTAATTTTTCTTGATGATATCTTGATCTATTCTAAGTCAGAGGAAGAACATGAGAAGCATTTGAGGATTGTGTTGCAGCATCTAAGGGAACATAAGCTGTATGGAAAAATGTCTAAATGTACCTTCTTCCAATCCGAAGTGCATTATTTAGGTCATGTAATTTCAGCGGAAGGGGTAAGAGTGGACCCAGAAAAGATTAAGGCAATTATGGATTGGCCAGCCCCACAAAATGTCTCTGAAGTTCAAAGTTTCATGGGACTTGCAGGATACTATAGGAAGTTTGTTCAGGGGTTCTCAACAACTGCAACACCCATCACTGCACTGCAGAAGAAGGAAAAGAAGTTTGAATGGAGCGATAAATGTGAGGAAACTTTTCAGCTGCTTAAGAAGAAACTCACTACCGCACCCATCCTAATTGTGCCAGATCCGAATGGCCATTTTACAGTTATTACTGATGCATCAGGAGAAGGGGTAGGAGCAATTCTTATGCAAGAAGGGCAAGTGGGAGCTTATGAATCAAGGAAGTTAAAACAACATGAATTAAATTATGCACCACATGACTTAGAATTGGCAGCCATAGTCCATGCTTTACAAATGTGGAGACATTATCTCTTGGGAAAGCCTTTCGAACTTAAAACAGACCATGCAGGATTGAGATATATCTTCACTCAACCTAATCTCAATGCCCGACAAAGGCGATGGCTGGAATTCCTAAGTGAGTATGATTTTGGGATTGAATATATTAAAGGTAAGGAAAACAGAGTGGCTGATGCGCTGAGTAGAAGGAGGCACCTTGCAGCCATGGTTACCATAAAATCAGATTTTAGGCAACAAGTAGTGCAATCCTCCTTTGGGGATGAATATTATGAAAAGGTGAAACAATCCCTTGGGGTAAATCCCTCTGATCGTCGATATGAGGGTTATATATTAGAACTAGATGGACTTTTGAGATACCAGGGACGAATGTACATTCCTAGTTCTGCAAACTTGAGAGAGTTGGTGCTAGAAGAATTCCACAATGCTCCATACTCAAGACATCCCGGTATTACAAAAATGATGGAAGGACTTAGACCACTGTACTTCTGGCCAAGACTTAAAAGTGATGTTACGTCCCATGTAGCCTGATGCTTGGAGTGCCAGCAAGTCAAAGCTGAACATGTACATCTGGCAGGACTCTTATATCCCCATAGGGTACCAGAGTATAAATGGCAGGTTATCACTATGGATTTTATACAGGGGCTACCAATGTCTAAAAACCGACATGATACCATCTTGGTTGTGGTGGATAAATTGACAAAGGTTGCTCATTTCCTTCTGGGAAATCTCAAGGATGGATCAATGGTTTTAGCAAGGAAATTTGTTCAAGAAATCTTCCAGTTGCATGGAGTGCCAGAGATGATCATCTCAGATCGAGACACTCGAATGACTTCTAGGTTTTGGATTACATTAAACTCTTCCCTGGGAACTAAATTAAATTTTAGTTCCGCATATCATCCTCAGACCGATGGTCAGACAGAGAGGGTGAACCAGGTAGTAGAAGATCTCCTCCGCATGTACTGCATGGAGCAACAATATAAGTGGGAGGAGTATTTTCCTTTGGTAGAGTTTGCCTATAACAACTCCTACCATGGTTCCTTGGGCATGGCACCTTTTGAAGCCCTTTATGGATGTAAATGTCGAACACCCATTAGTTGGGATAGAGTAGAAGACAGGGTGGTGATTGGCCCTGAGATGCTCAGAGAAATGGAAGACCAAATGAAAATCATTAAGGAAAAGTTGAAGCAGGTTGCGGATAGACAGAAAAGTCTAGTAGATAAGAACCAGAGCTTTAGGCAGTTCTCTGCAGGAGATAAGGTCTTTTTGAGGGTTCGGCCGCATAAGAGTTCAATCTCTTTCGGCAAGAACTCTAAGTTGGCTCCTAGGTTTGTTGGCCCCTTTGATGTTTTGGAGGTGGTGAATCTAGTTGCTTACAGGCTTGCTCTGCCACCAGCTCTATCCCTGATACATAATGTGTTTCATGTTTCAGTACTTAAGCCATACCATCCAGATATTGCTCATATCCTTGATTGGCGTGCACTGCAGGTCCAGGACCCAGGAGTGATATAGGTGGAACCCGTCAGGATTCTGGAAAAGCACAACGTTAAGTTGCGTAATAGAGACATTATGCAATACAGGGTCCAGTGGGACCAATATTCGGTGGATAATGCCACATGGGAAAATGTTGAGGATATAGATAGAATCTTTCCTCATTTGAGACCTTAGCATAATTATATTTTCCTTATAGAGACTTACGGAGTACTAATATCTCAACTTTACTATGTAATTTGCTTATAGACATCGAGACGATCTCTCTTCTCAAGAGGGGAAGGATGTCACGTCTCATACTTTGATGATATTTTGACCATGACTTATTTTGACCATGACTTATTTTGATAATGTTTGACCATGACTTTATGAGATTTAAGATACGAATTATGATACGTGTTAAAGCAATATAATATACTACAATGTTTTGATGTATGGGAATGTAGAAACAAATAATTGTTTTCTTTCAAGAATTTTGAATGCATTTATATAAAATAGGAATGTTAATTAATTATTGTTTAAATTTATGTTTCTGTAATGGTTACTAATACATTTTCATTTTTTTTGCATGCCTGAGTGCATATGAGTTGCAGGTGATCGAAGGCCAAGGTGATCGAAGGCCAAGAATGTGATTGAGGAAAAGAAGGTTAGCTC
>VDFB02270651.1:478677005-478758408 GCA_007258455.2 Sequoia sempervirens | reverse complement strand
TTTAAAATATGGTTTAATTGACCTTAGAAATTGTGGAAATAGTATGGCTTATTCTATTTTAATTAATCTCCATTTTATTTGAGCAATAAAAGGAAAAATTTTTTTTTTTTAAAAGTATAATTAAAAATAAATAAAACAAAATAAATAATGGAATATAACATTGTGTTTAAAATGAAATTATAAATTTACATAAAAAGGGATATATATATATATATTTCTGTTTTGGTATATGGTGAATTCTCCAAAAATAATGAAGAATGAACAGCCCGAGAGAACATTGGGCTCTGGAAATTTTGTCTTAAAACCAACAATTCACTTGGCATGTGGCAATCCTTAAGAATTGCATGAGAATTTGATCTGTCATCTGGAAGTTTTATGCATGATCCTCAAAAAAGAGGAAGAGGGCTTTAAGAAAGAAAAGAGGACTTCGATTGAGGATATCCGAGAGCTCTGGAATAGAGGCGAAGAAGGTATTGTTGGGCATCTGCACTGGAAGAAAATTTTGCCAGGTTCTTTTCATTGCTATGCCTTCTTTTAATTTTATTTAAAACTGCAGTAAGGAAATGGAAGGAATGAAATGTTTTATTCTCTGATTAGAGTACAAACAAATGAGAAATCTTTCCAATTTTGTTTTGAAATCTGGGTAACAGCTTACTTCTCTGTGTTGCAATTATAGAATACACATTCTTCCTTCAGAATTAGGGTTTTCATTTTGTTGCAAGTTTGCATTTTATTGAAATGATATAAACCTATATATATATCTATGCATATATATATATGCACAGGAATTCGAATTCCCATGCATATATATATATATATATATATATATATGTGTGTGTGTGTGTGTGTGTGTGTGTGTGTGTGTGTGTGTGTGTGTGTGTGTGTGTGTGTGTGTGTGTGTGTGTGTGTGTGTCTGCATATTTGGTCTGCATAAAAATTATGTCATCTGAATAAAATCAAAATGTCTTTGAGATAAATTCGAATACAGTTTATACTGGGCAAAATGTCTTCCTTTATTCTGAGTTTTGAAATTGCTAACCAGAGGAAAGAGGAAGGGATTATTTCCCTTGCCCTCCCCATGGGAAGGTCGTGGACTGTGGGAGGCTCGCGCCCTCCATAGGCCGCGGCCTGTGGAGGAGGCGCGAGCCCCTCACAGCCCGCCCCCTCCCCATGGGAGGGGCAAGGGCTTCCCTGAGCCCTTTAGTCGCTCAATGCCAGTAAGGAAACCATGTAAAAATTACCCTGTTCTGTGAGCACGGCCAATGAATTCTTGGAACAGATTTATAAACCAGAATTTCTTTCTTCAAATTATACACAGCTGTACATGATTTTCTACACACACACACACACATATATATATATGTATACATATACAATTGGCTGCATATACATACATATATATATATATATATGTATACATATACAATTGGCTGCATATACATACATATATATATACATATATATATATATAGATATCCATGCATTTATGTGCCAAATACAAATTGAAACAGGAAAACCATTTCCAGAAAATAGTATGAACTCTGTTATTTATGTGCCAAATACAAATTGAAACAGGAAAACCATTTCCAGAAAATAGTATGAACTCTGTTAATTATGTGCCAAATACAAATTGAAACAGGAAAACCATTTCCAGAAAATAGTATGAACTCTGTTAATTATGTGCCAAAATACAAATTGAAGCAGGTAAATCATTTCCAGAAAATAGAATGAACTCTGTTAATTATACACAAATATCTCAGTAATATTAAACCTGAAACAAGAACAGAAAGGTTTTGAGAAACCATGTAAACTGGAAAGCATTTTGATTTCTTAAACATATACTTACTTACAGAAGCATACCCTGAGTAAAGGAATACAATATAAAATGTGAATGCTAAATTATCTTCCAAACCTCTGAAATTCTGAATAAATTGCACTGTTTCAGTATACTATTATTACTTTGAACCCTGTATTGAAATTGGGAATTACACTATCAGTCAGTATGAGCTTGGAAAAATTAGGAATACATACTGAAAATAGAAAACACTGTTCCTTTCAAATAAATTGATTAATTCTTCTTCTTATAATACACTGAAAAGTATTAAGACATATACATCCTTCTTTAAAAAAAATAGAGCCTTTATTCCAAACAGAAAAGGGATTACTTACAAAGGAATAAACGAGATCTTACAACTGAATTACAAAGGATTCACATTTGAAATTCTTTTAGAATTAATTGAATGATTGAAACATGTATGAAAGTGTATAACCTTCTGCTTTGGTATTTATTCATACTTCACTATGGTAACTTCCGGGACAGGGTGCCGAAGGTGGGCAAACAGAGACGGTAGTATTACCTTTTCTAAACTACCATTCACTTGTATTATTTTGCTTGGCCAAGCACTTGTACCATTGAAATAGATGGGTTTGTTTTAAAAGCCTAGAAATTTATATGTATTTGAGTCTCTGCCACCTCCTGTTGCAAGAAATGTGTTTATTTCTCATGTTAGAAATGCATATAGGCATCAGGCACGCATCGAGAGTTCCCTCCTGTTTTGCTGTTTCGGGTTGCTAGGCTCCTTTATGCAGGGCCGGGGATTCCTTCGAGTTAGGAAGGGACCCGGGGAAGTCATGGACTTCGTGGTTGGGCGGAAAAGGCGCCTGAATCACATTCTTGGCCCCAGCTCGCAAGAAGACCAAGGCGTCACGGCGGTTGGTGGTTCCAAGTTTATTTGCTATTGATGTACTTATGTATTATTCAGATTTGGCTTGTGAAGCTCATTGTAAATGTATATGTATTTTTGACATTCTTGTTGAAACTTGAAATGGAAGTATGATTTGAAAGTATTTAATGTAACATTGATTTGAAAAGTTAAAGTTTTATAACTTAGCATAGAAAAGATGTTTCTATTTGAAGGATTGATTCCTCCAAGAGAGGTTGAATATATATTGATATGAGAAAGTCATTGAAATACTTATGCTTTGTATAATCTTGATACATTACATTGATATTATTGTTAATAATGAAATGCAATTTAAATTCTCTTTTATTTAAGCTCTCTTGGAAGTGTTATGGACGATGTTGACTACTTAGAAACCTTTTTATAATGGTTGAATAAATTGAAAATACTCTTAATTTTCTCTTTAATACTGATTTAAAACGGATTGAAAACACTCTTAATTTTTGAGTGCTACATCTTGGTATCAGAGCAGCATGGTTCAACTCTAGGACCTATGCCTAACTACGTATAATGTTGTGTCTTAAATCAGGGTGACCTAAAATGGAAAATAGAGTGTACCAGCGAATTGGTGGATCTCGTGGAGGTCCCAATGATAAACTAGATCAAATTTTGGCCTTGCTGCAAAGCCAGGGGGCTAGAATTGAAGAATTAGAACAAGGGAGGCAAGATGGCCATAAAGGATTAAACACAAATGAAACTGATGGAGAAGCAAATGTTGAACCACCTGGAAAAGAGGAAAAACTAAATAGGGTGGCTGAGGAGCTGGGAAAAGACCTAAAGAAGGTCGCTCCTCCGAAGTTTGATGGGAGAACTTTTGGAGATGGGGCAGAAGCTTGGGTTATAGAAATGGAGAGGTATTTTTCCCTACAAAATCTATCAGATGAAACAAAGGCTGAATGGGGTTCATATCAACTCACCGGTGAGGCTGCTACTTGGTGGGAAAATGAAAGGGCAGATAAGCAGTTTATGCATGGAAAGGTAACTTGGGATAAGTTCCTACAACTATTTAGGAAGAGGTGGTTACCACAATCTCATTTTGATAAGAAGATGACAGAATTCCAGGTACTTGTACAGGGTGGCATGACAGTGACTCAATATTGGGAGAAATTCTCTCACTTGCTTAAGTACGCACCCCAATACCAGCATGATGAGAGATTCCGAGTTCAAAAATTTATTTTGGGGCTTAGACCTCAAATTGGAAATGAAATAGATCTGCACAATCCAGCCACTATGGATGAAGTTTTTGATTTAGCAATCAAACAGGAACACAAGTTGCAACAAGCTGCTAACTATAGGAAGAGCAGGGAAGCCAAGTATGGCAATAAGAAATCCCAAGGGAAACGTCAAGATAATAGCAATCAGGGTGGTCAAAGCAAACAGGACAGCCGAGGGAATGAAAATAGGCAAATCAGAAATTTGAAGAGGGATGGTAGTCCCCAGGACCACAATGAAGGAAACAGAAACAATAACAACAAAAGGGGCAACTACAATAAGAGGAATGATAATAACAGGAGAAATTTTTCTGACAAAACCAAAGCACCTCGTGGAGGATGTTATACCTGTGGAGGCGAGCATTACGCCAGTGTGTGCCCTCAGAGAAATAACAAGCAAAATAACAGAAATCAACATCATATTCATGCAGCGGTTGACAATCGCCAGGCAGATTATCAAGCAACTCCCATCCAGTTATCGGGTAAATTATTTGGATGCCCTGTTTCTGTTCTAATTGATACAGGTGCTACTGATAGTTTTATAGATCCTCATGTTTTGACTAAAATATCAGTTAGACCAAGTTTTATGGCAAATTCTTGGAAAGTTCAGTATGGAAACCGGGTAGAGAAAAAGGTAGAGCAATGCATGTATTTCAGCAAACTTGAACTCCCTAACCTTCAGACGTAGGTGAACTTGTATGTTGCACCATTGGGGTCTTACGACGTGATATTGGGGATAAATTGGCTCTCTGAACATAAGGCTCTAGTGGACTGTGAAGAGAAGTCAATTAAATGTCTTGATGACCGAGGAAACCAAGTGGAGCTTTGTGGCATTAAAAAGCCCTTAGAGCTTAGGCAGGTCTCCGCCATGCAGTTGAAAAAGGCAAGTCGAAAGGGATGCACTATCTTTGCAATAAAAGTCAAGGACCTTGATGAGAAGGAATCCTCAATTAATGATCATCCCATTCTGAAAGAATTTGAGGATGTTTTTCCTACCGAATTGACTGAGCTCCCGCCTAAGCGTGTGTTTGATTTCTCTATTGATCTGATTCCAGGGGCAGAGCCTCAGTCTAAGGCTCCTTACAGGATGAATACAACAGAATTATTTGAGCTCAAGGCCCAACTAGAAGAATTATTGAAGCAAGGTCTTATTAGGCCAAGCGTGTCACCTTGGGGAGCACCCGTCATCTTCGTGAAAAAGAAGGATGGTACCTTGAGGTTGTGCATTGATTATAGAATGCTTAACAAGGTCACTATCAAGAATAAATATATGCTCCCCCGCATCGATGATTTGTTTGATCAGCTGAAAGATGCCAAGGTATTCTCAAAAATTGATTTAAGATCAGGATACCACCAATTGAGACTGAAGGAAGAAGACATACACAAAACTGCCTTCAGAACCAGGTATGGGCACTATGAGTTTACTGTGCTACCATTTGGGCTAAGTAATGCTCCTGCAGCTTTCATGAACCTGATGAATAGTGTCTTCCGAGATTGTTTGGATAATTTTGTCCTAATTTTTCTTGATGATATCTTGATCTATTCTAAGTCAGAGGAAGAACATGAGAAGCATTTGAGGATTGTGTTGCAGCGTCTAAGGGAACATAAGCTGTATGGAAAAATGTCTAAATGTACCTTCTTCCAATCCGAAGTGCATTATTTAGGTCATGTAATTTCAGCGGAAGGGGTAAGAGTGGACCCAGAAAAGATTAAGGCAATTATGGATTGGCCAGCCCCGCAAAATGTCTCTAAAGTTTGAAGTTTCATGGGACTTGCAGGATACTATAGGAAGTTTGTTCAGGGGTTCTCAACAATTGCAGCACCCATCACTGCACTACAGAAGAAGGAAAAGAAGTTTGAATGGAGCGATAAATGTGAGAAAGCTTTTCAGCTGCTTAAGAAGAAACTCACTACCGCACCCATCCTAGTTGTGCCAGATCCGAATGGCCATTTTATAGTTATTACTGATGCATCAGGGGAAGGGGTAGGAGCAGTTCTTATGCAAGAAGGGCAAGTGGTAGCTTATGAATCAAGGAAGTTAAAACAACATGAATTAAATTATGCACCACATGACTTAGAATTGGCAGCCATAGTCCATGCTTTACAAATGTGGAGACATTATCTCTTGGGAAAGCCTTTCGAACTTAAGACAGACCATGCAGGATTGAGATATATCTTCACTCAACCTAATCTCAATGCCCGACAAAGGCGATGGCTGGAATTCCTGAGTGAGTATGATTTTGGGATTGAATATATTAAAGGTAAGGAAAACAGAGTGGCTGATGCGCTGAGTAGAAGGAGGCACCTTGCAGCCATGGTTACCATAAAATCAGATTTCAGGCAACAAGTAGTGCAATCCTCCTTTGGGGATGAATATTATGAAAAGGTGAAACAAGCCCTTGGGGTAAATCCCTCCGATCGTCGATATGAGGGTTATATATTAGAATCAGATGGACTTTTGAGATACCAGGGACGAATGTACATTCCTAGTTCTGCAAACTTGAGAGAGTTGGTGCTAGAAGAATTCCACAATGCTCCATACTCAGGACATCCCGGTATTACAAAAATGATGGAAGGACTTAGACCACTGTACTTCTGGCCAGGACTTAAAAGGGATGTTATGTCCCATGTAGCCTGATGCTTGGAGTGCCAGCAAGTCAAAGCTGAACATGTACATCCGGCAGGAATCTTATATCCTCACAGGGTACCAGAGTATAAATGGTAGGTTATCACTATGGATTTTATACAAGGGCTACCAATGTCTAAAAACTGACATGATACCATCTTGGTTGTGGTGGATAAATTGACAAAGGTTGCTCATTTCCTTCCGGGAAATCTCAAGGATGGATCAATGGTTTTAGCAAGGAAATTTGTTCAGGAAATCTTCCGGTTGCATGGAGTGCCAGAGACGATCATCTCAGATCGAGACACTCGAATGACTTCTAGGTTTTGGATTACATTAAACTCTTCCCTGGGAACTAAATTAAATTTCAGTTCCGCATATCATCCTCAGACCGATGGTCAGACAGAGAGGGTGAACCAGGTAGTAGAAGATCTCCTCCGCATGTACTGCATGGAGCAGCAATATAAGTGGGAGGAGTATTTTCCTTTGGTAGAGTTTTCCTATAACAACTCCTACCATGCTTCCTTGGGCATGGCACCTTTTGAAGCCCTTTATGGACGTAAATGTCGAACACCCATTAGTTGGGACAGAGTAGAAGACAGGGTGGTGATTGGCCCTGAGATGCTCAGAGAAATGGAAGACCAAATGAAAATCATTAAGGAAAAGTTGAAGCAGGCTGCGGATAGACAGAAAAGTCTAGCAGATAAGAACCGGAGCTTTAGGCAGTTCTCTGCAGGAGATAAGGTCTTTTTGAGGGTTCGGCCACATAAGAGTTCAATCTCTTTCGGTAAGAACTCTAAGTTGGCTCCTAGGTTTGTTGGCCCCTTTGATGTTTTGGAGGTGGTGAATCCAGTTGCTTACAGGCTTGCTCTGCCACCAGCTCTATCCCGGATACATAATGTGTTTCATGTTTCAGTACTTAAGCCATACCATCCAGATATTGCTCATATCCTTGATTGGCGTGCACTGTAGGTCCAGGACCCAGGAGTGATATAGGTGGAACCCGTCAGGATTCTGGAAAAGCGCAACGTTAAGTTGCGTAATAGAGACATTATGCAATACAGGGTCCAGTGGGACCAATATTCGGTGGATAATGCCACCTGGGAAAATGCTGAGGATATAGATAGAATCTTTCCTCATTTGAGACCTTAGCATAATTACATTTTCCTTATAGAGACTTACGAAGTACTAATATCTCAATTTTACTATGCAATTTGCTTATAGACATCGAGACGATGTCTCTTCTCAAGAGGGGAAGGATGTCACGTCTCATACTTTGATGATATTTTGACCATGACTTATTTTGACCATGACTTATTTTGATAATGTTTGACCATGACTTTATGAGATTTAAGATACGAATTATGATACGTGTTAAAGCAATATAATATACTACAATGTTTTGATGTATGGGAATGTAGAAACAAATAATTGTTTTCTTTCAAGAATTTTGAATGCATTTATATAAAATAGGAATGTTGATTAATTATTGTTTAAATTTATGTTTCTGTAATGGTTACTAATACATTTTCATTTTTTTTTGCACGCCTGAGTGCATATGAGTTGCAGGTGATCGAAGGCCAAGGTGATCGAAGGCCAAGAATGTGATTGAGGAAAAGAAGGTTAGCTCCCCGACAGGGTAAAAGAGGAGAAGCTCTCGATTACGCACACACCACTTAAATCATGTAGCTGCATTAGGGCATATCTATTTTTCAATGTGATTGCGTGAAAATTGATTAGCATAGCAAATTTAAAATATGGTTTAATTGACCTTAGAAATTGTGGAAATAGTATGGCTTATTCTATTTTAATTAATCTCCATTTTATTTGAGCAATAAAAGGAAAAATCTATTTTTTTTAAAAGTATAATTAAAAATAAATAAAACAAAATAAATAATGGAATATAACATTGTGTTTAAAATGAAATTATAAATTTACATAAAAAGGGATATATATATATATATTTATGTTTTGGTATATGGTGAATTCTCCAAAAATAATGAAGAATGAACAGCCCGAGAGAACATTGGGCTCTGGAAATTCTGTCTTAAAACCAACAATTCACTTGGCATGTGGCAATCCTTAAGAATTGCATGAGAATTCGATCTGTCATCTGGAAATTTTATGCATGATCCTCAAAAAAGAGGAAGAGGGCTTTAAGAAAGAAAAGAGGACTTCGATTGAGGACATCCGAGAGCTCTGAAACAAAGGCGAAAAAGGTATTGTTGGGCATCTGCACTGGAAGCAAATTTTGCCAGGTTCTTTTCATTGCTATGCCTTCTTTTAATTTTATTTAAAATTGCAGTAAGGAAATGGAAGGAATGAAATTTTTTATTCTCTGATTAGAGTACAAACAACTGAGAAATCTTTCCAATTTCGTTTTGAAATCTGGGTAACAGCTTACTTCTCTATGTTGCAATTATAGAATACACATTCTTCCTTCAGAATTAGGGTTTTCATTTTGTTGCAAGTCTGCATTTTATTGAAATGATATAAACCTATATATATATATATCTATGCATATATATATATGCACAGGAATTCGAATTCCCATGCATATATATATATATGTCTGCATATTTGGTCTGCATAAAAATTCTGTCATCTGAATAAAATCAAAATGTCTTTGAAATAAATTTGAATACAGTTTATACTGGGAAAAATGTCTTCCTTCTGAGTTTTGAAATTGCTAACCAAAGGAAAGAGGAAGGGATTATTTCCCTTGCCCTCCCCATGGGAAGGTCGTGGACTGTGGGAGGCTCGCGCCCTCCACAGGCCGCGACCTGTGGAGGAGGCACAAGCCCCTCATAGCCCGCCCCCTCCCCATGGGAGGGGCAAGGGCTTCCCTGAGCCCTTTAGTCGCTCAATGCCAGTAAGGAAACCATGTAAAAATTACCCTGTTCTGTGTGCACGGCCAGTGAATTCTTTGAACAGATTTATAAACCAGAATTTCTTTCTTCAAATTATACATAGTTGTACATGATTTTCTACACACATACATATATATATATATATGTATACATATACAATTGGCTGCATATACATACATACATATATATATATATATACTTATATATATACATATATATATATATATATAGATATCCATGCATTTATGTGACAAATACAAATTGAAACAGGAAAACCATTTCCAGAAAATAGTATGAACTCTGTTAATTATGTGCCAAATACAAATTGAAACAGGAAAACCATTTCCAGAAAATAGTATGAACTCTATTAATTATGTGCCAAATACAAATTGAAACAGGAAAACCATTTCCAGAAAATAGTATGAACTCTGTTAATTATGTGCCAAAATACAAATTGAAATAGGAAAACCATTTCCAGAAAATAGTATGAACTCTGTTAATTATGTGCCAAAATACAAATTGAAGCAGGTAAATCATTTCCAGAAAATAGAATGAACTCTGTTAATTATACACAAATATCTCAGTAATATTAAACCTGAAACAAGAACAGAAAGGTTTTGAGAAACCATGTAAACTGGAAAGCATTTTGATTTCTTAAACATATACTTACTTACAGAAGCATACCCTAAGTAAAGGAATACAATATTAAATGTGAATGCTAAATTATCTTCCAAACCTCTGAAATTCTGAAAAAATTGCACTGTTTCAGTATACTATTATTACTTTGAACCCTGTATTGAAATTGGGAATTACACTATCAGTCAGTATGAGCTTGGAAAAATTAGGAATACATACTGGAAATAGAAAACACTATTCCTTTCAAATAAATTGATTAATTCTTCTTCTTATAATACACTGAAAAGTATTAAGACATATACGTCCTTTAAAAAAAGCAGAGCCTTTAATCCAAACAGAAAAGGGATTACTTACAAAGGAATAAACGAGATCTTACAACTGAATTACAAAGGATTCACATTTGAAATTATTTTAGAATTAATTGAATGATTGAAACATGTATGAAAGTGTATAACCTTCTGCTTGGGTATTTATTCATACTTCACTATGGTAACTTCCGGGACAAGTTGCCGAAGGTGGGCAAACAGAGACGGTAGTATTACCTTTTCTAAACTACCATTCACTTGTATTATTTTGCTTGGCCAAGCACTTGTACCATTGAAATAGATGGGTTTGTTTTAAAAGCCTAGAAATTTATATGTATTTGAGTCCCTGCCACCTCCTGTTGCAAGAAATGTGTTTATTTCTCATGTTAGAAATGCATATAGGCATCAGGAACGCATCGAGAGTTCCCTCCTATTTTGTTGTTTCGGGTTGCAAGAAGACCAAGGCGTCACGGCGGTTGGTGGTTCCAAGTTTATTTGCTATTGATGTACTTATGTATTATTCAGATTTGGCTTGTGAAGCTCATTGTAAATGTATATGTATTTTGACAATTCTTGTTGAAACTTAAAATGGAAGTATGATTTGAAAATATTTAATGTAACATTGATTTGAAAAGTTAAAGTTTTATAACTTAGCATAGAAAAGATGTTTCTATTTGAAGGATTGATTCCTCCAAAAGAGGTTGAATATATATTGATATGAGAAAATCATTGAAATACTTATGCTTTGTATAATCTTGATACATTACATTGATATTATTGTTAATTATGAAATGCAATTTAAATTCTCTTTTATTTAAGCTCTCTTGGAAGTGTTATGGACGATGTTGACTACTTGGAAACCTTTTTATAATGGTTGAATAAATTGAAAATACTCTTAATTTTCTCTTTAATACTGATTTAAAACGGATTGAAAACACTCTTAAATTTCGAGTGCTACATCTTGGTATCAGAGCAGCATGGTTCAACTCTAGGACCTATGCCTAACTACGTATAACGTTGTGTCTTAAATTAGGGTGACCTAAAATTGAAAATAGAGTGTACCAGCGAATTGGTGGATCTCGTGGAGGTCCCAATGATAAACTAGATCAAATTTTGGCCTTGCTGCAAAGCCAGGGGGCTAGAATTGAAGAATTAGAACAAGGGAGGGGAGATGGCCATCAAGGATTAAACACAAATGAAACTGATGGAGAAGCAAATGTTGAACCACTTGGAAAAGAGGAAAAACTAAATAGGGTGGCTGAGGAGCTGGGAAAAGACCTAAAGAAGGTCGCTCCTCCGAAGTTTGATGGGAGAACTTTTGGAGATGGGGTAGAAGCTTGGGTTATAGAAATGGATAGGTATTTTTCCCTACGAAATCTATCAGATGAAACAAAGGTTGAATGGGGTTCATATCAACTCACCGGTGAGGCTGCTACTTGGTGGGAAAATGAAAGGGCGGATAAGCAGTTTATGCATGGAAAGGTAACTTGGGATAAGTTCCTACAACTATTTAGGAAGAGGTGGTTACCACAATCTCATTTTGATAAGAAGATGACAGAATTCCAGGTACTTGTACAGGGTGGCATGACAGTGACTCAATATTGGGAGAAATTCTCTCACTTGCTTAAGTACGCACCCCAATACTAGCATGATGAGAGATTCCAAGTTCAAAAATTTATTTTGGGGCTTAGACCTCAAATTGGAAATGAAATAGATCTGCACAATCCAGCCACTATGGATGAAGTTTTTGATTTAGCAATCAAATAGGAACACAAGTTGCAACAAGCTGCTAACTATAGGAAGAGCAGGGAAGCCAAGTATGGCAAGAAGAAATCCCAAGGGAAACGTCAAGATAATAGCAATCAGTGTGGTCAAAGCAAACAGGACAGCCGAGGGAATGAAAATAGGAAAATCAGAAATTTGAAGAGGGATGGTAGTCCCCAGGACCATAATGAAGGAAACATAAACAATAACAACAAAAGGGGCAACTACAATAAGAGGAATGATAATAACAGGAGAAATTTTTTTGACAAAACCAAAGCACCTCGTGGAGGATGTTATACCTGTGGAGGCGAGCATTACGCCAGTGTGTGCCCTCAGAGAAATAACAAGCAAAATAACAGAAATCAACATCATATTCATGCAGCGGTTGACAATCGCCAGGCAGATTATCAAGCAACTCCCATCCAGTTATCGGGTAAATTATTTGGATGCCCTGTTTCTGTTCTAATTGATACAGGTGCTACTGATAGTTTTATAGATCCTCATGTTTTGACTAAAATATCAGTTAGACCAAGTTTTATGGCAAATTCTTGGAAAGTTCAGTATGGAAACCGGGTAGAGAAAAAGGTAGAGCAATGCATGTATTTCAGCAAACTTGAACTCCCTAACCTTCAGACGTAGGTGAACTTGTATGTTGCACCATTGGGGTCTTACGACGTGATATTGGGGATAAATTGGCTCTCTGAACATAAGGCTCTAGTGGACTGTGAAGAGAAGTCAATTAAATGTCTTGATGACCGAGGAAACCAAGTGGAGCTTTGTGGCATTAAAAAGCCCTTAGAGCTTAGGCAGGTCTCCGCCATGCAGTTGAAAAAGGCAAGTCGAAAGGGATGCACTATCTTTGCAATAAAAGTCAAGGACCTTGATGAGAAGGAATCCTCAATTAATGATCATCCCATTCTGAAAGAATTTGAGGATGTTTTTCCTACCGAATTGACTGAGCTCCCGCCTAAGCGTGTGTTTGATTTCTCTATTGATCTGATTCCAGGGGCAGAGCCTCAGTCTAAGGCTCCTTACAGGATGAATACAACAGAATTATTTGAGCTCAAGGCCCAACTAGAAGAATTATTGAAGCAAGGTCTTATTAGGCCAAGCGTGTCACCTTGGGGAGCACCCGTCATCTTCGTGAAAAAGAAGGATGGTACCTTGAGGTTGTGCATTGATTATAGAATGCTTAACAAGGTCACTATCAAGAATAAATATATGCTCCCCCGCATCGATGATTTGTTTGATCAGCTGAAAGATGCCAAGGTATTCTCAAAAATTGATTTAAGATCAGGATACCACCAATTGAGACTGAAGGAAGAAGACATACACAAAACTGCCTTCAGAACCAGGTATGGGCACTATGAGTTTACTGTGCTACCATTTGGGCTAAGTAATGCTCCTGTAGCTTTCATGAACCTGATGAATAGTGTCTTCCGAGATTGTTTGGATAATTTTGTCCTAATTTTTCTTGATGATATCTTGATCTATTCTAAGTCAGAGGAAGAACATGAGAAGCATTTGAGGATTGTGTTGCAGCATCTAAGGGAACATAAGCTGTATGGAAAAATGTCTAAATGTACCTTCTTCCAATCCGAAGTGCATTATTTAGGTCATGTAATTTCAGCGGAAGGGGTAAGAGTGGACCCAGAAAAGATTAAGGCAATTATGGATTGGCCAGCCCCACAAAATGTCTCTGAAGTTCAAAGTTTCATGGGACTTGCAGGATACTATAGGAAGTTTGTTCAGGGGTTCTCAACAACTGCAACACCCATCACTGCACTGCAGAAGAAGGAAAAGAAGTTTGAATGGAGCGATAAATGTGAGGAAACTTTTCAGCTGCTTAAGAAGAAACTCACTACCGCACCCATCCTAATTGTGCCAGATCCGAATGGCCATTTTACAGTTATTACTGATGCATCAGGAGAAGGGGTAGGAGCAATTCTTATGCAAGAAGGGCAAGTGGGAGCTTATGAATCAAGGAAGTTAAAACAACATGAATTAAATTATGCACCACATGACTTAGAATTGGCAGCCATAGTCCATGCTTTACAAATGTGGAGACATTATCTCTTGGGAAAGCCTTTCGAACTTAAAACAGACCATGCAGGATTGAGATATATCTTCACTCAACCTAATCTCAATGCCCGACAAAGGCGATGGCTGGAATTCCTAAGTGAGTATGATTTTGGGATTGAATATATTAAAGGTAAGGAAAACAGAGTGGCTGATGCGCTGAGTAGAAGGAGGCACCTTGCAGCCATGGTTACCATAAAATCAGATTTTAGGCAACAAGTAGTGCAATCCTCCTTTGGGGATGAATATTATGAAAAGGTGAAACAATCCCTTGGGGTAAATCCCTCTGATCGTCGATATGAGGGTTATATATTAGAACTAGATGGACTTTTGAGATACCAGGGACGAATGTACATTCCTAGTTCTGCAAACTTGAGAGAGTTGGTGCTAGAAGAATTCCACAATGCTCCATACTCAAGACATCCCGGTATTACAAAAATGATGGAAGGACTTAGACCACTGTACTTCTGGCCAAGACTTAAAAGTGATGTTACGTCCCATGTAGCCTGATGCTTGGAGTGCCAGCAAGTCAAAGCTGAACATGTACATCTGGCAGGACTCTTATATCCCCATAGGGTACCAGAGTATAAATGGCAGGTTATCACTATGGATTTTATACAGGGGCTACCAATGTCTAAAAACCGACATGATACCATCTTGGTTGTGGTGGATAAATTGACAAAGGTTGCTCATTTCCTTCTGGGAAATCTCAAGGATGGATCAATGGTTTTAGCAAGGAAATTTGTTCAAGAAATCTTCCAGTTGCATGGAGTGCCAGAGATGATCATCTCAGATCGAGACACTCGAATGACTTCTAGGTTTTGGATTACATTAAACTCTTCCCTGGGAACTAAATTAAATTTTAGTTCCGCATATCATCCTCAGACCGATGGTCAGACAGAGAGGGTGAACCAGGTAGTAGAAGATCTCCTCCGCATGTACTGCATGGAGCAACAATATAAGTGGGAGGAGTATTTTCCTTTGGTAGAGTTTGCCTATAACAACTCCTACCATGGTTCCTTGGGCATGGCACCTTTTGAAGCCCTTTATGGATGTAAATGTCGAACACCCATTAGTTGGGATAGAGTAGAAGACAGGGTGGTGATTGGCCCTGAGATGCTCAGAGAAATGGAAGACCAAATGAAAATCATTAAGGAAAAGTTGAAGCAGGTTGCGGATAGACAGAAAAGTCTAGTAGATAAGAACCAGAGCTTTAGGCAGTTCTCTGCAGGAGATAAGGTCTTTTTGAGGGTTCGGCCGCATAAGAGTTCAATCTCTTTCGGCAAGAACTCTAAGTTGGCTCCTAGGTTTGTTGGCCCCTTTGATGTTTTGGAGGTGGTGAATCTAGTTGCTTACAGGCTTGCTCTGCCACCAGCTCTATCCCTGATACATAATGTGTTTCATGTTTCAGTACTTAAGCCATACCATCCAGATATTGCTCATATCCTTGATTGGCGTGCACTGCAGGTCCAGGACCCAGGAGTGATATAGGTGGAACCCGTCAGGATTCTGGAAAAGCACAACGTTAAGTTGCGTAATAGAGACATTATGCAATACAGGGTCCAGTGGGACCAATATTCGGTGGATAATGCCACATGGGAAAATGTTGAGGATATAGATAGAATCTTTCCTCATTTGAGACCTTAGCATAATTATATTTTCCTTATAGAGACTTACGGAGTACTAATATCTCAACTTTACTATGTAATTTGCTTATAGACATCGAGACGATCTCTCTTCTCAAGAGGGGAAGGATGTCACGTCTCATACTTTGATGATATTTTGACCATGACTTATTTTGACCATGACTTATTTTGATAATGTTTGACCATGACTTTATGAGATTTAAGATACGAATTATGATACGTGTTAAAGCAATATAATATACTACAATGTTTTGATGTATGGGAATGTAGAAACAAATAATTGTTTTCTTTCAAGAATTTTGAATGCATTTATATAAAATAGGAATGTTAATTAATTATTGTTTAAATTTATGTTTCTGTAATGGTTACTAATACATTTTCATTTTTTTTGCATGCCTGAGTGCATATGAGTTGCAGGTGATCGAAGGCCAAGGTGATCGAAGGCCAAGAATGTGATTGAGGAAAAGAAGGTTAGCTCCCCGACAGGGTAAAAGAGGAGAAGCTCTCGTTTATGCACACACCACTTAAATCATGTAGCTGCATTAGGGCATATCTATTTTTTTAATATGATTGCATGAAATTGATTAGCATAGAAAATTTAAAATATGGTTTAATTGACCTTAGAAATTGTGGAAATAGTATGGCTTATTCTATTTTAATTAATCTCCATTTTATTTGAGTAATAAAAGGAAAAATCTATTTTTTTTTTAAAAGTATAATTAAAGAAAAAATAAAACAAAATAAATAATGGAATATAACATTGTGTTTAAAATGAAATTATAAATTTACATAAAAAGGGATATATATATATATTTCTGTTTTGGTATATGGTGAATTCTCCAAAAATAATGAAGAATGAACAGCCCGAGAGAACATTGGGCTCTGGAAATTATGTCTTAAAACCAACAATTCCCTTGGCATGTGGCAATCCTTAAGAATTGCATGAGAATTCGATCTGTCATCTGGAAATTTTATGCATGATCCTCAAAAAAGAGGAAAAAGGCTTTAAGAAAGAAAAGAGGACTTCGATTGAGGACATCCGAGAGCTCTGGAACAGAGGCGAAGAAGGTATTGTTGGGCATCTGCACTGGAAGCAAATTTTGCCAGGTTCTTTTCATTACTATGCCTTCTTTTAATTTTATTTAAAACTGCAGTAAGGAAATGGAAGGAATGAAATGTTTTATTCTCTGATTAGAGTACAAACAACTGAGAAATCTTTCCAATTTCATTTTGAAATCTGGGTAACAGCTTACTTCTCTGTGTTGCAATTATAGAATACACATTCTTCCTTCAGAATTAGGGTTTTCATTTTGTTGCAAGTCTGCATTTTATCGAAATGATATAAACCTATATATATCTATGCATATATATATATGCACAGGAATTCGAATTCCCATGCATATATATATATATATGTCTGCATATTTGGTCTGCATAAAAATTCTGTCATCTGAATAAAATCAAAATGTCTTTGAGATAAATTCGAATACAGTTTATACTGGGCAAAATGTCTTCCTTTATTCCGAGTTTTGAAATTGCTAACCAAAGGAAAGAGGAAGGGATTATTTCCCTTGCCCTCCCCATGGGAAGGTCGTGGACTGTGGGAGGCTCATGCCCTCCACAGGCCACGGCCTATGGAGGAGGCGCGAGCCCCTCACAGCCCGCCCCCTCCCCATGGGAGGGGCAAGGGCTTCCCTGAGCCCTTTAGTCGCTCAATGCCAGTAAGGAAACCATGTAAAACTTACCCTGTTCTGTGTGCACGGCCAGTGAATTCTTTGAACAGATTTATAAACCAGAATTTCTTTCTTCAAATTATACACAGCTGTACATGATTTTCTACACACATACATATATATATATATATGTATACATATACAATTGGCTGCATATACATACATATATATATATACTTATATATATACATATATATATATAGATATCCATGCATTTATGTGCCAAATACAAATTGAAACAGGAAAACCATTTCCAGAAAATAGTATGAACTCTGTTAATTATGTGCCAAATACAAATTGAAACAGGAAAACCATTTCCAGAAAATAGTATGAACTCTATTAATTATGTGCCAAATACAAATTGAAACAGGAAAACCATTTCCAGAAAATAGTATGAACTCTGTTAATTATGTGCCAAAATACAAATTGAAATAGGAAAACCATTTCCAGAAAATAGTATGAACTCTGTTAATTATGTGCCAAAATACAAATTGAAGCAGGTAAATCATTTCCAGAAAATAGAATGAACTCTGTTAATTATACACAAATATCTCAGTAATATTAAACCTGAAACAAGAACAAAAAGGTTTTGAGAAACCATGTAAACTGGAAAGCATTTTGATTTCTTAAACATATACTTACTTACAGAAGCATACCCTGAGTAAAGGAATACAATATTAAATGTGAATGCTAAATTATCTTCCAAACCTCTGAAATTCTGAAAAAATTGCACTATTTCAGTATACTATTATTACTTTGAACCCTGTATTGAAATTGGGAATTACACTATCAGTCAGTATGAGCTTGGAAAAATTAGGAATACATACTGGAAACAGAAAACATTGTTCCTTTCAAATAAATTGATTAATTCTTCTTCTTATAATACACTGAAAATTATTAAGACATATACGTCCTTCTTTAAAAAAAACAGAGCCTTTAATCCAAATAGAAAAGGGATTACTTACAAAGGAATAAACGAGATCTTACAACTGAATTACAAAGGATTCACATTTGAAATTCTTTTAGAATTAATTGAATGATTGAAACATGTATGAAAGTGTATAACCTTCTGCTTGGGTATTTATTCATACTTCACTATGGTAACTTCTGGGACAGGGTGCCGAAGGTGGGCAAACAGAGACGGTAGTATTACCTTTTCTAAACTACCATTCACTTGTATTATTTTGCTTGGCCAAGCACTTGTACCATTGAAATAGATGGGTTTGTTTTAAAAGCCTAGAAATTTATATGTATTTGAGTCTCTGCCACCTCCTGTTGCAAGAAATGTGTTTATTTCTCATGTTAGAAATGCATATAGGCATCAGGCACGCATCAAGAGTTCCCTCATGTTTTGTTGTTTCGGGTTGCTAGGCTCTTTTATGCAGGGCCGGGGATTCTTTCGAGTTAGGAAGGGACCCGGGGAAGTCATGGACTTCGTGGTTGGGCGGAAAAGGCGCCTGAATCACATTCTTGGCCCCAGCTCGCAAGAAGACCAAGGCGTCACGACGGTTGGTGGTTCCAAGTTTATTTGCTATTGAAGTACTTATGTATTATTCAGATTTGGCTTGTGAAGCTCATTGTAAATGTATATGTATTTTGACATTCTTGTTGAAACTTGAAATGGAAGTATGATTTGAAAATATTTAATGTAACATTGATTTGAAAAGTTAAAGTTTTATAACTTAGCATAGAAAAGATGTTTCTATTTGAAGGATTGATTCCTCCAAGAGAGGTTGAATATATATTGATATGAGAAAGTCATTGAAATACTTATGCTTTTTATAATCTTGATACATTACATTGATATTATTGTTAATTATGAAATGCAATTTAAATTCTCTTTTATTTAAGCTCTCTTGGAAGTGTTATGGACGATGTTGACTACTTGGAAACCTTTTTATAATGGTTGAATAAATTGAAAATACTCTTAATTTTCTCTTTAATACTGATTTAAAACGGATTGAAAACACTCTTAAATTCCGAGTGCTACAATTTCCTTATCTCCCAGCTTCTTAGTTGTTGGAATGGCCCCTATGGGACCCATTCACCATGAATGGTGAATCAGTCCCATCCAGGTGGCATCCATTTTCCATGTGTGGCGAATGAGTCCTATATGGCCCCATTTTGACCTTTGAACAGGAAAAAGTGAAATTTAAAGTTTAATTTCACTACATGTTAGATTGTGATGAGGTATAATCAGGATACTAAGGAAAAACTGTTTATAAATAAGTGTTTTTATCCTCATTTTCACATCTCTCATCATTAATTCATCATCTATCTTCTCATCCAAGTCAAGCAAGCTAGGGTTTCTTCACTAGAATTCATCAAGTTAGCTTTCTAAATCATTCAAGGGTTGAATCTTCATTTATTGCTACAGGATATCAAGATAAATCACCATGGAAAGGTAATCAATTCCATTTTGTATGTTTCATTACATCCTTTCATCATTTTGGTTTAATTACCTAAAAGGGCTTCTACCAAGGCAAACCACCATGCCCTAACATTCAACATATCTCTCTTTTGTCTTGTTTGTATGCAAATTTAGGAATCTTAGAACCTTGGAAACCATTGAAGGTAAAGTTGCAAGGTTTCTCAAGTTTTCTTCTCATTCAACAAGTCAAGGTATCAACAAAAAGTCATTTTTCAGGCTTGAATCCGACAGTTTCTAATGCAAACACCTGTAGAAGATAGAAGTGCAGATCTAGACATATAAAATCAAGTTCTAACTTTGTAGATTTCCTACAGGAGGACTGATTTTCCATGCATGGCGAATTAGTCCCAGATATAGGCCTAAAAACTAATTTTCTCATAGTTCAACTCTCAGTAATCAGAAACCTGTTTCTGGAAGTTTTCACCAGAAGCAGGACTGAGTCATCATTTTCGGTGAATCAGTCCTAGTTGCCATTAATAGTGACTTCTGGAACATTCTAGAACCTTCCAACAACATTAATCTACTCTAGGTGCACTCTATTTCATTTCATCAATTTTTGTTTTCATTTGTTTAGGTTTCTAGTTCATATTTGCAATCAACATTGCATTTTCCAACATCTTTCATTAGGTTAGTTTACATTCATGTTTTTTCATTTATAAGCATTCAAACACATCCACATACACTTAACATCAATATACCATTCATCCTTACATTAATCTTGAGTGAAACATTGTGCATTTTGGCCCATCTTTCCCCTTTTAGGTGAAAAACCCTCAAAGAGCAAGGAAGGATTTGGGTGCCAAAATTCTTCATTTCATTTTGGTGAACCTGTTGTTTAGAATACTTTCTTGTCTAATTTGGATTCCTTTCATCATCATAGATCTAGTTTGCATTAGGGTTTGCATGATTCATTTGCATGCTAGATGTTAAATTTAGCATTCATAAAAAAGTGCATTTAGGTTGCATTGTTGGCATGAAAAATCCTTTCTATTCTCTGAATTCTTCATTTTTAAATTAGGTCTGCATCAAAGCACTCAGAAAGCATCAAAATCGGTCAAAAAATTCTAAAAATTTTGAAAAAATTCCATACTGGGACTCATTCGGCACCTTGGGCGAATCAGTCCCTTCTGACCCTTGAAACAACATTTTACAGAACTCAAAACTTTGTTTTTTAACTTCTATTTGGTGCCTTAACCTATTTATATTAGTTAGGTGCATTTCTGTAACATGCATTTCATGAAATCTAGCTTAATTTAGCTCATTTAATGCATGGTTTAAATTTCACATTTGCATTCTCATATTGTTACATATCATAATTAGTCAATTATCATCTGGAAATTGTACTTCATTTCAGCCTTTTAAATTGCACTTTGGGTTAGCATAGTTTGTTCTTTCACAATTTTAGTTCCAAGATTCTCTAAATTTTCAAAGGAAAAGTTAATCAATAAGCATGATCGTCATTCATTCAATGCATGTCCTAGTTATGAGAGTCTCTTAGCACAAGAGAGTAACAATGACAATGTTAACTTTAACCTCACACCATCTCCTATCTTTCCTATTTGTGTGGATGATGTGATAGAAGCGCATACAAACATAGATAACCATGATGATCATATTTTTTCTTCTCCCAAAACCTCTCCTTTTAGTGACAAAGGTATCTTGGAGAAGGAAGATACAATCGTTGAGCATCATGTGGATCTTGTTTTTCCTTCTCCTCATCCCCTTTGGGAAGAGAATTTAGCATAAGAGCATGAAATCATAAACACCTTCTTAAACATCACCTTACCTAATTTCCATTGTGAGGATCACCTTGAGGAAGATTAGATTATAAATGATGAGGATATGTTAGTCTACAACAACCCTCTTTATGATCCTTCCCCTACCACTCCTATTTTGGAAGATAATAGGGAATAAAGCAATGACGTGATAAATGATGATGATAATCACATTTATTCTTATCCTAGTATCTCTCCTAGTTGTGACAAAGATACTTTTTTGTTAGAGAACACACCCAATGAGAATCATGTGAATCTTATTTGTCCCCTCTCACCCATGGAAAATTTTATTGAGCAAAACAATTCAACCATTGATCCTCCTCATACTTTTGATGAAGCTTCTTTGCAAATTTCAACCTTAGATGAAAATATTACAAGCTCTCCTAGTATGGTAGACAATATAGAATGAGATAATGTGATCTTAGAAACAACCGACAATCAAATAAACTCTTCCCCTAATCTCCCCACTATCAATCATCAAACACATTCAACCATTAATACCTCCCCTAGTGGTGATGAAATTATTTTGGATGAACCAAACCTTAATTGTCATGAACATGTGGTTTGTTGTTCTACTACGAACTCTCCTTCTAGGGAGGATACTATAACCCAAGACAAAGATAACATTCCCTTCAAAGACAATGAACAATCTCTCTTGTTACAGGATGTTAACATTATTCAACCTCAACTCGTTCTTTATCCACCATTGCATAAACTTCATCCTTCCAATAAACCTCAATACACCCTTTACCCACCTTCACATACGCTTCATCCTTCCAATAAACCTCAATACACCCTTTACCCCCTTCGCATCCTCTTCATCCTTCCAATAAACCTCACTACACCCTTCGCCCACCTCGAACTAATGTATTGCAGCAACCAAGTTATAATATCATTGCTCATACATATAATACTTGAAATAATATGCAACCACCGCAACCAATCCCACACTCTTTACCCTTACCTAATCCAGTGAGTGCTCCCCGCTATAGCCCACACACAAAGGAGTATGATCTTGTTGAACAATTAAAGAATACTCCTGCAAAGATCTCCCTTTGGGATTTACTTCAAAAATCCTTAAAACAAATCACAATTCCTTCTAGTACAACTCGAAATGATGTGGCATCTCTCATCTATAAAAAATAATCTTTACATTACCTTCCATCAACATGAGCTCCCTCCTTTGGAGTTGCATAAACAACATGATGCCTTTATGATAATTGCTCGATTCAATCGTAAAGGTATCAAACAAACTCTCATCAATAATGGTTCTGCCCTTAATGTGTGTAGTGTGAGTCTCCTCGATCAATTACATGTTGATAGGTCACAAATAATACCTGATTTTGTCTCTATTCAAGGATTTGATAATACAACAAAGCAATTGCTCGGTGTAATCACTTTTCCTATTATGGTTAGGGTGGTTATTTTGCAAACTCCTATTAGTGCCATGCCTTATGATCTTTCATGCAATCTTATTTTAGGTATACCATGGATTTATGAGATGAATGCAGTTCCTTCCACCCTTCATCGTATAATGAAATATGTCTATAACAATAAAATTTATCAAGTTGAAGTAGATCTTGAGCCTGAAAAATTGCTTGCACCTTGAAAAAGGAGCTACAAGTCCTTTGAAAACATTGATTCCAACATCTAACATAGATCCTCTTGAAATTGAACACAACGATGAGGGATCACCATCTAAATTATTTGGTGTTGATTGGCGATCCTTAGACTTCACACCATAATTTATGGTTGAATACATAGTCACACACAAGAAAGATGACCAGAAAGAACAACCAACTATTATGTCAACACAAAACTTAGATAACCTTTCAAAAGCATCCGCCTCAACCACTTTAGAAAATGCCACAAACTCCACAACAACCCTTGACGAACACAACAATGAAAAACCACCTGATTCCAAAGCACTAAAACAACTTTATGGAAAAGGGTATGACCTCATGAAACAACTTGGGTATAGTGGAAAAGGTTGTGGTGCTCGAGAACAAGGTATCTGCAACCCTATCGAGCCAAACACACAACAAACAACTCATGGTCTTGGTTATTCTCCTTTGACCACGATCACCAAACCTTCACTCAACATCAATGCTATCACACAAGACTCTTCAAAGACTCTTCTTTATCCACATAAATAACATTATTTGTTGTTCCTTTCCATGCCATAGTTGTAGGACCATAACATACTCACTATTGCATGTTTTGCATCCATTGCAAGGGGAAGAATACCATCATCCATTTCAGGCTCACCCTTGTCCTGCACTAAGTGGGGATAGAGGGTTAGAAAGCCTTACCCTCATATGTCACTTGTCGCTATCTCTTTTGGCTAATTGTTAACCTTTCCTGAATGTATAAGAGCAATCTTGAGATGTGGACGACATGTCTTAAGATTGAATCGCATATGACATACTTCCCTTTTTCATGATGCAGCCTAACTTTGAAGCATATGACTTGGCATAGGGCTTTCCAAGATGGCTCTCATGTCTTGATTTTTTTTTTTCTTTCCTTCTCTACTTTAAAGTAATTTCTCATAGCATGATGTATAGCAATTCCTTTAAAATGGGGGGAATACATTACCATAAATCATTTTCATTCTTGGTTCCTAGTGTAGCCTTGGCATTCATATGATGTGTTTGTCACTTTGTGGATTACATTGGGTGTGATGTCCTTCATAAGTGTGATATTTCTTGGCATATTACATTCCTCTTGGTGGCCTAATGTGATGCATTGCATCCCCTAAGTTGTGAATATACTATTCTTTGATTGGTCATCTCTTGGAGACATTAGGCACAATGTTCCCTAAGTGATAGACCTCGCATGAACTAAACAAAACTCCTTCAAATGCTTTACATTTTTACACTTTTACATTTTTGCATTTTTACATTCTTGCATCTTTTTTCACCTTACATAATACAACTTGCATGACTGTGGCACCTTTGCCTTTTTGTTCATGAGAATTTTTTCTTTGTGGCACCTTATTAAAGTTATCAACGGGTATAACTTTAATATGGTTGAGCGGGAAGCCCACCTAGTGGCATGACTTTTCCACATAGCCACTTTTTTTTTTGTGAGTGCATGCCAACTAGCATATGTACCTTACCTTTTTGGGATTTCTCACCCGACAGACCGTCCTATGTTTTGTTGCCCCAGAGTGAGTACACATTCTCTTTTTCAAGCAATCAGCCTAGATCTAATCCACAACTACTTGGATTGACGATTGAAGCTTCATAAAATTCATTTCAACACTTGTGTGTTCATTTGTTCTTATTCTTACTTTTCCATGGGATCTTCATCCTGGGGGCTTGATCATCTCGCTTGAATGTTTTCATTCCATCTTGATAATGTAAGTGCATTTAAACCCTCTTCTCGATGTTCATGGCTACTTTAGTGTGAGTTTCAAGCAAGTTCATCCTCTCACTAAAGTGGGGGTTAAATGTGCCATAGAAAAATGTCCCCTTGTCATTTTCATGGTCTTTTAGGTCTTGTTTCATGGTGTTGGAACTATGTTGCTCTTATTTTATGTTGTGATATGGCTTGAACATGCATATTTAGGTACTAAAATTTAAATAATGACATCTTGCGAAGGTGTTGTGAAGTTTTGTAAGACATTTCTACATTCTTCTAGACTCTATTAATTAAATTTTGACACCTAAAAATCACCTTTTTACACATCATTATGTCCTATTTTAAAGTGTTGTAAATTCTTGTAAAGGACTTTCATGCTTTTCTAGACTTAGAGAACCCACTTCTCCCTAATTCAACATTATAAAATATGTTTAATAACATTATCACATCAATCTAGAAGGTTTTGGAAATAAACGTAATGTTAAACTAGTGTTGCAATGTGCCTTGCACATTCACATTGGTTCTTGTGCCTTCCTAAGCTGTGTACCTCATTTTAGTTTATAAAGTGTATTTAATCAAACTTTCACATTGAATTTTGTGTCATTGATGTCAACACTATTAGAATTTGGTGTATTGAAGAATGCATATGTCGAGGATATTGAGAAAATTGTAAAAGAAAGTATTCCTAGTTCTCAATGGAACTATGTAGGTCAAGAAGGAATCATTTTCTGTACATTGAAGATTAGCTGATGTGGATTTAAGGGTTTATTGTTGAATGTTTCTAGATCATTTACCGAAATTTTCAGAGGTCTGCATGAAGTTTTGAGTATGTTGTGGTCTGACTGTGTATTTCTAGTCTCTATTAGTGTTCCTGAATGAAGTTTGTGTAATTCTTGTTTTCTCAGTTGCTGTAGACACTTCTCTATTATTTCTTCATGTTCTATGGTGTCTCTAGATCATTTTTTATATTTGTGGTGCATCCACATTATTCGGAGAGTTTGTGGTTGAAGATCTTGTCTTGCGCATGTTCAGTTTTTCTTGTTCCTAGCCGACATCTTGATGATAGCGTGTTGTGGATCTTCAAGGTGTCATTAATTAAATTCTTCTCACACTGGAGATATTATTTTGGGTCTCCACTATGTTGTGGCCAACCTTGGTGGATTCACATTAAAATTTTATTTGTAAATTTGGGCCAGCATCACAAATATTTTTTATTTCATTGGCCGACGAAGTGGTGATGGAATCTCCTATAGCAGATATATAAGAGCGATTATGTGATCAGTGGAAAAGATGCTTCGTGTGCTCCTATGTGTGTATGTGCGAATATCATTTGATTGTTGAGCAGAGTGTGAAGAAGAATGTGCGAAGTGTGAATAAGTGTTGAGCTTAATTGGAACTGTAATTAGGCTTGTGAAGAAGCTATTTTCTCAGTTCACAAATCTTGGATGGTTTTAATCCAAACCCTATTGTTGGACAGTGATTCCTCTTTTGTAATTGAGTAGTGAGCTCTAGGCAGTGTGCTTGAACTCATATGCATTCCCCTTATTATTATTTTTATACTTCTAGCAGAGTATAATATTGTGGACTAACATCCGCCGTGGTTTCTCCCCAACAGGGTTTCAACACAAAAAAATCTTTGTGTTCTTTGTCTCTATGATGTGTTGATTATTTATGGTTAATTTCTTATTCATTAGATCTAAGATTAAGTTAAGATTAGTAAGAAGAGTTTTAGGTTCTGTTACAACTTATTCACTCCCCCACCTCTTAGTTGTGTGTCTTTTTTTTTCCAACAATACCTTTCTTCACATGCATTCCAAGCTTTCCCTATCAACTTTGGTCCTTGATCATGAAAATTATTATGGCACAACTGAAGGTTATTGTGATACTTGCTTTGTACGTTATCTCTTAGTTGAACACCCAAAAGCTTTTCTTTGAAATAGAAAGGCTTGCAATGGGGGTATCTCATTTACAATCCAATAGTTTTCTTTGCAAGAGCATACTCCCTTGACCGATCCTGCCAGTGAAGCTGATTACACATTGTGGATAGGAATGATCTCAACTGAACTTCTCCCTCAAAGAAATTAACATAAAAAATTGTATATTCTTACAAAAGAAAATTATGGACAAATAATTCACATAATAAATCTTATTTATCAGAAGTTGACTCAAAAAATATCTTAACAAATTCTTTATCATTAGGGTCATGTGGTTGGTTATGGTGAATTCTAAGTAACTTCCATCTTAGGAGTTATTCATTTAGGAACATAGAATATAACCTAGATGGTCTTCTACAAGCCAACAATAACTCACCAATTTCACAAGCATCCTATTTACGTCTATATGCTTTGTGAAATGATTCTTTTAGCAGTACTAACTCCTTTTTTCAGCCTGTTATTTTCAAATTCTACATCCCTTAAGAAGTAGCATCGCTCCATCCATTTCATCAATAATGGGGGATATGTACCTGGAACCATTCTAAAATAGTTGGTTCGGTTTTTGTTCCCTTGGATTCCATTATTGGCTTAGTGTCACTTTCTTGCAAGTCCTACTCTAACTCCACAATTCTACTTGCAAAAGCATTAAGTTCAACTTCTTGTTTATTTCTTTCTTCCTCAAAAGAATTAAACATTTGAATAAAATTATTTTTCAAACCTAGAATCTACTTGTCTTTCTCAGAAAGATCAACCATATGCTACTTGCTTTGTTGATTCCATTGTTGTATTTGGTACTGCAACTGCTCAATGTCCCTGCCTTTTTACTTTATCTATATTATCAACTTTTCAATCTCTTGATCCCTTATACTTACAATTGCACCATGTGCTTCAATCTCTTATTGTTACTAGGTGATCTGCTCTTCATTCTTTTGTAGACGGGATTTTAATTCAGTAATTTATGCCTCCAATTTCTCTAATTCCTCCTTTTTTGACCAGATTCTACATCCCCTGTGTCCACAGAAAAAGATAGATTGGGAATTTTTGTGTCAGCATGGAGTATATTTTCCTCAGTACTAGGTACATTTTCAATTTTGTCAAGAAAAGGGGAAAATCCCCCGACAGGTTCATCTTCAACTTCCATAGAATGTGGCAACTATACTTTTTCCTCTTCCGACTCCTTTAGACATGAAGTTCTCTTCTCTTCAACCCTGGGGGATCGATCAACATTCTTTTAAATTTCACTTGTTTCCTCATCATCAGGCTGATTTTCAGTTTCCAATATTCTTGTTCGAGTCCTGGGATTTTTATTTTTAGAGGTACTCCTTATGTCATAGGGCATAGTTTCACTAGACTCGACAGACAACCTCTTGCTTCTCCATAGAGGAGGGGTTGTTTGAAAAGTAACTTTAGTCCATTTATTCCTCTTGCGAGGAGTCTCTTCTTCTTCTCTAGAATGCACAATTTCCACATCCCATGACTGTCCTGGGGTTTTTAACACATTCGACAAAGTTTCTGGCACATCACCGCTAGGAGTCATTGAAGTCCATTGGGATTCACGAGCACCTAAGGCCTCAGAGGAGGGTTCTTCAAAAGATTTTTCTTTTTGTTTAGAGGACAAAGTCCTCCTCAAGTGGTCTTTTAGCCTCCACTTTTTCAAATTTTCATAGAAATTTCCGCCACTTCTTTTCTAGCTTTTCACGAAAAATGGTACTTGCATATCAATTGTATAAGGTCATGGTGTTTGAGGGGCCCTGTCCCAACTTTATTTTTTCCATCATGGTAATAAATGAATGACAAAAAAATGTTGGTAAATTAACCCTAAGAGAAGGGTCCTCAATGCCATGGTGAAAATGGATTAGTAGATGGAAAGGGGGTCCTACTACCATAGTTATTTGTCCTTCATAGGTGAAATATTTTATTATCTAGGCTATGATAGTTCTCCAGGGTTCTAGGATAGACATTATATGGAAACCTTTTTTTTGTCCCCTAGTACTTATAGTGATTATAGGTTGGGGCTCCCCCTCCCTATGAAACAATTCTAACAGTCTTTGATAGGTAATATTGGTAGTTTCATTTAAATCAAAGCCTCTATTCTCAAGAACAGAAAGACGAGAAATAGTTTTTGAACTTACCCAGAAATGCTTTCCATGCACCACAGGAATGTCTATCTGCAAAATTCTCTACGAATTCTCTTACTAGCTGCTTGATATATCCCTCAAAAAATTTCATAAATTCTAGCCACTTGAATTTTTGAAATAGGCCCGCAACATTACTCAATGCCAACAATTGAGCTGCTGAGGCTGGTTCAGACTTTTTCTTGGCTCCCACCATTTTACCTTCCCTTGCCACTTTTGCTAAATTCTGTAGAACTTTCTAATGTTTTCCTTGTTTTAGTTAACTAAATTGTAGATGTAAAGGGACATAATTTGGATATAACCAATGGAAGAGGAATTAATCACCTTTCTTGAGTCCTTACTAAGTAATCATGAAAATTTTACATGGGAAATTATGCAACCATTGTCGTACTTTTAGTAATCATGAGATGGCACAATTTTAAAAATTGAGAGAGGGGATGGTTCATGCCCATTAATTAATCTCTATTCAAAATAATTACTAACTTTATGTAAATAAATCCGTACGCACCTTATGTCTTGTCATTAAATAAAAAATCACTCACCTTTATTGAAATAATCGAATAGTCACATGATTTGGTGAGGGTGGTGGTGAATAATTATGGCATGGAAGGAATGGTTTAAATGATGGCAAAAATTATTATGAAAAAAGGGGTGTCATAATAATTTTATTTATTATAAAAATATTTGATATCATATGGAGAAATTGAAATTGGAGAGTGCATCCCAAGGTGCTAGTGAAATTAAATGTTGGGCATGCACAAAACTTAGGAAAAATCAAAATTCTGGAAAAATGAAAGATTTTACAAAAATTCAAGGCATTGCCGAAAAATGAAGCCAGGGTGGAAGAAGAAATTTTTTTGGAGCATCGTTGCGAGACGCCATAGGAACGTAACAAAAAAATTAAATATTCCCGAGCATCATCAAAAGATGCAGCTGAAGCAGCAACTCAAGAAAATTTGGAGCATCGTCGAAAGATGCAGTTAGAGCAGCAACCAAAAATTTCTGGATCATCATCGAAAGATGCAGCCAAAGCAACAACCAAAAATTTTTGGAGCATCATCGAAAGATGCCATCGGAAGGAAGAATCAACATGATTCTAGAGCATCACTGGAAGATGCATCTAGAAGAAAGAAAAACAAAATTTTGGAGCATCGCTAGAAGATGCAGCCAGAAAAAGGAAGAAGAATGTGACATTTTGGCCTTTGACTTCCCGAAGCATCATTGAGTGATACAATGGAATGCATGATCAGCACAAGGAATGACACAAGTCAGTTGTACAAGTTCCAGAGCATAGCAGCAACAAGTTTTGGAGCATCACAACAACCGAGTCAACAAGTTTTGGAGCATCGCAGCAAGGTGCACCGAAATTTGTGTTTACCAAAGAAATGAAATCTTGCAAAATATAGACAAAATTTAGCCAAATCCAAATGATGAAGTTGATGAAGAAATTGAAAGAAACATTCTGAAATGAAGTAAATTCACACACACACACACACCATTTTTCTTCACAACATTTATTATGGGCAAGACTATAATGACACTATCATAGAAAAGTCAATGCACTCAATGTCTCCCTGAATTTCTATCATTTTTTTAAATTCCTCTCTATTAATAGGCTTATGGTAGACGCATAATCGATGTCCATTAACTAGGAGACTTTTGGTGTCACCATCAATGGGTTTCAGCTGAACCGAACCATTGGCGAATACCTCAAAAATTTCATATGGTCTGAGCCAATGCGTTATGAGTTTTCCCTCGTGATCCTTGTATCTGGAATCAAACAATAATGCCCAATCCCCATTATGGAAATCTCTCTCCTTGATATTTTTATCATGCCAGACCTTGCATTGTTAATGTTGTACCAACTCTGTTTGATGGACGACATCCAAACGGAGTTCATCCAATTCACTAAGCTGTAAAACTCTTTCTATTTTGGATCATTTAAGATCTATACCCAACTCCATGGCTATCCTAAGGGTTTGGAGTTCAAATTCAATGGGAAAGAGAGGTTTCTTCCCAAAAACTAACTCGTATGGACTATACCCAGTAGTTGATTTCTAGGTGGTGTTATAAGCCCAAACGGCTTCAGGTAGTTTTCGAGCCCAGTTTTTCCTTCTTGATGAAATTATTTTTGTTAAAATGTTTTCCAATTCCATGTTAGTGACTTCGACCTGTCAGTTTTCCAAGGGTGGTAGGGTGAGGATTTCTTGTGGCTCACCTGGAAATGATCTATGAAGGCTAACAAAACTTTAGACATAAACTGGGGGCCCTAATATGTGACAATTTTTCTAAGGGCTCTGAATCTAAGGAAAATTTTATTATAAAGGAAATTAGCTACTTGTTCCTCCCTAGCAACGCATAGGGCTTTCAGTTCTGCCACTTAGTTAGGTATTCGGTATAGACCAAAATGTACTCTTTTCCTTGTGAAGGATGGTTTATAGGGCTGATAAAATCCAATCCCCATTTTTCAAATGGTTCAAGAACCACCTGAGGTTGCATGAGCATTTCATTAGATGTAGTTGGTCTCTCTACCCTTTGACATTCATTACATCTACGAACATATTTCTTGATATCCTTATGCATAGAAGGCCAGTAGTATCCTGCTCCCAAAATCTTGTGGATTTTCCTTTTAGCAAAATAATGCCCTCCAAAAGGATCATCATGGTAGGCTCTAAGGATACTATAGGTTTCATTTTCCCTAACACAGCGTCGTAGAACCATATCAGGTCCACATCAAAATAGGATCCCATTAATCCATTTGAAGGGGGCACTTTCTCAAACAAGGAATTTCTTCTCTTTTTATGAAAAATGAGGTGGTACTTTTGTAGTGGCCAAGTAATTTGTAATATCGGTAAACCAAGGGGTTGTAGTAGAGATGGCGAAAAAAATTCCATCTAGGAACTCATCCTGTACCAGAGCACAATCACCATCATGTTTAATTTGGGATAAGAAACTTGTGACTACATTGGACTTCCCTGGTTTGTCAATAATTGTTACATTGAATTCCTGAAGAAGAAGCAACCACCTAATTATCCATTCATTTACTATAGGTTTATTCATAAGGTACTTGATGGCTGAGTGGTTCGTGTACACTGTGACTTTGTATCTCTTGATATAATGTCAAAATTTCTTAATTGCATGAACTACAACCAAGAATTCTTTTTCCGTTGTGGTATAATTCCTTTCTGCTAGAGTCAAATTCTTACTAATTAAATATATGGCATATTTTCCCCCATTCTCATCTTCTTGTCCTAAAATTGCTCTAGTGGCATCATCAGATGCATCAACATAGATATGGAATGAAAGGTTCCAATTAGGTCCATGAAGAATAGGAGCAGAGATGAGTTTCTCCTTCATGATTTAAAATGATGACTAACAATTAGGTGTCCAGATGAACTCTACATTCATCTAAAGAAGGGAAAACATAGGGGTCATGATCTTACTTAAATTTTCTATGAATCTTTGATAATATCCAACATGCCCTAAGAAACTTATGACATCAGTCTGGGTTTTTGGGGTCTCAAGTTGTTGTATTACTTTGATTTTCTTAGGATCAACCTTAATCCCTTCAGCTAAAATATGGTGTCTTAGCACTATTCCTTGTTCTACCATAATCAAACATTTATCAAGGCTTAGGGACAAATGATAAACCTCACATCGCTTCAACACATTATCTAGATTTTGGAGGGCCTCATCAAAGGTTGAAACATATACATTGAAGTCGTCCATATAAACTTCCACACACTCATTCACCAACTCAACAAATATAGCTAGGATAGCTCTCTAGAATGTTGCAGGAGCATTACATAGCCAAAAGGAAGAACCCGATATTCAAATGTCCCCCAAGAGCATGTAAAATTCATCTTATCCTAGTCTTCTGTTGTTGCTTGTATCTAGTTGTAATGACTAAATCCATCAAAGAATGAAAAATATTTCCTCCCAACCAAGTTATCAAGCACTTAGTCTATAAATGGTAGAGGAAAATAATCTCTATGTGTTTATTTTTTAAGTTCCCTTTAGTCCACACACACTCTCCACTTTCCATTTTTCTTTGGAACCACAACCAAAGGTGACACACATTTGCTGTCAGAAATCGAAAAAATAAACCCTACTTGTAGGAGTTTCTCAATTTCAATTTTAACGATGTCTTTTAGGGAAGGATTGAGTCTCTATTGTGGTTGGTGAACAGGTTGAACATCCTTAGTATAGATATGATGAGTACACACACTTGGGTGTATTCCTCTCATATTTGTATAGTCCCAAGCAAAAGATTTAGATATATTCACTAGGGTGTCAGAAAAATTGTGTTCTTCTGGCTTAGTCAGCTAACTGCTAATGTTCAAAGTTTTTCCTAGTAGCAACATAATGGTTTTAACTCTTAGATGGTTGGATGTGACAATATACATGGGCCTTGTCAAGGTGTTAAGAGGATAGCTATGAGGTATGGTCTTATGAAGCTTGATAACGTCTACAGATAAATGGTGTATTTTTGGAACTAAGTTTGTCAAAGGACAAGGAAATCCCATGAAACTAGAATTATCAAATTTTGTATGATCTATGTTGATTGGGTGTCCTAGGATCTCTTCTACGTCTGTCATCTCCTCACCACTCGAATCCATAGTAAGAATTTCCATTTTGTTTTCTAATTCATCCTATAATTCTTCAGCATGTTGTTTGATGACTACCATGGCCAGTGAATCCAAATTTTCCTTTCCGTTGGGGCTTTCTAGTTCATCAACCCATACTTTATTGTGTTCGGCAGGCTTGACAGGAGGATACAAAAACAAATTTGTGCTATTAGGTCTGTGTGAAATGGTCATTCCTCCCTCTTTGCAGTCAATTTTGGCTGCAACAGTAGTCAACCATGGTCTTCTAAGAATTATTGGATAGCTATCTTTAGGTGTACGAGACTCAATTATTTGAAAATCTACTGGATGTTCCCATCCATCCATCTTAACAAGAAAATTTTCAATAACACCCTTGGGAATAGCTATGGGTTGCTTTTCCATCTGCAAGACTGTAGTTGTGGGATGTAAATCAGTAAGTCCCAATTTTTAAATCACATCAACAATCATTATGTTAATGGTTGCTCCAAGTTCGACCAGGGAATTAGGTATTTCTACCTCATTAATTTTTACTGTTATAAGTGGACTACTTGGATCGTCATATTTCGAAGCAGTGGTTGTTTGAGCCAACAAGTCATATAGATTATTGTTTATGTGGAAAATATTTATTCATTTTGGGTTCCTCCCTAGATTTTTGATACACAACTATTTGATTAGTTGGTTCAACTCAGGAATCTCCTTAATCACTTGTAACAAAGGGACTTTAATCTACAATTGTTTAATTGCTTGTATCAATGCAGTCTCGGTAGATGTGGTCATTTCTGGAGTATCTTTCACGGTGATTGGTTTCAGACAAGTTCCATAAAAGGTGCTTTAATTTTGTCTTTAGGAGTGGCATCCTTCAAAAGATCAATTAGAGATTGACCCCCCTCCTCCTGAGGTAGGTAGGAAGCTCCAGCTGAAGATGGAGGGATGGGGCTTGTTTTGAGTAGCTTTTGGGGTTTATTCTATGGATGTGGGCATTGTTGTAGTTGTATCAATAGACTTCTTCATAGGTTCATCCAGAATTTCTTCAATAGTCAGCTGCAAAAGTGTTTTTATAGACCTCAACTACAAGTTTCCACAATGTATCGCATTAAGTCCAGTGGCATTGTCCTTTTCGGTGGAATACACTATAGTATTGGACAATTGTTCTTTGGGTTCGGAACCGGTTGTGCCAAAATTTTTGGTTGGATAACTTGTTTGTTTTGTTGAGTATTCTAGGGAGGTGGTAAAATATTTTGTTGTTGAGTAGGAATCCCTCTAGGACCAGTATAAAATTGATGTTGAGGTTGATTCCATTGAGGAATAGCATTTTGAGGGTGTCACTATTTTTGAGGCTGGTTAAGCCATTAAGGATTGCCCCAAGATTTATTTTCCCATTTGGGTGGTCCCCAAGGATAAGTTCCCCAATTAGGTGGCACTGGAGGTGGTTCTAGAGGCTAGCGTGCTCCCCATTGATTATTATTCCAGTTGGGTTGAGGTCTTTTTTGGTGACTCCACTAGGGATATACAAAATGAAAATTGGTGCATGCTTATTTGATGGTACCTCATTGAGAGACATGAGGTTGGCGACTTCGTGACAAACTCGAATCTGGAAAAATGTTTTGGAATCCAAGAAGAGAGAATGATAGTGATGATAGCGATGATGAAGATCTCCCTTTTTCTGCAACTCCAACACAAAATAATTGGGTACCTGGTGATCCTATGTAAGTAAACTTTTTGAAGAGTTTTTATGGTAATATGCAGTTTCAACCCCACATGGTTCATCCAGCTTTACTTAAAACCTTGCAACAGATTGAATGTAAAGATGGGAAAGATACATGTTTTCTTGCTTGTAGCTATGAAAATACCTCTATTTGTGAAGAAGATACACACGGTGAAGAACCTCATGCTACAGTACAGTATTTGCAAAAAGAGGACAATAATATGGAGGCAAAATATTCTCTTGAAATGCCTATTGATGAAGCAACAAATGTATGTGAAAACAAAGGAGAAAATGCTCCTTTAGTTCATATATGTAATTAAAGTCTGAGGATGAAGATTCTGGCTATGTTGAAAAAGAAGCCCCTATTGTGTCAGCTTGCGATAACACATATAAGATGCAGGATCATAAAGAAAAAATAGGAGAGGAAGATCATAAATCAGATAAGAAGATAGTGCCAAACCTAAACTATTACTCATGTGAAATCATATTGAAGGATTCAAAGGGATATGGAATATTAAAGGAGCTTGAACATGTTGATCAAACAAGCAAAAATCAAGAAGACAACAAATTTCATGATATTTCCACTTGTTGTCTGGAGGTACCCATTTCAAATTTTCTTTGTTCTAAAAATATTTCATCTTTTGCTCCAACAAGTTTTAAAGAGGATTTACATCATACATTCACAAATTCAAATCATGAAAGATGCATTCAAGAACTTGAGATTGCTATACTTCAATTCATACAGGAAGAAGTGTTTCTTGGCATGTATAAGGACATTGAAGTATTTTCTGACTCATAATTTTCATGAAAAGGAGTTATTTAGTTTCTATATCCTATTTGGAGGATTTGCATATGCCAACGATCTCATAGTTGTTATTCAAAGCATCAAGTTGCAGCTAAGTATGATAACACTCCATTGGCATAGTCCTTTCTTTCATTTGGGCATCTATTTTTTTGAACCTGTTAATGGCTTTGCGTAATTCCATGGGGAAATTGGAGTTTTTGCACCTATTCTGGGTGCATATAGGAGTTTTAGGTTTCTTTCCTTTCTATTTTTGGGTTGGTTTCTATTTTGGTTTTGGCTTGTTTGTTTTTGGTTTGTGCCCAGTTCCCCTCCACCCTTTTGCATTCTACACCCTTTCTTCTTTTGACTGCGTACCCAATCGACTTAGATTGGTTTGCCCTAGTGATTATGGAATTTCTCTACATTTTATGTGAAAATACAGTCCCCAATCGGAGCCAATGTTACCCTTGAAATTTTATTTTAAAAAAGGTTTAAAAATAATTCTTTTATGGTAAACTTGTTGTGGCTTCGATGAAACTTATAACTATCATGGCTTGGTTGAATTTTCGAACCACATCGCTAGGTTTTGAAGTTTCAAAATCACCCAACCTTTTGTAACTGGTGGAAATGATATTTTGTGCTATCGGGATATCAGCAGTGCAAGAAACTCTAGAACTTCCAACCCCTAGTTACAGGGTTCTAGCTCATAGCGGTGGGGTGACCTCAGCAGAATATACTAATTCCAAAGTGTTAGTGCATTAAATGTAGTGTACGACACCTTTATGGAACGCATCCTCCAATTTCTCGAGATGACAATAAAAAGTTTAAACATAATCTTCAAAAATCATTTGAAAAGATAGCTCTTTAATAAGGAAGTTGGTGAAATGGTTTGACATTTTTTTCTTAGCAAATAAATGACCACTTTTTTTCCACCAAAGTTAAATAGGCCTGGATGTAAGGGAAGGTGGCAGTGTTTTTCAATTTCAAAGTCTTCTCAAAATGGTACTTTTGGGTGATGTCAAGGAATGGGAAGATGAACTCGTTCCTATTCTCTAGTCTGACGTGAATTGGTCGGAAGAAGAGAAATTCAACATCATCTCTCAGCTATGCTCACTAGCCTGGAAGGAGAAAACCAACTATGTAGAGTACAACAAGACGATCTAGGTTTTGGATAAAGAAGAGGAATGTGTCGAATTCAACAATTTAGTTATGGAAATGCAATTGGAGTAGTATAGAGTCTTGTCATTGCTAGTGGTTTAGCGACATGCATGGAATCTTTCCATGACACCTGGAATAATAACGTCTTTCCTTAAAATAGTTATCATCAGTTGTTTTCAAGACCGTTAATTTTTGTAATGTAATAGTTTTGATGTGCATGTATATATTGACCTCCAGGTTACTTGTGGACGCATCTTTTGGCTATTCCCAGAAAATAGGGGAAGTAAGGGCAGTCTTGAGTTTTCTTTTTTGTATGGTTGGTTGTGTAGGGGGTTTGGCCTTTGTGCTCATAATTTTGATATTGGAGAAATAAAGAAAGTGTTTTCAGATCTTTGCATTTGTAAATGTTTCTTAAAATTGTTAATAGACTTTGGGCTTTTGCAATTTCTTTCCAATATTGATTCTGTCATAGCAAACTGTATGCATTATTATTTTTGGAACTTTGAATGCAGAGTAATTTGTCTATTGAAAAGGAAATTCACTACTTTTTCTTTTCTTATTTCTCATTATGGGTGTGGAATAAATGGGCCTTGTATCGTTTTTTTGCATTCACTTCATTCTAAATCCATTCATCACATTTACTTTCATGATTGTGGCTATGTGTTAGTTTACCTTTTCTGCTTTCTGGTGAAAATCATACCCAATATTTTCTATTCATTTCAAATCATTCGAAGGTAGTTGTGCCTTGTAAAATAAGTAGAGAGCACTTGCACTATTAGTGTGACTCAATTGTTAGTACTATTTGTTCTTCTCGCTAGGTATTTTGAGTCATTTTCTTTCATTCATTTTTCAAAGGAAAAATCTGTCAACTAATAGGTCTCCAGTTAGAGTTTGAATTCTGGCCATAGGAAAAGTTCCCTCCAGTTCTTTGATTTACGTTGATCTCTTCCTCAACCAGAGGTGTTCTTTTCTTGGAATTCTTAATGGCATTCAAAAGCTCACACTAATCAGTAGGGTGATGTTTGTCACAAACTTGAAAAACATCAATTTTTTCAACTTTGTCCAAAGGGAATTCCCTTAGCAAATGTTTCTTTAAACACCTAGGAAATAAATGGACAAAGTCTCAAGATTTCACGTTTTAGCCTGTATGTCGTCTAATGTGGTGTTTAGCTGAACAAGAATATCATTCTTGAAGTTGGCTCTAGCTCTTCATGTAGTTTTTTTATTTCATTGGAACCTTTAAAGATGGTGGATTTTCAGATACCTCCATAAGTGTGAGAGAAATTTTGACACAATTCAGTAATATCATCGAGCCCTAGTTGGGACACATCTCCTTTTGCCATTAAATCCAAGCTCCTTCAAGATTCATTGTTGTATTATAGTGGTGAGTATTCCCAACTATCACGCAGGTGACCTGGGTTTGATCCCCAACAATGGCACCAAAAAGTGATAAGTTGTCCTTAAGTCCTAACATTTTAGTTGATAAATACGTTAATATATCAATTGGGTAGTGTCCAAATGCTATATGCAATAGAAGACATCTTGACTATCTCCCTCGGGATTCCTAGATGTTGGAAAACTGAAATATAACTTTAAAATAAGAGGCCACTAAACTTAGAAAGCAAGAAATCATTTATCTAGAAAGCTTGAAATAACTAAACTAGAAAGTAGAAAACTATAAATCTAAAAAGCATAACAACTAAACTACAAAGCATAGAAATGATTAAACTAAGAAATGTATAAATTGTTGAAGAAGTAAAGCTTGTAAAGAAACTAGGAAACATTGATCTAACAAAAGATAACAATCTAAATAACTAATCAGAAAATGATTTAATAATCTGAAATAACTAAAAGAAGGTGCTTTGGAACTTCAGACACTAAACTCAAAAACTAGACTCAGCTAAAACCTATAGGACTAATATGAACATAATTACACATTTGAAAATAAACTTCAATTCCCATTATTGTCTACTAAATGAAAGTACATAATTAAAAGTAAAATACTTAGCTATCTAATCTACAACTCCTTAAGTGGCCAACTCTCGAGTGCTCCTATGCCTAGCTTAGATCAAATACACTGGTAACTCCAAAATTCCTTCATTCAAAATAACTCTATTCACACTACTCAGTAACTCCAAAGGTGGCAGAAAAACTCATTTTATTCATAATAAGTATGCAACTCAGAAAACATAGTGACAACATGATGGTATTCTTCTGTATATTTTTGTTTTCAACAGTTACATATTTATATAAGAGCAGCTAAAAAAATCCTAATTTTCAATAGGTAAATTCTTCAACTAATTGTCAACAACTAACGAAATTTGAAGCCCATGACATGAAACATTCAAGAGGCTCGACACGAGCCATAAAGTCTTTAAAACTGAAAATAACAAAAACTACAAAAACTCGGTCCATCATATATGCTCCTAAAGTTATGACACCCATTCGCTTGTCTTCAGTGGTGTTGAAGTCTATGTTAAAACCTCTTTGACTGGCATGGTAACTGATTGTGGAAGTTGACCTGTGCAATGCTAAAAAAAAACCATTAAGTTAGGGAAAATTAGCTTATTTTGACTAATTTCAAGAAATAAAGATTGTACGTTTATTCACAAAAGAAAGCAGTTACTTATCCTAAAGACAATTAATTGGCAGGGTAAGGATGGTTGAAAGATGTGAGGTTAAGTATTTAGTCCATTATATTGATGAGGTTATTTTTACCTCATCAACTGGCTCATTCTTCTCTATCGGAGCAAATTGCTTTCCCTTTTTACTTCTGTAAACTCTTGAAATATGTCTTGGTCTATTGCAGTTATAGCAGGCAACACTTTTCTGATTTGTTTGACCTCTATTAACCCTTGATCTGCACTAATTTTCTTTTTTTCCGAACTTGTTACATGTATAGAAATAGCCAACAAAAGATTGATTCATTCCACCTCCATTAAACCTATTCATCATCACCTGACTAATCATCCTCGCCTTAGATCTGCATTCAGTAGCTCTATGTCCAACTTTCTTACATGCAAAAACATTGTCTAGAGAAGGAACCAAAAAATTGATTCATTTTACTTCTGCATTCAGTTGCCATGTGACCAAATTTATTACATGAAAAGAAAACACCAGTGAAAGATGGATACCTTTGAGCATTTTTCTATCTAATAGGAAGTCTTCTAGCAAAGTTTCTTGGATTTCTTTTATGCTTCCCTTTATTTTCAATCTTTTGATTATGGGTAAAAGCACAAAGTTGTGTCACACTTTCAACCAACTTATCAACACAACTGAATTTAAGTATTTCTAACTAAAAATCAATTTTGGTCAAACATATGATCTAGTAAGATTTATTCTAGCTAAGTTATATGCTTCCACAAATTTTTCAACTAAAATTGTTGGCTAAACATGTATGGAGCACCACTTTGAGTCCAATTTACCAAAAAAAAAAAATTATTTGAAAAACTTGAAGTTTCAATAAATCCTGCTAACATAAACAACATTTTTTTAAAAATATAAAAAATAACCTTTTGTAGATCCATAAGTGTATTTTTCAAAGATATATTTATTTTAATAGTTTAATTATTTTTTATATTTATTTATTTTTTTTACTAAAAGTAGGTTTTCATCACAAAATATTAGGTTGATTACTATGCCAAGGAAAAATACTAAAACTTATTAAAAAAAATTGAAAAAAATATGATGCACTAGATAAGAGAATCTATTTTAAGATGGTATAATTTTGTTTCCAAATATTTAATATGAAATTTGACGTCCGATGAAAACAGTTATTTTTTGATTCACGCACATTTTAATATTTATTTTAAAATATATATTTATCAAAATTGGAAAAAAATATATCCATGCACTAAAATTTCAAATTATAAATACACACAAAAAAATTGAAAGAAAAAAAAAATTACTATAAAAAGTTTGACATCCCGTGCAACTTCATTATTCAACATTTTATCAGCAACTAAATTATAGTTTTAATTTATTAAAAAATAGTTTAAAATAATTTTTTATATTTTTAAATAAAAACATAAAATATACTAAAAAATATATATTTTACTAGTTTACATCATTTCAAAATTCAAAACATATATGCCACTTTTTAGTGATTCAAGTTTAAAAATTGAATCAGAGTTGGTCGTTTCCTTTACAAAATGTGACACAACTTTGTGCTTTTACCCTTATCCTTTGAGCTTTCACTCATTTCATTTCCCAAACCACCTTTTTCTTTACTTGGTTTTTGTTCTGCAATCAACTCATGAAGCTTGTCAGAGCTAGATTTGAAATTATTTTCACATAGTTTTTCTTTCTCCAATTCTACTTTCAAATTCACCACTTCTTGTTCAAGTCTAGTGCATTCATCAGACTTGCTTTGCACCACTGTATTCAGACATTCTTCAATCCTCTTCTTTTCTTCCACTAGTGCTTTCAGTCCAATGATCTCTCGTTTAATTTGCTCACTCACTTCTATATGTCTTTCTTTGAATTTCGTCAATTTCTCTTTCAATTTTTGGACATATTCATTTGCCTCATCAAGGTTTTATTTCAAATCTCTGTTTTCATTTTCAGCCTTGTCAAGATCTTCAAGTGCAGCTTGGAGCTCTTCTTTATCATCCATTTGTTCAATCTTTAGGATCTTCCTCAAGTTGTTAGGCTTCTCCAGAGGAACCAAGGGCTGTGATACCAATTGTTGAAATCCATAAGACAACTGAGAGGGGGGGGGTGAATCAGTTGTAACCAAACACAAACTCAAATCTTCAAACAATTATCAATTTCTTATCCACTTAATTATATTATTAAGTATGAACATGAAATGCAAATGACAAAAAACAATATCAACACAAGAAACACCAGATTTACGTGGAAAAGCCAATGAGGGAAAAACCACAGTGAGGATTAACTCACAATATAAAGTAATAGAAAAAATAAAAAACAAGAGGCTCACTGCCAAGGGCTCACTACCCATATACAAAGGCTCACTACCTATAGAAAGAACTCACTATCCATTAAGGAGGCTCACTGCCTACAGATACAAAAGATCCACCACAACAAATTACACACATCCACAGCCTTGATCAGAAGAATTGTAGACACTGCCAGCTCACTACTTTTAGGAATCTAACACATTAAATTACTATTGCCTCAATTCACTTTCGCACACTCTACTCTTCAAACTTGTGGCATACTTAATTGATTCATTTGCAACATCTTGACTTGTATTTATATCATCTTGAACCTTAGAAAATTTCTCCAAGGTCAGCTACACACACTTCATTTCACAAATTCAAATTGGGTCAACAACTCAACATTCCCATGGTGGAAAGGAAAGGGAGTGGACCAAACAAACATTTAACTAAGACCAAAAGCAACATCTCAGATCAATCACATGCTTCCTTAATTAATTCTTAATCCTTCGTATGAAGTGTAAACACTAGGTCAACCAAACCTAATGAAAACACATAAAATTTAAAGTACACACTTCTGAAATAAGAGAATAACATGTGGACAATGTAACATGCTTTACCAGACACTAGAACACATCTTGGAAACCTTCAGATTCATCTGCATTAGCTGCAACAAACTTCATACTCAAAACACTCATCACTAATCTATCCAGATTACACAGACACACACATGAACTCTGGAACTCACCTTCCGGAGCACCAAAGCATGAACGCTTTTTCCAAAGCATAGACACCACCTTAACAAGACTTCTACTAGATCTGAAAGACTTGAAATACACTAGCAGAGGACTGCGAAGCAGAAAAATTTCTCCCTATCCATGGACAAACATTTTTTCCAATCAGTTCACACACCGGTGAACACAACTTTCACTCTTCAACAAACCAAAAAGCTACAAACTAGGAGATATCACTAATAGATGCCCATAAGAAACACTTTAGATCCATACAAGGATATGATCAACACAGAAGAAATGCAGAGCACAAAATGGAGCACATTTTGATCACACACAACTCTGACTTCTCTATTTATTATTTTTCTCAAAAGCACTTGGTAACCCATCATATCAGCATATATGCAACATCATAAAGATAGCTCCATGTACTCACAACATCTCATCAACATCTAAACTATACTTGTACAATATGCAAGATCCTGTACTGTGATGACATCAATGACAACTCTACCAAACGTACACATACTTGCAATAATTTGATGTAGATCAGATCTAAGCTATTTGTCCAAAGATGCATGCTCACTCTGAGGCAATAGAACTTTAGGTTGTCCATTGGGTGAGTAATCCAAGATAGTGAGACATATACATACGTGGTCAATATGCACTCACAACACGTGTTTGAGTGGCTAAGGGAAAGTCATGCCTTGGATCGACTTCCCATCAAAACCAGACCAAAGTTATACCTCCTAATAACTTTGATAAGGTACCATGCAACAATGAACTTCAAGCTTCCTGAGGCAAGTATAGCTTTGTATGCTTGAAATTCATGAACAAACAAGATGACACCACAGGAAAGAAAATTGTCTTATGCATGGTGGCCATATAACCGATGTTGTAAATATGAAATAGTGTAAGGTGTGTTGAAAGGGATTTTTCTTAGTTCATGCCAGGTCTCTTCTTAGGGAACATCGTGCTTAATCTTTCCAAAAGAGGAAAATTCAAAGAAATTTCATCCTCTTAGAGGAAATCAAACCCAATGATACCACTATAAGAGAGGGGGACCAACCATGTTCAAGACCCCAAATCATGAAGGGCCAAGAACGGAAGGCTGCCCTAACTTAACTCACTCTAAAGGGTTTTTTTTAAATGAGGGATAAGAATGATGAGGACTATAAATTCCTTCGATCACTTTGCACACCCAAAATCATTTTTTGGGCTAGGCGAGCCAGTTTTCAGGTTCAACATTGTACCTCAAGTAACTCTTTGCTCGAGGGAGAAAGCACAGTTATGGGACAACAACACGATGCACTATCGTCTCTCAGGTGTGCTAGAATCCGTATGACCAGAGGACCAAAAATATAGTATGAATTGCCAAAAAATAGGCTAATGGCCTAGATAGTTATTTCCAAAGGATCAAAATAGAGCTATGAAGTAGGAAAAATATGACCGAATATGATAAAGTAAATATATGAGGGTTAAGGTGACAAGAATAATCTCACCAAGGTATTCATTCACTAGCTAGCTCCAAATGCATGTCCACCTACACAAAAGAAGGACAAATTTTTTTGGGGGGCTGTATAGGGGTTTGCCTCAATCAGATCCCTATTTTGGTGTTTTCACCTCCGCAGACAACCAAGATAGCAACTATAGATAAAATTATGATAAAGGAAGGAAGGAAGTAAAGAACACAATAAACACTTCAAAATAGTAATGTGCTACTTAACCAAATTGTAGAGGAGAGGAGTGAAAAGGCTTACTAGCTCCACCAAGAGCTTAGTAGCTAATGGAGGAGAAAAAGAGAGGACTCAAGCCCCTACAGCAATGGTGTTGTTCCACACTTTCTCTATGGAGTTGATGGAGTGTTTTTGTTTCTGCTATAGAGTCCCAAAGTGCTACTTGAGAGTGATGGATGCTAAGAGAATGCTAGAAAAATTGGGTAGAGAGCTTAATTGAATGCTTACAGAGATGAAATGAAGGAATACGAGTGTTTTTGAAGGTGGGATGAGAAAAAATGGCCATATTCGGGTTGGTTGGTCAAAGAGGGACGTTACAATTTGAACTCAATGGGAAGTGTAATGCCTCTACAGGCTTCAAACGTAGGAATCCGTTAGGGACCTAAGTGTGCCCCACGGATTTCTACGTGCTGTGTGGGAATCCCCAATAGTTATTCTTCTCCTTACACATAAAATAGATGCCAATTGGAATGAAGGAAGCGGGCTGATGTGGAATTTCACCTTTAGATTTTATTTTCTAAGGTGAGGAAGTGTACAAGGGGAATTTTCATAAGGCATACAAATTCGCTCCTATACATTTTTCCCTCACTTTAGCGAGCACAAATACTGATGAGTGCTTTGGTAAAGTAGATCGAAGAAGTGAATAGGGTTAGAATTGTATACCTAAACCATGGAGGAAGCAGACCACAATCTAGCGAACTCAAGAGAACAGGACAAGTAAAGAACTCCATAGCCCCACAAAACTATGAAGCTGAAGAACGAAAGCATCTTACAGGCCCACAGAGCTACAAGGATGTGACCCCCAAGAAGAAAGAACCGCACAGGCCTGTAGACCTGCAAGGAAGGTGTCCTCTAAGATCTCTCACATGAAGGATACCCAAAAAAGCACCTTACTAACCCGTAGACCTGCAAGGAAGCGTCCCCAAAGATCTCTCACATGGAGGAAACTAGGAAAGTGCCCCAAAGACCTATACACCTATAGGGAAGGTGTCCTTCAAGATCTCTCCCATGAAGGAGTCCTAAGAAAATTTCCTTAAAGACCCGCAAACCTGGAAGGAACTGTCCCCCAAGATCTCTCACATGGAGGAAGCTAGGAAAATGTCGTACAGACCCACAAACCTGTAGAGAAGGTTTCCTTCAAGATATCACATGAAGGAAACCCAAGAAAGGCACCCTACTGACCCACAAACCTATAGGGAGGTATCCTCTAAGATCTCTCACATGGAGGAAACCCAAAGAAAGCGGACTCCGTAGAGTAGGAAAGTGGCTTCATAGGCACACATGTAAAGTGACATGTTTATGGGTAGATAGAACATGTCAGAAAGTGGTCACTTAGGCAAGTAAGCAGATAGTCACGTAGACCTTCAACAAGTTGGAGAAATTTCAAAGGGGTCTCTTGGGAACCCGACGTAAAGAAGGGGGTCCACTCAAGGGAAGCATTGTTTGAAAATGTGTAGGAGATGTTTCTTTCTCAAATCAATTAATTATCAAGGAATCCTTTTGAAATATGTTCACTTCATCAAGGAATTCAAAAGGAAGAAAATGCCTCCATGCAAGGGGAAGGTTGAAGCTATTCCCACCTTAGAGGAAGGTTCTCAAACTCTTTCTTTATGAACCCACGATGAAAGAAACATGTTCTATTAGCGTTTCAAGTCAAGAATGTGATTCTTGGAAAGGAGTTTTGTGAAGATTCTCAAGAAAAGATTCATTGGTAATGAATGAATTTTCTAAAAATTGAAGTGTTATAGAAGTGGCATTGTCACGCACGAAAGGGACAACTCAAGAAAAGAAGAGAGAAATATAAAAAAGAAAAAGAAAAAGAGAAAAGAACATAAACACAGGACATAGGGGTAGCCTAATATTTTGGGGTAAAAAATTCTCATAAATATGTATAAGTATAGTAAGAGTATATAAAATAAACTATCATCAACCCCCTACTATATCAGACCATGTGAAGAATGCATGAGAAGACAAAGTAAAAATAAAAAATTGGGTCGACATGGAAGGGAAACCTAAATGCTCCCAACACTTTGCATCATCCCAAATTTACCGAAAATAAGTCACAAACATGGAAGAATGATGATACAAATAGAAGAAGGTTTGTGACACAAAAACCATGCCTGTATCCAAGCACCAAAAAGAGTGATAAGGGTCATCCAGGAAAACATAGCACGATCATGGGGAACACATCACAACACACACACATCTATTCTAAAAATAAAGAAGGGGCCTCCCCCTAACACTAATTGACCAAGAGGTCATCTACTTCCCACTCTAGATCATCATAGGGGGGAGGAGGATGAGCCTGCAATGGTGTAATGTTAAGAGGAGGAGTGTCCAACACTCCCACAACAAGGGCTAAGGAAGAAGGCCCCACAAGATGCTCTCCACTAAGCTCTTATGGAGCTAAGGTTAGTGATTTCGTGAAGATTACTGACAAGGCCAAAACCTCGTCCAAAGAGTTAAACATGCACTTTATAGGAGTTCCATGTTTTACTTCAATGAACAGAGAATGTTGTGCCTGAGATTCACCACTAGGCTCCCCGAGTGATTCAGGAGCGGTGACAAACTCAAGGGAAGTCGGGACTAGTTTAGTCACTAGGACAAAACAAGTTAGCACAGGACCTCTTTCATCCTGTGTTGCTAGAAGGACCACTCTCCACCTTTTGCTCCGTCGGGGAACGTGAACTCCCCATAAATGAGGCGAGAGGTGCAAAGGAAGAGGAGGAAGAGAAAACTACAATAGACACCACTGAATTGTTTACCTTATTTACGGGCTTCCGGAAAGGTAGGACATCCAAAAGGGACATCAACAAAGGTGGCTCCACCAAAGGAGCAATGAACACCTACACCTTTCTAGGGTTAGGCACGTTCGTACTCATAGCGGAAGTTGGAAGTGATACAAAACTAGATTGAATGGAAGAAAAAGGGAGAGAGCAAAACGCGACATGAGGACTTGATACAAGGGCAGTCATCTCCTCTTCCTTCCTCTGTAAGGCGGCCTGCTCCGCCATGAGAGCCTTTCACCAATGCTTTCCCTCATGCACAAGGCAGTTTCTGTGAATCTTTGAACTAGAGGCCAGAGGTTGGGAAAGAACAAAATGCTCCTACTCAACCATAGGAGTGTCCATTATGGCCATTTCCAGTGGACGAATAGACTCCTCAATGGGAGTAGGAGGAACATGTTGGGAAGCAGTGGGGGGAGTCGACTCAAGTGCCTCAGTAGCAGGCCTCTTCCCGTTCACTAATTTTGGAGAAGCAGTGGAAGGCCACAAAGGTCGGACATAGAGGATTCCCCACGAGGGTTTTTTCCTTTACCATACAAATAGTACCAGGGTCCAAGCGATTTAGTAGGGAGGTCTGATAACCTAATCTTGGGTCTACGCCAAGGAGAGATCATCATACTTAATGGGTAAAATCCAGGCTTGCTCATCCAATACTCCTCCCGAGAAAGGGGAGTAGATGGGTTAGCCTGAGAGGAAGCAAGTTTCTCCTTCCCTTTTTGAGAAGAGGGGGCAGTCGACTGTTGTGCTACAACAAGAGCCAATTTTGGTTGTCCCTTGTCCCCAGTCTTATACTTTACATATTTTATGTAAATTAGGTTTGTTCTTAGAGGGAGTGGACCAACTAGGGTAGGCCAAAAATGGTCTAACGAATATCCCCCATGGGACACCAAAGGCTAGTATCTAGTGTCATGCACTACATGCACAACACCCTCATGGGAGAACTTTAGACATTTATGAATAATGGAGGTGATTCCATTCATGGAAGCTATCCAAGGTATGCCTAGCTTCATCCTGAACAAATCTGACTTTGGAATGACATCGAAAACCATGTCAACAACCCTAGGCCCAACTAGGACAAACAAAGTTATCAAGCCATATGGCTTTATAAAAATACCATCGTGCGTATGGACGGTGAATTTTGTTTCATCGTACTCTTTTTTTCGTAGTGAATTAAGCCACAATGTCTCTTTTGTAATAACATTCACTCAACTCGCGGGGTCTACTAAGACTCCTATTACAATGTTTCCATTAAGGCAAGTAGGAATATAGAGGGGAGATGGCTTATTATTTAAGGGCAAGTCTTGTGATGTGAGTGTCACATCTGGCGAACCATTCATAGGCTGCGTGGTAGGGGTAACTATGACCATGTTAACATAGGCGTTAGACTGAGTGATAGAAATAGTGGGATCGAAAATAAAGCTAGCAGAGTGCAACGAAAACGGGTCTGTGTATATCTACAATTCACTATTTGCTTTCACTACCAATTTATTTGTATTTTTTTACTTCCATCAAGATGAATAGTACCATCCTTGATGTGGCCCTGTATCTCATGATGTAGGCACGTACAATGTTTGGTATAGGGTTCAACAAGGTTATGATCTTATCCTTCACTAACTTTTGCAGGATGGAAGAATAAGATTCTGCTAACTTTGGGAACTTTCGTCTATGTTTGAGGTCATTTTCATCTGCAATGGTTTCTACATTCACAATAGCCTTTCCCTTTCCATAGATCGATACAATGGACTTTCCTTCAAAATGGAAGCATGAGGAGGGTCCCCTGAACTAAACTACTGTCTGTTGATACTCTCGTAGGGTTGCACACAAATGCAGAAAATGAAGGGTATTTCATAAGAGAAAACTTCTCCTACCAAGTACTTTGCAAGTTCCCTGTGAATATCTTCTACACATTAGAATCAGGCAACAGATATGAGATTTGTGAGAAGAGCACTTGATACTACACTATGAAAGTAGTAATCTTTTCATTATCAACTTTTTTGCATCAGACAAGATCCCAAATGAATAGTACCACTTTAGTGTTGTATCCTTGAGAGATTGAGGGAATATTTTTTCCATCAACACGTCATGATGGAAGAAATATATGCATAGGGTGTTAAAGGTTGAAACATGTGTTTGTGGGTCCCCTTTTCCACCATATTTTTAAAATTTAGGAATCTCCATTCCTTGAGGGAAGGGAGTATTCAAAATTGCGACCGACAATAGGCTATGCTAGAAGAAGGGTTGGAAGATAAGTTGGGTAGAGGCTTGGGAGAGACTCACCAATTGGCTTTGTATCTTACCCATATTCTAAAGAAGAGTGTTTAGAATAGGGCCATTAAAAGATATAGGGCTAGAGGAACCTCCTCCAAAACCATTGTCAAAGCCACCACTAGAACCACCGGTGTGGCCACCACCAGGAACACTACCAAAGCCATTGCCACTAGTAGGGCCTCTGCTAGAGCCACCACCATGACCTCCACCAGAACCACCCCCGCTGTCAAAGCCACCACCACTACCAAAGCCCCCACTGTCATCCCACCAAAACCTCCACCACTAGAGGTGACAACAGGGGTGAAGCTAAAACCCAAGGGGATCTTGTTCACTTTGATAGTTTTGGATCCTTCGAAGGCAAAGGGTATGTTGATCAAGGTTACAACATCGGCCATGTACACCAACGTAGGAGGCATTGAAATTCCTATCTCTCATGGTATTCAAAAGTGACTCCCCGTACATTGTTAGGATTGTTTTGAGGAGCACATGTATTAGTCAGACTAGAGAGACTAGCAAGGATTTCTATGTCTGTTCAGTCTTTTCCCACCACATACTTTAGTTCGCTAATAACCTAGGTAGCCCTAGCCAACTTCGGGTCTCTTTCCAAGTGATGCTCCAAGTCACCCAACACTTTGTTGAGGGCGGATACATATTCTAAAGGAATGTCAATAGCCTCATGCTCATCAACTGAGGATGGTGTGGGAGATGCAGGAAGACTTCAGACATCATCGGTCTCATCAGAGAATCCTACCTCACCCCTTGACAACTACTCGTATGTGGCGATACCAATGGTGGATCCAACAAAAAGGCCTATAGAGAAACCAGTAGTGACCTTCGTCATCTCCATCAAAAGGTTTCATATACTTCTCCTAATGATATACCCGGAGCTTGTTGAATGAGTTGTGATGCTCATAAACCTTCACAATACTCAAGGGCACAATGATCACAAGGTACAAGGGGAAAATCCTCAATACCAATAGATGAACAGACGTTGCTTCATGTCAGGTTCACCATAAATGTAAGAGATTGGGACCAACCACGTTTAAGGCCCCAGGTCACAGAAGGCCAAGAGTGGAAGGCTTCCCTAACTTACCTCACTATAAAGGGTTATTTTGCAACAACAGACGAGAATGATGAGGACTATAAAGTCCTTTAATCACAATGCAGACCTGATATCAATTTTGGGCCTAGGAAAGCCAGTTTTTAGGTTAAAAAATGTACCTCAGGTAGCTCTCTACTCGAGGATGAAAGCGTGGTTCTAGGACAACAATGCGGTGCATTGGCGTCTCTCAGGTGCGCTAGCATCCATACGACCTAAGGACCAAAAATATTGTATGAACCACCAAAAAATAGGCTAGCGACCTAGCTAGTTATTTCCAAAGGACCAAAACAGAGCTATGAAGTAGGAAAAATAAGACCAAAAATGATAAAGGAAATATATGATGGTTAAGGCAACAAGAATAATCTCACCAAGGTATTTTTTCACCATCTAGCTCCAAATGCACATCCACCCACACACAAGGAGGAAAATTGTTGGGGGGTTGTATAGGGGTCTGTCTTAGTTAGACCCCCGTTTTGGTGTTTCCACCTCCACGGACAGCTAAGATAGCAACTGTAGATAAAAGTATGATAAAGGAAAGAAGAAAGTAAAGAATACAATAAATACTTCAAAATAGTAATGTGCTACTCAACCAAATCATAGAGGAGAGGAGTGACAAGTCTTAGCACCTCCACCAAGAGCTCAATAGCTAATGGAGGAGAAAAAGAGAGGACTCAAGCCCTTGTTGCATTGGTGTTGTTCCAAACTTTCTCTATGGAGTTGATGGAGTGTTGTTGTTGTTGCTACTATGGAGTGCCAAAGTGTTGCTTGAGAGTAATGGATGCTTAGAGAATGCTAGAAAAATTGTGTAGAGATCTGAATTCAATGCTTAGAGAGATGAAATGAAGGAATGAAGAGTGTTTTTGAAGGTGGGATGAGAAAAAATGGCCATATTCGGGTTAGTTGGTCGAGAGGTTCATTACAAATCGACCCCAATAGGAAGTGTAACGCCTCTACAGGCTTCAGACACAGGAATCTATCAGGGACGTAAGCACATTGTGTGGACATCTAGCCACCGTGCGGGTGTCCCCAATAGTTATTCTTCTGCTAACGCACAAAATAGTTGCCAAGTGGAATGAAGGAAATAGGCTAATGTGGAATTTCTCCTTCATATTTGATTTTCTAAGGTCAGGTAGTGTAAAAGGGGAATTTGTGTAAGGGGTGTAAATTCACTCCTATACAACCACCAATAAAGAAACACATCATAGGAAGAAGGAAAATCACACAATGAAATATGAGTGTCGATGTATGCCCCCACTTTAACACCATTACTATGAGAAATTGCTTTAAATCAGAAGAAAACATGAGATTTTACTGTGTAAGCCCTATGCCAATTCATATATTTTCAATAAGCTATGTCATGAATAAGTATGTCACATGTGATCCAACTTATGGCATGCCATCTACATCCCAAGCTTTCTTTTATATATATACATCGAACACATTCAACTAGCCAAAGGAGACAACAACAAGTGACATGCGAGGACAAGGATAACTAACCCCTTGCCCCCACTTAGTGCAGGAAAAGGATGAGCCGAATAGGATGAAAATAAGTATCCATTAGAGGAACTAGGTGATTCAACACAAGAAAGAGCACCACAATCCTTAAGATGTTGAATTCAATTACTTAAATCCTTGCATTCATTAGTAGCATGACCATGAACTCTATGATATGAACAAAATGAACTCTTGTAGTAAAATTTCTTTCATGTTCTTGGAGGGAGAGATATCAAATGATCTTGAAGGAGGCTTGACAAGATACCCTCTTGATCAAAAGTAGAATATGTTGTTTTATTTTGCAGTGAGATATCTCTTTCTTAGTATTAGGTGTCATACTTATGCAAGACTCTTTAGATTGTGAGATTTTGTACTCTCCTTTAAAGGACTATGTAAAATCTATCAAATCCAAATCATTGGTGTTTTGCATGATGATATTGACATTAAGCAATGATTTCTCTATTTCATTCATTTATTTCAAAGGACAAAAACAAAGACCACTAGTTTCTATCAATTTAGGATGCATTGTACTGTTACATTTGGCTTAGAGGAATCTTTTGTAAGAGTATTGATATTGAGTGAAGGATTGTTTGTTTCTTTCGAGGGACAATAACCAATACCACATTTTATTTTCTTGCATGTGAGGCTCTATAGGGACACACATACCTTTTTCTCTAGCACAACATCCTTTTCCACTATATCCAAGTTGCTTCATGAGGTCATAACCTTTTCCATAAAGCTTTTTCATTTCTTTAGGATTCAGTGGTTCTTCATAATCAACTTCATCAAATTTTGTTGTGTATGTTGTCTTTTCTTTGAAAGTGGTTGAGGTGGATGCTTTCAAAGGGTTTTTTGAATTTTTTGTTGACAAATACTACTTTTTCCTTTCCTTTTTCAAAGTCTTTGTTTATGATTTTGTATTCTCCCATCAATTTTGGTTCGAATTCTAAGGAACTCCAATCATCTTCTAGTAGATTTGTGACTTCCTCAATGTTTTTTTCTTTACCTTGCGTGGGTTCCACTTGTGTAGTTGGTGTTAATTTTTTCAAAGGATTTTCCTTACCTTTCTCAATATTCAAACAACTATTTGGTTTAGGGTCAGCTTCGAGTGTGTGAACTTTTTTTTATAGACATACTTTATTACATGATGTAGAGTAGAAGGAACCCCATTCACTGCGTGAATCCATGGTCTTCCTAAATTAAGGTTGTATGAAAGATCATGAGGCATAATATGGATTGGTGTTTCTAATGTGGCCTTTCCAGCTATAATAGGCAAAGTAATCACACCAAGCTGTTGTTTTCCTACATTGTCAAATCCCTTAATAGATAAAGAATCAGGCTGAATTTTTTATTTATCCATGCCAAGCCTATCCAAAAGGGTCACACTAAATACACTAAGGGTTGATCCATGGTCAACAAGGGTTCACTTTATCCCTATCCTTTTATATCGAGGTATTATTATGAAAGCTTCATTTTGATTTTGCACTTCCAAAGGAGGGAGCTCACTTTGGTGGAAAATAATGTCAGCATTTATTCCTTGAATCAGGGTTACTATGTTATTGGTTGTGCATTAGAAGGGATAGGAACTTGTTGCAAGGTACTTTAAATCATGTTACGATAGTGAGGGGAGGCTTGAATAAGGTCCCACAATGATATCTTAGTAGGAGTATTCTTTAGTTGTTCGATAAGATCATACTCCTTTCCACAAGGATGGCCCAGTAAGATAGGGTTAGGTAGGATAGGATTAGGAAATGGGAGGGATGTTGAAGGTGTTTTTCTTGGTTGGATATTGTTCCTAGTGTTATATGTATGAGCAATGACATTATGACTCGATTTCTATGAAATACTATTCTTAGGTGTGTAGAGGATATGTTTGGGTTTGTTTTGAGTCTGAGGTTTTTGTGAATGTGGGTAAAGGATTAGAGGATTCTTAGGATTTCCCACAAGGTACGTAGGAGGTCTTGTAGTTAAGGGGGATTTAATAGACACTTGTGCATTCATAACCTCAGCGGTCTTGGTTTGATGTATTTCTAATAAAGGGAAATCTAGTATCATCTTTTCACCATAATCCAAGTAAGTCACATCACTATTATTGCCATTTTCTTGCACCATGATATCCTCCCTAGGAGGAGAGTTTTTAGGAGAACTACAAACCAAATGTTCTTGACATTCAAGGATTGGTTCTTCCAAAATGACTTCATCACAAGTAGGGGAATGATCAATGGTTGGATTTTCTTGCATGTCGATGATGGTGTTTTCTTGTTCATTAATGTTTTCCCTAGGGGAAGAGAGTAAATCAAGATTACCATTAATTTCATTGATTAGATCTTCTAACATAAAAGTATCATCTTCACAACTAAGAGAGATACTAGGAGGAGAAAAAATGTGAATGCCAAGATTGTCCAATTTTCCACTCCTTTGTCCCATAATGTCTTCTAAAATAGGATTGATAGGGGAAGAATAATAAAGAGGGTTGGTATAGACCTTAAATATTTGATCATCTACCACCAATATATCTTCCTCACTAAAAATTTCATCTTCTAAAACATTATCACAAGAGGGAAAGGTGTTGAAAGATGGATGTAGACTAGTTGAAGTTTCAATGATTTCTTGTTGTGTTATGTGGTCATCATGATTACCTATTTTTATGTCATCTTGTTCATCAATGTCCTGTCCACTAGTAGAGGTAGAAGTAGAGAACAACTAGGAATCACAAAACTCTAATTGATTGGTTCTTCTAACACCAAAATATCTTATTCATAACTAGGAGAGATATTAAGAGAAGAACGAATATGATTGTTATGATTATCCACTATTGTATTGTCTTTCACTAAAACATTCTCATAGGGAGGGGATGTGCACTTTTTCTTAGCATGCATAGATAGGTAAGATACTAACATTGTTTGACCAAGAATGAAAAGTAATTCTAACCAACTCATACAATGCTTTAATAATGTAAACAATGTATATCCAAAGATGAACAATACTTTTATCCAATGTATGCAAAACTTTAAGAATGCAAACAATGTGTATCCAAGAATGAAGAGCATGTTTATCAAAGTTATGAAAATCTTTACGAATATAAAAATTATGTATGCAAAAGTGAAAAGTAATTTTATCCATATTATGTAGAGTTTCAGAAGTGTGAACATTTTTAGATCTAATGATTTTTTCTATTGAAATGATTTCAAAAATGACTACCCTAAATTAAGGTTTCTGACCTAGATGCATAACACAAAAGTTACTAAAATTTTCTAGAATTATAGTATATGTTACCAACAAGCTTAAGAATCATAAAAATGAGGTTTTTAATGCTAGAAAAGGTAGTTGAAAATCTAGATTGTGACTAAATCACCCAGAGGGGTGCATGAGTCCCAGTCAGGTTTTTTTTCACAAATTTCAAGAAATTTTAAGTGATTTTAATGCTTTCTGGTTTGTGTGATGTCTAGGCTAAGTGAAAATGAATATTTTTGATGAAATTCAATTATGAAACATGCAAAAATGTGACATATATGCACTTTCACTAATGCAAGATTTAGAAATCCTAGATGCAAATTAACTAATGCAAATTTAATGCAAGAAAGATATAGGATGATGATGCACTCCAAATCAGAAAATGAAATGCTTTAAATGTAGGTTCACCAAAATCTAAGATATAAAATTATCATCTCTTAGGGTTTAGGACTTAGGACAACTAATTTTCTATACTCCACATTCAAGGATGTTGTAGAGAGCTCACCCCAAGAGTGGAAGGCAAGAGATCTACTAGAATAGTTTCCTAGGTTCTGATTATAAACTAATGAGTGGTTCACCAACAAGCTAGGGATTGGAAAGAATAATGAAATGTAATATCTAATGACAAAACCTAGTGATGCATGAAACTTGAATGAATGACCTAGAAATGCATATAAATTAGAACAAAAAGTTGTAAAATCAAAGGAATGCACTTGGAAACTTCAACAGGCCTAAATGAGGACTCGAAATGCTGAAAACACTAATTTTGTGGTTTAATAGGACTCATATGCCAGTTTGGGTGATTTAGTCCCAGACAGGGTTTTCTATGCCAAAACTAGAATTTGATGGTGTTGATTCTATAACTCTTGAAACCATAAAAATTGGATATACTGGGACTCATACACCCAAGGTGATGTATCAGTCCCAGTGTGCTTTTTTTGAAGGTTAAGGTCTAATTCTTCTCTCCAATCTCTTCTCTTTCTGCCACACTTTGTTTTCGGACCTGAAACCATGATTTTAGACCTATAGATGACTTTTTGTGAAGATAAAAAATTTCCAAATGAGGGGACAACTCCAGCAACTTTCTCCAATCTTGTAACCTAACCTTCAAGGGATCTTCAAGCTCTAACACACCTAGATCTTGAATGATGTCTTGTAAATCAATAATCTAACATGAAGTGGCTATGAAGGATCTAAGTGTGGAACAATGCTTGATCTTGGATCTTGAATGTAACATCACAACACTAGATCACCAACATGCTTGATAGTTGATATAACCTTGACATGATAATGGATCTTGAATTGCTACAACAATTGATAAAGAATTTTTCCCTTGAATTCCTTAGAAATGATCTTGAATGCTTTGTTGATGATATTGTAAAGCCTTTGAATGCCTAACTCTTGAGTTCTTGAATTTATATCATGAATTCTTAGTGAAATAATGATTTGGGAGATTGTTTATATAAGAAATCCATCTAATATCTTGTTTATTAGATCCCACAAGCTGACATTCATGAAATTTGAACTTAAAACCTAGATTTTCCCACTCAAAACCCTAAAAATAAGCCAAATGGGACTCATACACCACACTTGGTAGGTCCCACTTGGGTGGGACTCATATTCCCAAGGTGGTGTATGGGTCCCATAGGGCCTATTTAGAGAGAGAAAGTGCTGAGGAGTTGAGAATTTAAGTTTATTTGAGGCCATGTTGATTTTTTACATAAAATATGCCTCATGATGCATAATATATGGTCTTAGGGGCCTATTAATGATGATATAAAGGTCATAAATGTAAGGGGTCCCAAAATTCAATGTGAGAGTGTAAATAAATATACTTTACAACATTAAATTAAGGAAAAATGAGGTCTATTTAGCTTATAAGGGCCCTAAATTCAATGTGAACATGAACAACACATTACAACACTAGATTAAGGCACCATTAGGTCTAAGGTCCATAAATTTAATGTGAAGGTGTAAATGAATACAATTCACAACATTAAATCAAGGAAAATTTAGGTTTATGTAGCTTAAAAGGACCCTAAATCCAATGTGAATGTAGAAAATACATTACAACACTAGATTAAGGTGACATTATTTCTATTTTAATGTTAACCATTTTTAGATTAAGTGTGAAAATGTAAATTATGACATTTTTCTACACTACAGATTCCAAAAAGGGAACATAAACATGGATTCCCATAAACTTGCAAATTAGAGCATGATTTATCAATTAATTATTGTCTTCTTCGACCAAGGGTAGTTGTATCACCAAGAATAGACATACCCTCCCCACCTAAGGATTTATTTAAAAGATTTCTAGCACTTGTATGGATGGAAGAAGATGGACCATTTTAGACAAAACCTATTGAAAAGATTTTTTTTTCAAAGCAACTTCACTAACCACTAACATAAGGAATAAAAGAACAAGATCATCCATTAAAACCCAATAATAAAAGCAGGAAAATAAAGTAACAATGATTGAAAGAGAGAAAGAAATCTAGATGAAGCCCCTATGGGCTCAAGAAATGCCCCTATGTAGCAACAAGTCCAACAAACCCCCTGATCACCATAGAATACTCAAGCAACTACACGTAGAAGAAAATAGAGGCTTGAGAAGGCCATGGCATGGGCATGCAAGCCCTACCACGAGCCAAACATGCCAAGAACCCATAGCACTGCTCTTAGACACACCATCATCTCTAATGTCAAATTTTAAATAATTATTTAATAGGGTTAAAGTTATAATATAATTTGATTCTCTCTTATCTACATTTAGGTTCATTCTTTCTCTTCTTTTATTTTTAATTAAATATTTTTTCAACTATTAGATCTTATCTTATCAATGCATGCACATATACTTTTACTTGTACATTTATTATGTCTTATTTTCACCATATTTTAACGTTCATTTTCTATCTAAATATTAGATTAATCTTAGACTTAGAAATGTTGACTCTCAAAATTTTAAAATAATATTCAGATTTTACCCACTTCAATTTATCATAAATGTTATTTAAGTTAAACCATTTTAAATCATTCTACTTAATTCAATATTTAAAAAAAAAAAAAAAGACAAATTGATTTATAAATTTTTATTATATACATTTCAACTTATTTTCATAAACTGTATAAATTTATTTATTTTTAAAGAAAATTTCATTATTTAATTTCTTTCTATCTAAATTTTCATTAAATTTACATTTAAAATTTAAAAATAAATATAGTCTATAAAATATTTACCTAAATGTTTAAACACATTAAATGACATATACATGGTTGAACCACTTATAAGATATCCTCTAAATGAATTATTAAACAACCTATGAGAAAAGTATTTATAGACCTTACTCCATTTTCAATCTTGACAAAGAAAACTAATCACACAGAAAATGTGTTTGCTAGAAATGGAAAACCCATGCCTTAAGTACCTTATTTAAATGCAAATTAAATAGCCAAAACCTTCACTTAAAACTCTTAAATAAATATTTTGAGTATTTATTTTTAATAATATACATATTTTTAATAAATTCGAAAATTAAAATTTACAAAATATTTTGTTTATTTAATTTTTTTTATAAATAAATAATTATAATTTTATGACAACTTATATTACAAACTATAAATTATAAAATTCAATATTATCTAATATATTTTTTTTTCAATATTGTGAAATCCCATACACTAAATATACATCTTTTAACAAAATGTATATATCTTCAAATTAGGCTTATATTAAACTTTTAATAATTATTTTAGAAATATAATTTTTCATATTCTTCTATATATTATATTTTTCCCTATTGGCATATAGGCGAAAACGGAAGAAAATTAAAAAAATTAACAAATTTAAATAAAATATTTGTGAGTTGTAAATTTAGTGGATAAGAACACATTCTCAGATAACATGTAGAAATTATGTGTTGGCCATCTGATGCATTACATATGGCTATTCAACTCCTAAATATTATCCTTGGAGAATTGACAGGCCTTTAAGTGATTTAAACGTCCAAAGACTTCTTGTAATCTTCATATAAATGCATGAACTCATTACTTCCCTTGAGAAACTTCATGGTGAAATTCAAATTGATCAAATAAAACAAATAAATATCTAACTCTAGCGCACATTCCTTTGACCGTTGCTTAGGTGCCATTGTGAGTATTACAATGGTGTAGACAGAAGCACCCATCGGATTCCGTTTGTACTACATTTTATCCTCTCCCCTCCTCCTCCTTATGGCCGCTCTTACGAATTTCGACCCGGCGTCCGCCTCCTCCACACCTCAGCGTCCGCCTTCTCCACCTCCAAGTCTGCCTTCTCCACCTCTCGGTCCGGCTCGAGTATGGCTGGTACTTTCCATAAGCTGTGGCCTGCAAGGATGGTGCATTTTCCTAATCTTGCCGATGAACTTGGCGAGGACTGCTTAGCGCGGGTGACATACAAATCACACCACAACGTCAAAAGCGTATTCAGAAGCTAGAAATCTCTTATAAGGAGCCCCTGATTTTACGAGCGAAGAAAAGCCGCAGGAGCGGCCAAGCAGCGCATCTTTATGCTCCAGTCCTTTCCTCTCCAAACCTACAAGTCATCTAACGACCCTGCGAACGCAAACAGGTCTCCAAACTTGGTGCTAACCTGGATGCCACAACGCACACGTCAGATAAAATGCACACTAATCTATATACAATCCTAAAATATAAATTGGGCATTCAAAATGTTCCTTTCCTTGGTAGAGCTTGAAGGAGAAACGCCTTCAGTAGTGGACGTCTCCTTTGGATCCTGATCCGCCTGACCAAATACAACGCATTAGAGAAAGCTACCGTTAAAACATATACTGTAATTGAGAAACAGAATGGCAAAAATCGCAAACCTCTGCCATGCCTTGACTTGGAGGCTCCTGTGTGGCAATCTATTGTTATGACCCGTACAATTCCTTTGAATTGCTCCGCAGTTGAGGAATGCAGGCTCTTTCATCATCATGGAAGCCATTGCCGCCATTGATGATTGCTAAGAAACGTTGGAGAAGGCGGAGGTGGAGAAAGCGGACTTGGAGGTGGAGAAGGCGGACGCGAGATGGAGGCGGCGGACGCTGGGATCGAAAATTTTCAGGGTGGCCATAAGGAGGAGGGGGATGGTCAAATGTAATGGGAAGGGACTTAATATATAGGAAACTCAAGCTTGCAAGTCACGAAATTGTTAAAATGTGTGATTACCTTTTAGGCCGGGCACACACTAAGCGTTGAATGTTTCGGTAGCCGTGCTTTGTGGGTCCACTTAACCCATACCCTTTCCGTTACTCGTAGTATTTGCTCTTTCCATTTTCACATTTTCCATTTCCACCGATCGCAAGGATTTCGTTTCACCAGCGCTACTTCCCGTGCTGTGTCTGCTCCAGCAAAAGTCCTATGAGATATGTTTGAGATTTCACAGCTACGAATGTATTGATCGCCATTAACCACTTTGATTCGAATTCTTGATGCCTAACTCGCAGGCTTATGAAATGTTGTGAAATGTCCTTTAAAGCAGTCTCCAGTGCTTCGCTATTTTAATTTTGTTTTAGTCCCACATTCATTTCTTACTGGATTCAGAAGAGTGTAGCTATTTTATATTGAGATGCCTTTATGTAGTCAGTTCACAGGTATAATAACATATAAAAACGTTATTTCATATTCTCTCATATCTACGAACAAATTTTCCCCATTCTAATAGTTTTATTGGAAAACTAAAATATTAGTATCGGTATAATTTTTTGGGATTTCATGAATAGGTGATTTTTTCGAGAGTCTGTAAAAGATTTGGAGAATACTATAATATTATAAGTGAATATTTTATAAAGGTTGAATTTTGTTTTATTTATATATTATAATATTTTTTATAAGAAAATATTTCTATTTATTTAGATTAGTAATCATTTCAAATTTAAATTTATTTTTAAATTTTAATTTACATACCTATTAATAATTTTATTTTAATTATTATATTTTTAGTTAGAATATAATAGTTTTATTATTTGTTTGAGATGGAGATATAATCTACGTTTATATTATAATATCAAAATATTTACAAATAAGATGTAAAGAAGATGTAGAACTTATAACTCTCGAAACATAACTAAAATCATATAACTAAATTTCAACATAATAAATCAAAATAAGAGATGATATATTATCATTCGTAAGGATCCTTTGTGAAACCACACCTAAAACATATTAGGAAACCAATAGCTTTGAATAAAAAATTAATAGAAAACACAATAAGATAAGATACCCTAAATATAGAAGAGTATATAAATTTGGAACATGTATAACAACAAGTTAATAGCTAGCAAAGAAGCTTTCCCCATCATAATTTGTTTTAACCAACTTAGGAGCCACCTAAGCAAGCCACATTTTTATATTCTTGTGAGAAATACTAGTGTTCCTTAGTTAAAAAAAGAACTTTTAAAGCATTTTGGACTTCTACAACATCACATAGCATAATTTCTTATGATGATTTGATTGAGCATTTATAAATTAAATTGAGGATTCATTTACAAGCCTTGATCTTGTAGTAGGTAAAACTCAATTAGCACCATTGAACATTAAAAAAATGTCCCAAGAGAAGACTTCACGAATCATAGTTGCACTAGTTTCAAATTCATATGTATGCATCTTCCTATTTATTTTTAGGTAATAGAGCAACTTGAATAGATACCTTAGTACATTCTTGCACCTAGCCTACATATTGTGTGAAATCCATCCATTAGAAATACATATGGAGGGTGTGTGTAGGATCATCATGAAAAAAGCAGGCCCTTAAGTGGCAATGAAAATTCAGAAAAATCATAGTTAGGCAACTTGACATTAAAATTTGAATAAGTTATCTATATTATTTCAAAAATATGTAAGAATAAAATCTGTAGCAAATTGAATGTAGTTTCTAAACTAATAGGTTTATTTAAAAAACAAAAACTATTTGGTGAAAATTTGAAATTTCAATGCAGTAGTATTTAAATTTTAGGGAAAAAAAGTAGGTGTTTGTTTGACCACCCTAACCACAATAAAATGATAATATTTTTTAATAATATTTTAGATATAAGTAGAGGACTCATGTCTTGATGTGATGCATATATTTTTGTAATTATTTTCCAAGTAAATAATTAATTATGAATTTTTTATTATAATTTTTAAAAAATATAAAAAACTCGTATGTCTGACCATCTTAACTTGGTCAAAACTTCATGAAATTCATTTTTTTAATCCTATAGTATGTGAAGCATAGGATGTGACACATGTTTCAAATTCAAAAAATGTGATACTATTTGAAAGCTATAGATGTTTTTCAATCAACCTATCAATCAGGACTTTAGTCATAATTCAAATAGAAAATGAATAATAATTATTTATAAAATTTAAATTAAAGCATAATTTATATTGGTGGAAAGCTAAGAATCTCCTTTAAAAACCCTTTTTGTTTCATCAATTTTGGGTTAAAAAAAAGTCGTCAGCCACATACCCATCATACTGCCACTTTTTGGCCCATCATGATCCTACACATACCTTGGAACTAGTTTTGGTAGAACCTAGGTACTTGGAGAATTTCATAAGGATATCCTATCTAATGACCTTATAAAAGGAATTCTTTACAAATGTTTATTTAATAACAACGATTGATTATGCTTCTTCATCCCATATTTCATGAAATATTGGAGCACCTACTTGTATGGAACACCTACTTGTAGGGAACAAATAAAATTCTTCTATGACTAATATTTTCCATTTTTAGGCTACCATAATCTAATCAAATATTTAATGGAAAACACATAAGACCTATTCACAAACCTAACATCATCATCAATTGATATCATGGAAATTTTATGTAAAGTCACTTGGGAATGTTTCAGTAACATTGTTCAACCCATTTCATGGCAATTCATACACATCAAATCATATTAGAATAATTCACCCCCATGTTATGAAGCCCATTTAGCCAACCAATTAGCAACAGTATTCCACTCCATTGGGATGTGGGAAAAGGATACAAAATTGAAATAATTTCTCATCCGGTGAATCTACTAAACCATCAAAGCGAACTGTCAATTCATACCATCAAATTTCTACTTATTCAACATACTAACCAATATTTGAGAGTTTGACTCACACATAACCTTGCGCCAACCAAGAGCGTAACCTATTTCTAGAGCAATAATTATAGCAATAGCTTCCATAAAATTATTAGTCTATTGACCCTTATAGATGGAGAAAAAATAAAACATCCAAACTATCCCTCCCAACACCTCCAACCTTAACATTCCCAAGATTTTCCCCAAAGGATTGCATCTATATTAATATTAAAAATAGCTACAAAAGGCGAATATTACTTGTAAATTACTTCCCATTGGGAATCACTTTTTTTAATATATATTTTAAATTTTTTTATTTTTTTTTAATAATATGAATAGATATTATATTAAAAATATTAGAAATTGATTATATTTTATGATTACATTTAATAATATATATTATATAATATACATAATAAATACAAGTATATTTTAAATTTTATATATAATTAAATAATAAACATGAAATCAGTATTTAACATATTTAATATAAATACACACTTTTAATATATAATAATATTTTTAAAATATATTATATAATTTATATTATATATAATTCAAATATAATATATAATAATAAATAAATATATTTCATTTAAATATACAATTTATATTCTAATATTATACTTAAAATATACACATATAATTTAAATTTTAGTTTAAGTTTTTTTTCAATTGATAACAATGTCAAAACAAGAGAGGATATGATTGTAGATTAAGTTAATAGTAATTATTTTTACCTACTTTTAAGAATGAAATTATAATAAGTTATGCAAATTACTTAGGAATTGATTTTTTAATTTTACAAATTTTAAAATAAAAGATAAAATTTTAGCTTTAACAATTTTAATTTACTTTAATAGAATTTTATTTTTTAAAATTAAATTTATTTAAGAATTTAACTATCCACTTTATAATATTTTTATATTTATTAATATTGAACTTATCTTTCAATTAATGTTTATATTGTTTGTAATATATTAATTATATTTCTTATGTACATATTTTTATTAATATTTCAACTCTACAAAATTTAAAAATGGTTATACTTTTCTATTTTAATATATATTTTGACTTTGTATTTAATTTATTCTATTTTAATTTTTTATTTAGATTTAAATTAGAAATTTATTTTAATTATTTGTTTTTTTATAAAATTACAAATAATAATTAAAAGATTAAAAATAATTTTCTTATTAAATTTTAAATAATTGTACAATATCATATTTTGAATTTAATTTTAATTTATATAATAAATAATATTTTGATTTGAAGCTATCACTTCTCCATTAAGACTTTGTTGCACAAATGTATCATTTGCTAAATGGTCTACTAATTGACCTCATTTACTAAACAAATGTTGCAACTAATATCTACCACAAATTCCCTATTTGACCTTCCAACCTCTGCGGCATACCCATTGCACACCAAGGTGCGATTGCTAGTTGGTAGACTATTAAAAATATTTTTAAAATGAAATAGTAATTATACTGTATTAGTGTTGAGAAGATATCATTATAATATTTTAAAATAGTTGAGGGAAATTTGTGGTCAATAATTTACTTTAATTATTTGTTTTATATTTTTTAATGTATAGTTGATAATTTCTAAAAATAATTTCTAAAGATGTTTAAGATTAAGGGGGCATCTAAAATGGCTATGTACTCTAATTTGTCTATATCAAATTGTTAAATGGTATTAAAAAAATATTGATGTGATTTGTGAAAAGTGCAAATAAAATAAATATAAATATAAATAATAAAAATTTGTGAGATTATTTTTTATTTTTTTAGATAAATAATTTTTTAATATAATTAAATTTTTAAAAAATATTAAAATAAAATAACAATTTATTTTAGTATTTCTTTTAAAAATTAATTATTCACAAAATGATTGTTTATTTTAATAATGTTGATTGTTCACAAATGACAATGTTAAGAAAAATAATTAACTTTTTAAAAGTACTAATAATATTTTATAATTAACTTTTAATAATTACTAATTGTTCACAAAAGAAGTTACCTTGGGGAAAATTTCAATGAATTTAATTGGTATGGATAACATATATGCAAGCTATTACAAATTTTAAATTCATATGATAAGCTTGTAATTGGTTTTATTCTAACCCACTCCTCTAGAATAAGGTCTTGAGAGAGCTTCATGTATCTCAAAAGGGTAGAAACTTTGGTTTCTTAAAAACATATCACCAAATCAAACATAATTTTTTTAAGAACCTCAAAGAAAAATACAACAAATTATAGTAAAATATTTAATATTACCAATTAAACAAAAATAAGATGTATAAACAATTGTATTTACAAAAGTACAATAAAAATATTGTGTATATACTATTGACACACACCATTGATTTGTTTCATGAACATGCTGATTCACATCCACCTCAACTATAGATTGAAATCTACTTCACCAAATGCCTTGAGGATTTCAAAATTTAAAAAGATGAATTTAGTTGGTTGTATTAATTTCAGCCTTTAAATTTAATTTCCAAATAAATTATGTCAAAAATAGATAATGAGACTCTTAAATTTATGCATTCATTTTATATTACTTGATCAATTTACTTGGTGAAAACTAAAAGGCATGAATGTGATATTTATGTAACTTAGCCAATTTATTTTTAAACTAGCATTAAGAGAGAGTTTAAACTATAGATTAACATCAAAGTGATGTGGTAAATATCTTCTTCACCTTATTTACCACATATTTCTAAAGATTTAGGTTTAATTTTTCATATGAATTTTTCATTAGATATCTTTTCAAAAAAATCTAAATAAAATATATTGAAATATGTTTTTTCTCAAACTTTTCTTTTTAATCAATTTATATTTGAAAATTAATTAATCTATTAAAATATTTAAAAAATATTAAATGAATCTGATTTATTTTAAAGTAGAATAATACATCACTTTAATTATAATATATGATAAAATTTATAATATAAATATTGATTAAAAAATATTATATGTTCTCTAAATTTATTAATTAACTTACAATATATGTTTTCATCATAAATTAATTAATAAATTTAAATACATATTATATACACTAAAATATTAGAAAACATATTATATATAATTCCCATATATTAGGCACGGTAAAAATTAAAAAACTGACAAATACGGCCACTGTCAGTTCCCTGGCGCGCGCATGGATGGCTATGTAGGTGCATGGGGCATCAGATACCCCATGTCATTTTAGGGGCTGGATAGCCTTTGCCGTGCTATGGACTCAAAATATTTTCAAATTAATAAATACTGTTTGAGGTGTAGGTAGGCCTAGTTTGATGGCGGTGTCAAGTTTTTCCACAATCAATCCATAATGTCGAACTGTCATCATGTTGATCACATTAAATGCCATTTCATGTGGACCACGTCTCGACCAACTCCTCCCGCGCTCCACCAATTAAAAGAAAAGTCATATGTATCCTAAATACTAATTCATTAGCCATAATTTCTAACTTTGCATATATAGATTTAGATTAATTCAACATTAAGCTTGTGTATATGAATGCATTAATATGAATATATATCCCTGTAAAATAATTCATTTCTATTCTACAGCACACAGTTATAATCTAGAAATTTTAACACTAAATTTCTTACTCTTTACTAATATTTAAATAATAATCCCTTACTAAAATTTAAGTTTATAAAGGGTTGCCCTAACTTACCTCACTCTAAAGGGATGAGGATCGAGAATGAAGAGCACTACGAAGTATGCTTGCCACTCTACAGACCCAAAATTCTGCTTGGGGCTAGACAAGCCAATTTCTAGAGCCTGAACTATACCTCAGACATCTCGTTGTTTGAAGACAACAATGTGGGTCTAGGATGACAGTGCAGTGCACTGACATCTCTCTAGTGCACTGGCATCTATACAACTAGAAAACGTAAAGTGCAGTAGAAAAGGCCAAAGACCTACTTAATAGTCCAGCTAAATGATTTTAGCGAAAAGGACAAAATGATAAAGTACAAAATGTAAATTCAAAAATAATAAAATAAGTAGATAAAGACTAGGGTGATGAACACGAACTCATTGAAATGGCAGTTCGCTAGCTAGCTCCATGCACACATTCACTTACACACAAGTGAGAAGGGGAAAATTGTTGGGGCTATATAGGGGTTTGCATTAGTCAAACCCTCGAGTTGGTGTTTCCACCTCCATGGATAGCTAGAAAGCAATGGAGTAGAATATGTGACAAAGGAAATATAAGAGAATAAAGATTGTTTGAACACTACAAAAGAGACTATGGTGAGAGAGCACCTAATGATGTTGTTATGCCTCCAATAAGCATTTTTGTAAAATTTGAATTGTCATCAAGAAAAGCATGTAAAAAAAGGTCATGATGAGGTCACATTTAATGTATTTGAGTCTCAAATAGGTCTCTTGGTGGTTAAAGAAGTAATATTGCAAAAGTTGTCTTTTATGGAAAAATTTGTCATTTGTTGTCAAAGATGTAAAAAATGCCAAAAAATGTACGAAAAGCAAGAATGTGAAAATTCATGTGGGAAAGGGGAAGGTTAGATTGTTGAAGATGAAGGGGCAGTTGCTTTAATTGATTGGAAACATCTTTATAAAGCTTGTAAGGGGCGAGCAAAACTCAAAATTTGTATCTTGAATCAAATTTAGTAATAAAAACACTTTGTGTCTGCTAATTCTATGTTTTCCTCTTGTTTCCCAGTCCTTGTATGGACTGTACAACAGTCTATAAGCTATATATTTATTTTGTTTTCTTAGAGCACTGAGTTAACAATCAATTGGAAGTGATTTGAAGAGGTTTCATCAAATTTAGAGGTTTTAAAAGCAATAATACAGTGATTTCCATGTAAGCCCTTAAAACAAAGGGTTTGAGAGTCATTTAAGAATTCAAACCACCATCCCACCGATGTAGGCTTAGTAGACTGGTGGGATGGGTTGAATATGGTGTATTTAGTGTGTGTTTGGTGTGTGTGTGTGCAGATGCAGGAAGGTGGGAAAATACAGAGTTTGATGGCTGCCCTCTCAGAATTTGCTAAGTTTTCTTCATGAATTTGATGGCTCCAAGTCAGTATTGGTTGAAAATGCATTCAAGCAAGTTGGGATATAGTTTGTATAGTTGGTGTAGACTTATTCAAGCATGATTTGAAGCATTTACAAGAAGGTATGAGGTTTGGAAATTGGGTTTTCAATAAACCCCTATTTTATTAAGTCTATAATGGCACATAATGAGGGTTTGAGTTTTGTGGCCTATGGAAATGTATAAGTGACCAAATATTTGTTGTTTCTATGGTTTTATGACCTTTTCTAAGATTTTTTGTGGCCGTTTAAAGTTTTGGAGTTGAATTGATGGTACTTACTTTAAAATTTTGACCTAATTAGGGCCCTATTCCATGGGACAGTTAATTAATCTGGTAATTTTTTCAAAACAGCCTTATCAAAGCTTTTGATATGTTGTAATAGGATGAAATGGGTTCCTAAAGATATGTCTAGTTTTTTAAGATTCAATGTGGCTCAAAAAATATACCCAGTTTAGTGTTTATGGTCTACTACAAGAAATGGATGGCATGAGTGCAATAAGTTGTGAAACTGATGATATTATGTTATGAAAAGGTAATATGGCTTTGTTCCTATTAAAATGATGATGGTTAAGAAGAATTTAGGCTTGGTAAAGGTTTGGAGTCCAGATTTGTTATTCTAATGCTTTGTAGAAATGTGGAAACAAGGTACAAATTGGTGTCTTGGTGTGAATGTTTGATGAGTTGAGTGATTCAAAGTTTTCCAATGGTGCTTTTCTTTGAACCAGTTAAGTTAATGATGTTCAAGGTGTTTTTAGGGTTTGTGGTGTGTTGGTAACCTGATTTGGTAATTTGATATCTTTTTTCCATATGGAAACAAGTGAAAGAGAATGGGTTTTGTTGAAAAGATAAGTGAATTTTTGTTGATTGTTTGAGTGGATCTACTTAGTTTGTGATTAGGGTCAGAAGTACCCTTAAAGTTTGTTGAATTTTGTAGATGCTCTAAATCAGATTATGCTACTCTATCAAACCATAAAAGGAAAAGTGAGGCGTTACCACCTCTACCTAAAGGCTCTCAAGGCCAATGAAGGGAGAATGCAAGCAATGAACTTGGAAAAGTCACCACCATTGCAACCGTGGTGAGGGGAGGTCTCGTAAGACTCCAATCTCACAACTTATGTGGTAGAGAAACACGTACAAAGATGGATTGGATAAATTAACAAGCTACTACAATGCGCATGTGGAGTGGTAAAAATGAAGTGCTAGAATGTTGAAGAGATTGAGAATTCGCTTGAGATATTGAATGTGAATTAAAGAGTTGAAGAGAAAATGAATAGAATGGATTTCAATGCAAAAGGGAGTTGTTTTAGGTTGGTTGGTCACACAAAGGTGTTACAATTCAACCCCAATCAGGTGTGTAATGTCCTTGTGGACTTTGGATGTAGGAATCTATCAAGGATGACAGTGTGTCCCCACTCATGTCCCTGATGAAGATTCCCTGAATGAAACACAAAACACGTACCAAGTGGCTGCATTCTAGATGGGTGATGTGGAATTTTTCCTGCAGATTTGATTTTCTAAGGTGAGGGTATGAAAAGGGGAATTTACACAAGGGGTGCAAATTTGCTCCTATGCATTTTTCCTTCACTTTAGCAAGTGTGAATATCGATGAACATTCAGCAAAGTAGATTGAAGAGATATAGATGTATACCTAAACCATTAATGAAGCATACCATGATCTAGTGAACTCAAAAGCACAGGGTAGGAAAAGGACTCCATAGGTACTCTCTCCTAAGGAGTTTCAAACAAAAGGACTCCATAGCTTTGCATAACTATGAAGTTGCACAAAGTACATTGAAGGCCCTCAGACCAATGATGGACAAATCCTACAAGATGTAAGTGCCTCAAAGACCCACAAACTTGCAAGAAGGAATTCTCCCAAGTACTCTCTCATGAAGGAAGCCTAATGAAAGGGTGACTCCATAGAGTTGGAATGGAAAGTGACTTCACAGGCACACTTGCAAAGCAACATGTTAATCCGTAGATAAAACATGCCAAAGAACACAAAGCAACCACATAGGAAAACAAGCATACAATCATCAAATTGAAAGGCTTTCAAAGGGTTCCCTCAGGAATGCTTCAAAAGAAAAGGGGTCTACTCAAGGGATGCGTTGTTTGAAAGTGTAAGAATATTTTTCACAAATCAATTCAACATCAAGCAATCCTTTTGAGAGATCTTCACTTCATCAAGGAATTCAAAAGGAAGAAAATGCCCCCTCACGAGGGGAATGTCAAGGCTTCTCTTGTAAGAAAAGTTGCTCCCTCCTTAGAGGAAATTTGTTCAACTTCTTTCTTTGTGAACCCATGATGAAGGAAACACACTCCATTAGGGGTTCCAAGTTGAGACTGTGATTTTTGGAAAAGTTTTACAAAGATTTTCATGAAAAGATTCATTGGTAACGAATGCATTTTCTAAAAATTGGAGTTGATATGGTAGCCTTCCCTAGGGTGGTGCGTGTTGAATGTAGAGGCACACAACATCCTAAGGAGAGAAAAGAAAGAATGAAAAAGTGATGTTGTAGCCCACGAGACATAGCAAGATGTCAGTGTGGTAATGTTGTCACACACACAAGGGACAATGCATAGGCACCACAACATCATGAATCAAGCAAAGAAGAGAGAATAATAACAAAAGTGTAAAAAGAAACAATGACATCACATATAGAGGATATAGGGGTGATCTAACATTTTGGGGTAAGAGTTTCTCATAAGCATATATAAGTATAGTAATAGTATATAAATGAATCATCATCAACCCCCTACTATATTAGACCATATGAAGAATGCACGAGAAAAAGTAAAAAAATAAAAAATTGGGTCAACATGGAAGGGAAGCCTAAATGCCCCCAACATTTTACATCATCCCCAATTTTTTGAAAATAAAAACACATAACAAAAGAAGAATGATGCTAGAAATAGAGGAAGTTTATGAAAAAAAATCACTCCTATATCCAAGCACCAACAAGGGTGACAAGGGTCATCCAGGAACACATAACACAAGCACAGGGGAACACATCACAACAAAGAAACACCTAATCTAAAGGTGAAGAAGAGGCCTCCCCCTAACAGTCATCGACCAAGAGGTCATTTGCTTCCCAATCTAGATCATTATAAGGGGAAGGCAGATGAGCCTGCAATGGTGGAATATTAAGGGGAGGAGATTTTGAACCTCCCACAACAAGGGCCAAGGAAGAAGGCCTCGCAAGGTCTTCTTTGCTCGACTCTTGTGGAGCTATGGTCATCAATTTCGTGAAGATCCCTAACAAGTTTAGGAACTCATTTAGAGAGTTAAACATGTACTTCACGAGAGTTCCATGTGGTACCTCAATAGACAAGGAGGACGGTGCCTGATATTCACCGCTAGGCTCATTGAGTGACTTGAGAGTGTTGACAAACTCAGGGGAAGCCAAAACTTTATTTTTTCACTAGGACGGTACAATCTAGCATAGGACCACCCTTTGAAGAAGGTGGGCTCCTCTTACACCCCCATTTCTAGAAGGGCTAACCTCCACTTTCTACTTCGTTGAAGGATGTGAAATCCCCATAGACAAGGTGAGAGGTGCGAAAGAGGAGGAGAAAACTGTGGTGTACACCACTGAGGTATTTGACATATCCATGAGTTTAGGGAATGGAGGGATGTCCAAAAGGTAAATCAAAAGAGGTGACTTGATCGAAGAAGTGATAAACACCTACACCTTTTTAGGGTCAAATGCACTTACACTCATAGCGGGAGTCAAAAGTAGGATCAGATTTGATTGAATGGAAGTAGAGGGGAGGAGAGAGGAGGACACATTGAGAGGCCCTAGAATAGGGGCAGTTGAATCCCCTTCCTTTTTCTTCAAAGTGGCTTGCTCAACCATAAGATCCTTTTGGTAATGCTTGCACTCATGCATATGGTAGTTTCTACGACTCTTTTAGCTAGAGGTCGGGTGCTGAGATGAGACAAAAGGATCTTGCTTAGTCATAGGGGTGTCCATCATAGCCATTTATAATGGAGGGAAATACTCCTAAACAATAGGAGGAAGAGATTGAGAGACAACAAGGGGAGTCAACTCTAGTGCCTCAGTGGCGACCTCTTCCCACTCACTACTTTAGGAGCAAAAGTAGTGGGAGGTCATGGAGGTAGAGACATAGAGGATTCCCCATAGGGACCCTTCCTTCTACCATATCAAATGGGCCTAGGCTCCATGGGAAGAATAGGAAGTTTGAATGCAGGATGCTTGGGCTTTCACCAAGCAGGCACCATAGGATTCTCCCACAAATAGGAATAAAAATATGATGAAGCCATAGTAGGGTGAGAGGAAGCATCAGGCTGGACAACGGAAGAGGAACCTTGAGAGTGCTTCTCCTCTTCCCTTCTACACGCCATGGCGACATCACTGTTAGCTTTTAAACAAGCCCTAGATGTGAGACATCATAGGGAGATGGAGGGTACCTCACTCTAGGTGTTAAGTTCCCTTTCTTGTACTTTTCATAGGTCTGGTACAAGAGGTCCTTCTTAGGTGGGAGTAAACAATTGGGTGTAGGCCAAAAGTGATCTAAAGAATAGCAACCACACTCAGCTGGCGGTTTATAGCCAGTATCGTGGATCACATGGAATGAACCCTCACGAATAAACTTCAAACATTTAAATGCACAACCAAGTGAACAACATTCATAACTACTAACTAGGGGATACCTAGCTTCACTCTGAAGAGTTCAAACCTTGGGATTATGTCAAAAAGCTTATTCACTAATTTAGGTCCAATAAGGACCAACAAAATGATGCTAACAAGTGGGGTACGAAAATTATGTGATGCATACAGATGGTGCTTACAGGTGCATTGTACCCTTGTTTACGTAATAAGTTGATTAACATAATCTCCTCAATAATCAAATTCACCTAGCACATTGGGTCAACAAGAACACCTTGCATGGTGTTTCTGTGATTTGCGTAGGGATGTAAAGAGAAGATGATTCTATATAAAAACCCATCAGCAGGTCATGCAAGGTGAAGGTTATATTAGGGGTAGCATTCGTAGGCTGCACAAAGGGGATAGGAAGACGCAGGAAAGAGGCCATCACACATACTAAACAATAATCTCACAAAGCCCCCCAAAGTTTCACAATAAGACAACGAGCAAACTAAGGCTTCATTGGATGCAATGCCTATGGAACCTTCCAACTACACCTACTAGGGGTCATAAGTTGGGTTGTAAGGTGAAATTCCTCACAACACTCACACCTACAACACTCCTAGGACACGAGGAAGGGACCCTTCATCATTCCTAAACGAAAAAAAATGGTTCATGTTAGGTTCACCAAAAATGTAAGAGAGGGGGACCAACCACATCAAGGCTCCAAGTCATAGAGAGATAAAAGTGGAGGGTTGGCCTAACTTACCTCACTCTAAAGGGATGAGGATCGAGAATGAAGAGCACTATGAAGTACTTCTATCACTCTACAGACTCAAAATTCTACTTGGGTCTAGATGAGCCAGTTTCTCAAGTCTAAATTGTTCCTTAAACAACTCTCTATCTGAGGATGGCAACATGTGTATAGGACAATAGGGCAATGCACTGGAATCTCTCTAGAACACTACTGTCTATACAAAAATAAAATGTAAAGTGTAGCAGAAAATGCCAAAATCCTAATTAATAGTGTAGCTAAATGATTTTAATAAAAAGGATAGAATGATAAAGTACAAAAAGTAAATGTGAATAATAAAATAAGTAGATAAAGACTAGGGTGATGAACACCAACTCATTAAAATACCATTTCACCAGTGAACTCCATGCACACATTCACCTACACACAAGTGAGAAGGGAAATTTTTTTGGGGATGTATTGGGGTTTTCCTCACTCAAACCCCTGCTTTGGTGTTTCCACCTCCATAGATAGCCATAAAGAAACAAATTAGTATATGCAGTAAAGGAAATACAAGAGAAATAGAGATTTTTTGAACAATACAAAAGAGACTACACTACTCTATAAAACTACAAAAGGAAAATTAAAGTGTTACCACCTCCACCCAAAGGCTCTCAAGGCCAATGAAGGGAGAATGCAATCAATGAACTTGGAAAAGTCACCAGTGTTACAACCATGGTTAAGGGACATCTCACAAGACTCCAAGATCACAACTTCTATGGTAGAGCATCACGTACAAAGATGGATTGAATAAAGTAACAAGCTATTGCAATGCTCATGTGGAGTGGTGAAAATGAAGTGCTAGAATGCTGAAGAGATTGAGAATTTCCTTGAGAGATAAAATGTGAATGAAAGAGTTGAAGTGAAAATTATTAGAATGGATTTGAATGCAAAAGGGAGTCACTTCAGGTTGGTTGGTCACACAGAGGAATTACAATTCAACCCCAATTAAGTGTGTAATGTCCCTATGGACTCTAGATGTAGGAATATGTTAGGGATGGTACTGTGCCAAGTAGACGTTCATGCTTTGTGCTTGCATCCTTTATGAAAATTCTCCCATTGACACACAAAACACACACCAAGTGAATACATTCTGGATGGGTGATGTGGAATTTTTCCTTTGGATTTTATTTTCTAAGGTGAATGTATGCAAAAGGGGAATTTACACAAAGGGTGCAAATTTGCCTCTATACAAGCCCATATGGCTGCAAATAAATATGATTTTAGTTATGCTTTGTTATTGTATCAATTTATGATTTTTTAATGAGGAATATGTGACATTTCTTGTAGATTTTGTGTCAATATCAATATTTTTTTGTGTTTTAGTGGAGTGTGAGTGATTTTCCCTTTCATCAATGGTATCAGAGCAGGAGTTCTTGAGTGTGTAGGTAGAAGCATCAATGTGAGGTAGTTTACACCAAGACCTTGGGTTGGATGAAATGTGTATGAGAGAAAATATGTTGTTCTCCAACAAGGTTTGAAGTTGGGTAGAAGGTGCGCATTGTTCCTCCATAAAAGAGAGTGTGTAGAGGAAGTGAGAGGTGTGTCTTCCAAAAACCTTTGTTGGGTAGAGGATAGATGTGTATGTGATTCTTGTTGTAGGTATATGAGCAAGTTGCAATAGTAAGTTTGCAGAGGTTGAAGATTGAAAGTTTGTGGAAAGTGTTTGAAGAAATATCAAAGAATAAAGGAAAAAATCTCATCATAGTTGTTTATATAGGTGAACAGGAAGGATAAAATTTTGCAAAAGTATGCTTTGTGGAAGGCATAGAGAAAGAGAGTGAGAAAGAAGATAAAAGTGTAACTCAGGTTGAGAGGAAAAAAGAAGGTGCAAAAATTGAAGAGAAAAATAATGTTGCAACAATAGATGAATGTCCTTTGGAGGACTTAAATGCATTGAAAAATGAAATTGCAATTGATAGTGAAGGTGAAGAAGATATGGTAGTAGATAGTGGCAAGGAAAAGGTTATAGAGAAAGTGGTAATCCATACTATTTTTCATTTTTATGATGAATATGCAAGTGGATTTTGTGTAGATGAAAAAATTGCAGGAGATAGTGAGAAGACATACATTGTAATGATACTAGAGGAACATGTGAAAACATGGGTAATGACTTATGTTTATGAATTTTATGAAAATGAAAATAGAGATGATTTGCATGTTGAGATGAAAGAGGTAGTGAGTGTAGAAGGAGAAAAATATATGGTAAAAATATATTTTGGTAGTGTGACTAAGGATATTAGTATGGGCCAGTCGATTAGGCTTGATCCATAAAGAATCGAAGTATAATGAAGCCACTAATACTCAATCTAAACATGATCAATCAAATTGAAGTTAAACTAGACATTCATTAAATCAAAACATTCTAAACTACAAAAGCATTAAAATATCTACTCTAACCCATTTGAAACTTATCTCATTGTGAGATTGGTGTCATGTTGATGTGAAACAATGACCCTTTCCCAATCTTGTGATCAATGAGCTTGTTTCAATCGATTCTATTGAAGAGAATCGATGAAATGGTTGTGATATGTGAATGAAAAAATGATTTATGCTAAAATGAGTATGATTCAAAAGAAAATATAACATGATTTTATGCTAAATGATTCAGATATAAAATTTCTAAACTAATCTAATGAGTTTTAAACTAAAAAGATTCAAACCCTAATTATTGAATTAGCTAAATGGATGCATTATGGAAGCCATTAATGGAAGCTAAGATATTATGCAACTAATTTAAACTAAAATATGCTAAAGGTATGCAAAGTATGAGTGTGCATGTGAGTGATTTCAACAACATACGTTTTCTCTGAAAAAGATGGACTCATCTGTCTCCAAATAGTGCTTTATTTATAGGAAAGCAAATGAAAAATGAAGGGTTGAGATAAAAAAAGATAATCAATGGTCAAGGATGGAGGAAATTGGAGGCATGGATCATGGATTCTCATCAATGGGTGAGAATGTAATATGAGATTTAATCAAGGGCTCTCATTCCTTCCAAACAAGCACACTTTTGACCCGTACAAGAGGTCAAAAGTTAACTTGCACAAGAAGTTACAAATTAACTTGCATACGAAGCTAAGTGGGAATATTCCCTTTTTTAAATGATTGGAGGAGAGATAATATTCTTTGGAATATTATCATAGGTGAGAGAAAAGGATATTTTGCAAATTAAAACAAAGTTTAATTGCGCAAAAGGGGAATGGAATATTCCCCTTTTGGAGGAATGTGCAAAGGAGGAATATTCCCTTGCAAGTGGGGGGAAAATTAGATTAGTTAATAATTGATAATTAAACAATGTTAATTATACAATTAGGGGGATTAGAAGAATTAGACAATATTCATTAAATTAAATGATTTAATGAATGGGGAAAGGTGAAATGACATTTAATTAAATAACTTAGGGTTATTTAATTAAATAAGAAGACTTAGGAAATTAAATTAAATAGTTTGATTTATTTAATTTAATGAGATGAAATGTTAGTGTGAAAAGGGGTGAATTAACCTAATTAAATGAATTAGGTTAATAGATGCAAATGAGGTAATTAATTAAATATCTAGGCTAATTTAATTAATTAAGAAAAAAGAAGATGGGTTCCAAGATGAAATAATGTTAGTATACCTCATTCGAGTGTATGATATGATTCAAGACATTTTTTAGTGTCTACATTTTTCCCCTCTTTGAAGTGAGGTATTTGTTGCTTCGGTTCAAAGAATAATTCTCTTCAGATGAAAAACTATTGCTTAAATGAAAAAAAATCTAATTTTTTAGATGCCCTAGTTGAAGGATTAAGCTGATTCCCTGGCCCCTCAAGAAATTGGGCAAAAAAATTGAATTTTGGGTTGATTTCTCAAGAAAGGTTAAAATGCTATCCAAGGGGTCTGGAAAGGCTCTGGGATGCAAAAAACATTCCAAAAATGTGAAAAATGATGAAAAATAAGGTTTAGTTTGGAAAATTTGGTGAAAATGATGAAAAATCCTAGCTTGATGGTTAAATCAGGGAAAAAAAACCCTAATTTTCAAGCATAAATAGGTGAGGAAGGGTAACTTTCAATTCATTTGTTCATTCAGAACTTGGAGAATTCTTGCATTTTGAGCTCTAACCCTTTGGTGAGATGGCACGACATGTGCTCCCATGACACATTTCTAACCAAGTTTGAGAGCACTAGAGGCTTCTAGGTGCAGGACCATCGGTATGTGATTCAAAACTTGATTTGAAATTTGAATTTTTGATGCATTTAGTGCCTTTTCAAATTTAAAATTTGGCGACATCTCTCTAGAATCACACTTTTTCTAGAATTGACGATGCTAATTTTAATTTTAATGAAGCATGTGTGTATTGTGGCATAGTTCACAATTTAGAATTAGGGTTTCCATTTCTAAATCAAGACACATATGTTTAGAGTGACATGCATTTTGATTTGAAAATTAGGGTTAGGGTTTCCAAAGTTTAAATTGCGACACATATGTTTATAGTGATGTGACCTTCGATTTTCATTTTAAATGCCTTGGGCATTGTAATTTAAAATTTGAATTATAGCTATGCTATTGTACAAATAGTGATGCTATTGCCATTTTGGAACTAAAAATTCTAACTTAGCTAAAAAAATTTGAATTTTGACATTGTGCACTTCATGGGTGCAGGAGGTCATTCCACCTTGGATGTCCTGCAAGCACCAACCCATAGTTTTGGAGAGACTTGGTGATTTATTTGAGTTGTAGCATGAGCACTTAGGAGAGATTGACCTATGGTATGTTGTGTACATGCTTGTTGTCTGTACACACTTGGTGATGATGACAATGTTGTGTGATCGATGGCATAGCGAGACCTCGTTGTTCCACCTTCCCACAGGTGAGGCGATAGTGACACTAGAGGATGTATGGTGGATATTGTGTTTGAAGATACATGGTGAGCATGTAATATATGACTCTAATGTTGGTTACGATGCCTATCCTGAGGTGATGGAGCTGGAGAAAACTATTCTAGTTACTTCCTAGATTGACCTAGAGATGTACAAAGATTGTATGCCCACTTTTAGTTTGATCATTGCAGCTATTATCTCAAGCTTGCTCACTCCAGATCGACAGAGCAGAGGGTTCAACCTAGGATGGGACCTAGTGTGGCATAGGATTCTCTTCAGGAGGACACAGTATCCATGGGGGCCAATGATGTTGGCCTCTTTATAGCATGATATCCACAATTTTGTATATTGTAATGGGTTAGTCATTGGGACATGGGTCACCTTGGTACACATTTGGGCTTATGAGCACATTGTTGTACTTTGACCGACCATTTAGATGGTGGATGTGGAGTTAGATGATCCTACTATATGGAGGTACAAGGGTGTTATTACACTTCAAAATATAGGGTAGCTTGGGATTCTGGACTGGTGCAAGATCATCGATAATATGAGAGTCTTCAGATGGTGACTCTGGCTTTAGATGACAACATGGTATGATGACATGCAACAACTCTTCTTCGCCTGACATACCCAATATTTGTAGTGTAGAGAGCACACCATTATAGAGAGATATTTGCTAGATGGGGTGGATAGATAGTTCAAAGACATGTAGGATAGTCCAAATGATGCATACAAAGCCATCTTTTCTAGGTTAGCATTTGAGGTACCCATGTGGGCACCTACGATTCCAGCCCTTGAGGTGGTTGAGGGATTTCGATAGTTGGTGGCCTAGCCATGGGCTTATGATCAGGGATAAGCAGATGCTTAGATGACACTTGCATATGATACATGGTTCACACTCCCTCACTAGTTGACAGATCCAATGAGTGCTCCTCCATGAGGGAGACTAAGAAGGAGGGGTGCAGGAAAAGGTAGAGGTAGAGGCAAAAGCATAGGCGGGGGATAGGATGGCCAAAATGGCCATAGTTAGTAGGATGGGAAGATTCTAAGAGTACCACCAGGGCATCAACAACCTCCTTAGCAACCTCCCATTTAGCAGTAGCCTCCACAACAACCACCACTAGGGCTAGACTTTCAAGATTTACATATACAACAAGTTTAGACTATTAAAGGTGAGAGGGATTAGGCCCACCAACAAGTTTTAACAATCACTGCTAAGAGAGATCAAGCTAGGTAGTAGATAGTGGCCTTGATAGCTGAGAGAGACTAGGATCAACAACTTAGATATACCGTGTGGTTAGGGTTAGAAGGTAGATTTCAATCAGTTAAATGCAGTTTTGATCAACAAAATAGAGAAATAGAAAACCTAGAAAATTATAGCAACAAGAAGACAACAAAAAGATTTAACATGGTTCACCCAAATCCGGGCTACATCCACCAACAAGAGGGTCCAAAATATATTAATCTCCTAGAAAATAACCTTTACAATGACATGCAAAGACATGCAACAACATGCAACAACATTTTAAACACATTTTTCACTTGTTGGTTTTACACAACCATGGCTATGGGTACCTGCAGCTTCTATTGCATTTTTCCAGCTAGTACTATGCAAATTGTTGCCAACATTTTTCATGACCTGCACACATCAGAACTCATCTCCAAGTGTTCTAATATGCTCCTACACATGTCTCATTAATTACCAATGAAGTGCAGCCATTGGTTGTGCCTCATGCACCCAATAAAACACTTTCTTTGGGAAATTACATTTACTTTTTCTAGTTTTCCATAAAATTTATATTTAAAATATTGTAACTAATCACTTCCAGCTATAACTAATCACTTCCAACATTTAATATTTGTTTGTAACCATCTTTTAAATACAAGTGCAACATAAATATAAGTGCAACAAATTATTTAATAAATAAAATAATATGAAGATTTTTATCTGAGTCTGATTGGTCTCCATAACATAATAATCTCCCACTTGGAGATTGATCATAACACCACTGCCCCTACAACTCCCATTGGAAATCAACACCTTAGACCCTATTGTTCTCTTTTACTTGAATTCAACCTTGACAGCCAACCAAAGTTGAAGATGAGATCAACTTCTCCCTTGTCACTACCTTCATAAACATATCCACTAGATTATCATCAGTATGAATCTTTTCTAGCCTTACCTATCCATCCTCCAACACTAACTGA